>BLKM01000376.1:1172841-1229942 GCA_013340265.1 Coptotermes formosanus | reverse complement strand
CCCCCCCCCCCCCCCATCCCCATATCAAATACAGAGTACCGCAGCTGTCATGTGGAGATCAGGCTTAGTGGATCGGTACAATGCCATGTTGTGTAACCTTCTGCTATACCTAACATCTGGATCAGGATTTCTGCTGCTGGTATCACTCACAAGAACTAAAATAAGTGCAGTGTAAATGAATTACAGTTCTTCAGATATATCACACAACTCAGAGAGCTGGTAGGGTGTTCGAAGAATACATCAGAGAAGACACTGAAGGGAAACAATCTTAAGGGCGGAATGTGTCTCAAAATGAGACGGAAAGGGTCAAGTATTAGAGTGAATAGATGTACCATTGGCAGTACAAACTAAACCATGTGAAATTGCATATCATATGTGTAATAACTGCTATGTTATTTTACGTTCCTTTGATGTTAAATTTATGGGGCACCTTATACTTAGAGTATACTCTTTATTACATTTCATCATATCATGATTGGACACCAGCATGGGTATTTAAGTGTGTTATGTTCAGAACCATTTCCAGAAACAAAACTGGATGTCATTGGAATGTGAACAAATATATGGATGGCATTAATATCATTTTGATGTGTCAAGTCAGAAATGAAGCTTTAATACAGTTAATGCAACTTAATAAGATTATCTGACTGCGGGAAGTTTGTATCTTCCTCGTATAGCATTAGGACGTAAGATTAGGTACCAGTAGCCACTCAAACTTGTTTCAAATAATTTGTTCCTTCAAATAGCACATTCCATTTTGACTCCTGAGGTTTGTGTTGCAGGTTACTCCAAAAGCGTTTTGAGATGTTCGGTATTGTTTCTTACATCTGTGAGGAGTAACAAAACATGGTGTTTGTAAATGAATTTGTTAGAAGCAGCTGAATTCAATGTCTGAGTCTTTAAATTTTTAATTGAGAGCGTAGCTGTTTCATGGTGACATGAAGTAGGAGTGACAGCTGTCTGTTAGTGATCTCTAAATAGTGACATATTCTAAATTCTAGTTACTTGATATCTGATCTGTTTTCGTAACTACTAGAAGTGGTTTAACCCTTTGCGACCGGATCATATTTTTGAGGTGGAAGAATATAATCTCCTAAATTCTCAACAAACTGCCATATAGGGTTTGTAACTGCTTCCTGCTAGTAGTAGTCTGTATGCTAGTGGCATCTGGTAACAGTTTAGCAAATCTGGAAAAAAAAAAAGAATAGAGATAAGTTTGAATTGAGATGTGCTCCTTGTTATGAGGGTGCATTTTGCAGGTATGTCCAGATGTAGCTTGTAGAGGGTTAAGTTTCAGTGGTGCTGAAAGCAGCATAGAGGGTCACCCTGTAACGCAGTGTTCAGATTGCATTTTCCACATCATATTTTTAAAACTATGAAGAATAGCTTAACTATTTCCATGTTTGTATTTTTGCATTTCATTTATTGTCCAATGTGCCAAAAAATATTGTTTCTTTTTTGTTTTAATTTCACTTGCATTTAGTAGTGATGCATTCAAACTGTGATTTCAACAGTAACTACATGTTGGTTTAAGACAATCCAATTTTCTGATACTTACAGTGATCTGTCATGTATGGATGACACTTCAAATGTGCTGTGTGATCAATACAACACCGCAGAGAATGGTGTTCGTTTTGTGTTTTGCCTGTTTCAAAATATGCAACTGAACTGCTAATATAAATCATGAGTGGAATGTATGGGCTACACTGTGTTTGCCATTTATAATAATCTTAACACTGAGTAACTTGCTGTTTTTAATTAATTTGATTCCTTCTTTCCACAGTGCAGTTTTGCGAATCTACCATAGAACAGTTTAAAGCCCAAAAGACATGCATAACTGTAACTGAACGTGTTGGCTTAAGTAGCAATGCATGACTTGTCAGGTGCCTGGTTTGAAACCAAACTGAGACACAACTGTTCTGACAGATTTTTCATGAGTTTGACCACTTCCATCGGGCATGTACCAGGGTAGTAATTGTACCCTCAAATGAATCAAGGCTGCTTCCTTCCACATTCTCACTAGCTTATTATTTAGTGTCATCAAATAATCATTTGATGATGCTGCATATTCTGAGATACTGACTGCCTTATTAAATAAACCGTAAGTAAATGAATAAAAGTATTGTAAGTTATGGATTAGTATAAATTTAAATTTCTGAGAGAGGAAACCAGTCACAGCCAGCACATATCTTTAAAAACAAGTGTTGGTTGTCACTGGTGTCCTCTTTGAGGAATTGAAAATTTGTACCTTGTATACATACGCCAACTGGGATTTTCAACATCAAGCTTATAAATGCTAGTCAAACGTGCATCCATCGTTTTAAAAACTTGAAAAGGAAACTCTACAACTGCACTGCAAATATTTTCTTTAATCAGGAATGTCAAAAACATAAATTAACACCCAACTACTCGAAGTTTAAAGTTTCTAAAACTTCTCATATTTATATCAGACACATAAGGCAAAGAGAAGTGTTGGTTGTGACTGGTTTCCTCTCTGAGGAATTGAAAATTTGTACCTTGTATACGTACACCAACTGGGTTGTTCACATCAAACTTACGGATTAGTATTTATGTCCAAAAATTTGAAGAAGGTGTCTTTAAACAAAATCTAAGGCTATGATGTAGCGAAATTTGTGTGTGATAGATCTTTGTCAGATTGGTGAAATTTTTGTATTTGGTATGGAACTTGTTTCCTCAATTCAATTCTATAGTGGAACGTTTTTAGGCTTTCACAGCTGTGCATTTGAGGTTTCCATTCTTCTGCGATGTGGCATCATGTCACTGGCTGGTGGTGCCAGTCATTTTGAGACAGCATAGTCGTTTTCAAGTTTCAAACATTCCGTGAAGTTTATCATGCTGAACTGCAGCCTGCTTATAAAATCCAATTTTCAGTTCAGTATATGCTTGATAGAGGCCATTTATGAGCATCAGTAAAGTGGGCTGCATTGAGGGTCTTGATGGCCGAAAACTGGAGTGGCATATCAAATTTTAATTAAACCTCTCCAACAGATGCTCATATTGGGTCAGAGACACACACAGACAGACATGACCTACACTGAAGGGATTATTCTGTCACTCTTTAAAGAATGACTAATAATTTTTGCATTATATCTTAGTGTCGTTCAGTTGCATATTTGGAAGTGACAGTGTTAATCAATGCCTATTCTTTGTTAACAAGAAATTGTAAGTTGCCTAAGAAGAATCTAAGCACTTGCCCCATTTGCACCGACCCCATCCTGAAAGTTTCGTCCAAAAGTGCATCATTGTAGAGAGAACTGATGAAAAACAAGAGAAACTGTTGTAAAGAATAGTTATATGGATATTGATACTTCAACAAAGAGCCGGAAGATATCTAGCACAGTCGTTAGTCTTCTTGCTTATACCGATTAAACGGAGCTCCCATCATTTGTACGAATTTTCTGCACTTTAGATTTGGGACATCATCATCAATAATTTGTGAGGATGATTAATTATAATGTGTTTATAAAAATATTAAAAATGTACATAGTTGATGGTTGTTTATATTGCTAAAAATAAGATTGAATAATTAATAAATGTGTCTTTGTAATACCAGAATACCTAATCCAGGAACCCTATCAAATTAAATCCTGTGACTACTACTGTTGGATCCGAAGAGTCGTAGATCAGAAATCCTGGTTAAGGGTGAGCAACATCTGTGTTCAAGTCTCTGAAGCACTTTACATTAAATGAAATTTGCCTCATGGATCAGATATATATCAGCTCTCCAGTATAATAACCAAGATGCTGCATAAAAGGAACTGTTAGGTAAGTCAGCTACCTGATGATGTCCAGCAAACAGGCCGAAATACGTCGTAGTGTAAAATTAGAATAAGAGTGCAATAGGATGACGACACCTAAGTTTAACATACAAACAAGTTTATTTCCAACTAATTGCACAATATTTACTTTTTTGCTCCTGCATGTTTCAACTACAAAATGTAGCTATCCTTGGGGAGCTACAGTACTTCAGATCATATGCAGTGTGTTATGCAATGTTGCATATGCAGTGTGTTATGCAATGTTGCATATGTGGTGTGTTATGCAATGTTGCATATGTCCCCAAGTACTGTAGCTTCCTGAGGACAGCTATGTGTTGTAGCTGAAACGTGTGTGAGCAAAAAACTAGATATTGTGCAATTATATGTATTTATTCACCAGCTCGTGCATGAGTTATTGAATAAATACGTACTATTGTGGTATGACGTGCACCGTATGGACAATATTAAAAATTGTGCAACTAGTTGGAAATAAACTTGTTTGTGTAAGGCAGTTGCATGGAGAATACATAGTAATACTAAAACTGTACAACATACATTAACTTAAGATTGAGAACATGAATAACATCCTGGCGCAGCACTCGGCCAGCAAGTTAGAAAATTGCAGCACACTGGTATGGCATTTGGAAGTTAACATGTACAAAGTGTAGGTGCAGTACAGTTATGGTTACTGGAGAAATGTTACGTACCAGCTTTTGGTGACGGTGAGGTGTAGGTGTGAGTACTGATGGTTTTGCATGAATCAGCCCAGCAGACTTCAGGTAAGAAACCTTAAGTCGTATTTCACCAAGACTAAACTGCATGTTACTTCTTATTCACACCCCTACTTCTAAAACATCTTAAACTGTTTTTCTAAATGTTTCAGAAGACAAAATAAAACTTTGTAATATGAGCAGAATTTAAGCTTACAGTATTTAACAATAATGTTTCAGCTGCAGATGTTATATGGTGTTGAATGAGTTGAGAAGATTATATGTGGTGAAGTGGAAGAGGGTAGCCTATTTCAGTGCTCTCTTCTAACATCCGTTGAGACATACTGAGGGAACACCACAAAAATGTGTCTGGATTTAAATCAGGTGTGTACCCCCCAGATATAAGTACAGAACAGTACCACTTCAACATCCTGCTTTCATTGCTCTGAAACTTGCTCGTATTGAAAAATAAACAGTCTGTGGTGTATTCCTCTCGTTTATTTTACTGTGTTTTACAATTTGTAGACCACGCAATGTATGTAAACGCTAGGTTTTATTTAAGTTTATCGTAAGGTAAATGTGGATTGGTTGGAGCATTTCCAAATAATTTCATTGTTAATGCAAATTAATATTATGGTCATCAGGGTTGTGATACCCCGCACTCTGGTTAATAGTTACCAGCATTTCAGACAAACCAGCCGCTTCCATCTTCAACACAAAAGAAATGAAGCCAGTAGTTCTGTGTGAATTTTCATAATGACACTGCTTCAAATTAGAATACAAAAATGTTAATACTTTTATTCACTACCATGAAAATCTCATGGCTCATTGATGTTCACTGCCATGAAAATCACGTAGCTTACTAGGGTTCAACATTGTGAAAATCTTGTATGTCATTTTCACTGCCATGAAAACCTGGGGGCTCATTGATGTTCACTGCCATGAAAATCTCATAGCTTACTAGTGTTCAATGTTTCGAAAATCTTGTATCTCATTTTCACTGCCGTGAGAATCTCATGGCTTGGTGATGTTCACTGCCATGAAAGTCTCGTAGCTTACTAGTGTCCAGTGTCATGAAAATCTTGAATCTCCTTCACATTCACTGCCATGAAAACCTTGTGGCTTTTTGGTGTTCGCTGCCATGAATGTCTCTTACCTTATTATATAAAATTCATTGACAAAGAGTCAGTTTATTGGATGAAAAAAGCAACCAACAAATGCACTGTACTTACTTATTCAACTTNACACCTGCTGTATTAATAAAATATCACTGCTGTTAATTAATATAACACAGCAGGTGTGTGTGACAGACTGTGACCAATTTTTGTTACCATGTTGTGATAGTGTGTAATTACTGACAGTACGACTCCCTGAAGATGAGCCCGGTGTTAGCTCGAAACATGTAGGAGCGGTTTCCAAGACATTTAAAGGTTAATAAAAGTGCACGTGTTGGTATCTAATTAATCCATGTCTAAAACAACGCACGGTGTGAATATAAAATTTATCTGATGTATTTTGTCTTATATGGGTGTGAAACGTGGTCTCTCGCATCAAAGGCAGAACAAACTCAAGGTGTCAGAGAATGGGGTGCTGAGACAAATATTACGGACGAAGTGGCAGGAAACTGGAGAAAACTACGTAACGACGGAGCTTCATGGTTTTTTATTTCTCAACAAATAGTATGCGGATAATCAATGGAAGAGGATGAAATGGGTAGTTCATATAGGACGCATGGAGGAGAAGATATATATCTGTATAAGGTTTTGGTGGGGAAACATGAAGGAAAGGGACCACTTGGAAGACCTAGGCGTAGATGGGAACATAATATTAAAGTGAATCTTAAAGCAATAGGATGGTAGAGAGTGAATTAGATTTGTCTGGTTCAGGATAGGGACGAGTGTTGGGCTGTTGTGAACACGGTAATGAACCGTCTGTTTCCATAAAATGCGGAGAAATTTTTGAGTGGCTGAGGAACTATCAGTTTGTCAAAAGGGACTCGGCTGCATAGAGTTAGTTAGCTGACAATTGCGCATTGATTTAAAAGAGCCCTTCCCATTGGACTCAGTGTATCTCCCCACAGTTTTATCCTGAGGACGGACTCAGATACCTTATCCGAAACATTGTGTTTTTTTTGGAAAACAAAGACGATGCAAATCCCAAGTGTAATATATTACTGTCGGAACGCTCTGCAGTTAGTTCAACTGTATAGGCGCTTACTGACTGGGTGAAACAAAGACCGGCCAGATAATTCTGAAATTTAAGGCGGGCGGCAAGTGTTTTTAAGGAATAAAACGGGGGTGTTTATTAAAATTAAACACCTTAAGAGTAATTAATTATTTTAATAAAAAATCACAATACGTTATAATTACTTAATTTTGTCGCATTATACTCTGTCCGAACGCTGATGTACGTTGTACGTCACCATCCAGCTATAAAAACGTTATACAGCTCGACAGCCCCTATTGGGCTAGGACGTCCTCATTATTGAGGCTGCGCGATCACACTCAGGCACACCACACTCGGTAGGACTCCTCCGGACGAGTGATCAGCCCGACGCAGAGACCTCTACCTAACAAAACACGAAACTCACAATAGACACACATCCATGCCCCCGGCAGGATTCGAACCCGCAATCCCATTAAGCGAGCGGCTTCAGACCCACGCCTTAGACCGCGCGGCCACTGGGATTGAGAAAAATTTATAAATTGTGCAACCGTATTATGCAAGAGGCCTCTTTCGGTATAATTTCTCTTTCCTTCGTGTATTCTTGTGATGGTATTCCTGTTAATTGCCGTACGGCCGAAACATGTAGCATGAATAAGTAAAAACGAGTGTTTTTTACTATATAGTACTTTTGTTTGTTTATATTGACCTTATCAGTTGGTGCTGGCCGATCCCCGTGGCCGCGCGGTCTAAGGCATGTGTCTGCGGCCGCTGGTTTGCTGGGATTGCGGGTTCGAATCCCGCCGGTGGCATGGATGTCTGTCTGTTGTACAGTGTTTTGTGCTGTCAGGTAGAGGTCTCTGCGTCGGGCTGATCACTCGTCCAGAGGAGTCCTACCGACTGTGGTGTGTCTGAGTGTGATCGTGAAGCCTGGATAATAAGGAGGCCCTGGCCCACTGGGGGCTGTTGTGCCATTGGGGGAAAAAAGTAATATATTCTTACGAATGTGTGGAGAAGAAGTGTATCTGCTTATGTGACAGGACATGACACAGCAGTTTCTGCTTACCGTAAAGTCATCGCCTTGCAGTTTGTATAAAAACAACACATGTGGCTACCAGAAGACATTAAGTCTAAAAGCCGTTACGTTCAAGACGTTAATAAATTGATATGGCTTGTAGCAGCATTGCTATTTAAATTTTAAATGCACATCGCGGCTGACGCTTGAAAGGTTATCCTTTGTTTGTTTCTTCTGAAGTCATTAAATGCGACCTTCCAGAACGGTTGTGTGATTTATGACCGCTAGCAGAACCAGCACTTTCTATTTACCTCTCCAGCAATCGGTGCCAGAAGCAGTGATTATGGAGGCACAATCCGCTTATACTGACGCGTTCCTCAAGTTCTTCGATGTAACGGGATTCTTTCAAGGACGCTGGCAGCTGGATGCGTGATGCAAGAGAAATTCTGAACGCTGGTGTATGGTCCATAAGATATAACAGAGTAGGAAAGGGAGGGGTTACGAAATAAACGAGGGAATGTGAGTAAGAAAAAGAAGTAACGGGACTTAGAGGAGTGAAAGCATGTGTAAACAGTCTGCCTCGTTGGCAGTTCATACATAACTGAAATTTCAGATCAGATCTTCCGTGGACAATGGGGAGATAAACATCAGCTTTACAACACCTGGCGTTTTCATAACGGTAAATTTTTTTTTATTATGGAGGTCTGGCTCCGTATAGTCTGCTACGGATAATAGGAAGGGTTGTGACAGCGGGGCTAATAGTGATAGGGGAAAAGTATAAAATTATAACTAATTTGTTTCTTGAAGGAACTAGAAAATAATTGTTGGCTTCACAATTACACGTGCAATTCCCGGTCAGTTCATTCTCCCTTAACGCTATGCAACCCCTACAACACTTGCCAAGACTGCAATACCGACGCTGCTAAGGTACGGGGAACACACCCAACCCCCAGAGAAAGTCCAAATTAAAATATGGGAACGTGGCGGTCGATATAGGACTCCTGGAATAGGAGGAAAATCAAAATATGTAGGACAGATTTGTCTTAATGGCGTGTTAGCGACTGTCTTAGTGCCGGTCTTTTTGACAAAAGAACGTCACTTCAGAATTAATTAGCCTTTTAGAGCCGAAACGTGTCCGTTCTATATAAGGACTCAGTGCGTACCGCGCTGTAAACACTCTCCACTTCGGTTATAAAAACCAGTCTCTTAATGTTTTATAAGGCAAAAGTTGCTGTTTGTTCTGAGATCCGTACAAAACACATAAACGCAAAGTGGGCACCACGTAGAATTTGTTAATGTTAAACCTGGTGGTACGTAAAGTTACCGCTAGGCTTTAAAAGGTTAAAAAATAAATTCGTATTTCGTTTGTCTGGTGAAGGCAGTACCACAAGAAGCAAATTTTGTTTCATTTCAGACAAGCTTGCTTGTGAGGGCTGATATTCCGCTGGCGATGTCTATGAAGACTGGTGTGTTCTAGGATGTGACGCCGTGTGGTCTGATGCAAGTGTTACAGTATACTATTTCAGAGAACCGTGCTGCCTGCATCGTCAGAGTCAGTGTACGTAAAGAACACATTTAATGGTCCATAGCGGCGCATGTGTTTGGTTAGTAGCCCAAACCAAAAGCGTAAGTATGTATGGCAAAGGTCACTCCGTAATATGGTAGTGGACACACAGAAGGGAGGTCGAAGTATAGCTGTAGCCATTTTTGACTTCGGCACTTATAGGGGTGGCTGATCAGCGGCATGCCCCGATAGCTTTAACCCCCAGTACAGTCCCTGTGTCGCCGCCAGTTCAGGCTTTGTGTCGCAGCCAGTGCAGTCCTTGTGTCGCCGCCAGTTCAGGCTTTGTGTCGCAGCCAGTGCAGTCCTTGTGTCGCCGCCAGTTCAGGCTTTGTTTCGCCGCCAGTTCAGGCTTTGTGTCGCAGCAGGTGCAGGCTTTGTGTTACCGCCATTTCAGGCTTTGTGTTGCTGCCAGTGCAGGCTATTTGTGGCAGCCATTGCAGTCCTTGTGTCACCGCCATTTCAGGCTTTGTGTCGCTGCCAGTGCTGGCTTTTTATGGCAGCCATTGCAGTCCTTGTGTCGCCGCCAGTTCAGGCTTTGTGTCGCCGCCAGTGCAGGCTTTGTGTCGCAGCCAGTGCAGTCCTTGTGTCGCCGCCAGTGCAGGCTTTGTGTCGCCACCAGTGCAGTCCTTGTGTCGCAGCCAGTGCAGGCTTTGTGTCGCGGCCAGTGCAGGCTTTGTGTCGCAGCCAGTGCAGTCCTTGTGACGCCGCCAGTGCAGGCTTTGTGTCGCCACCAGTGCAGTCCTTGTGTCGCCGCCAGTGCAGGCTTTGTGTCGCCACCAGTGCAGTCCTTGTGTCGCCGCCAGTGCAGGCTTTGTGAAGCCACCAGTGCAGTCCTTGTGTCGGAGCCAGTTCAGGCTTTGTGTTGCTGCCAGTTCAGGTTTTGTGTCGCCCATCAACATATTCTGTTCCTTAATACATTATAACTTCTGCACGACACAAATATGTGCGTTTTGTCGCTGTTTAGCCGTGCAAATATTTGTACTGTGATAACAGACACCTGTACCGTCCGTTATCTGCTGTCGCTTTTATACACAGTTTGTGTGAGACGCCAGCTTGATCTTACTTCCTGGGGTTTCGTGGTCTTTCTGACGCTTGCGGGTGTTTTTGGACCCTTTCAGGTACGTGCATGTAGCTGTCTATGCTTACATGACTCTGAACATACATACATACATACATACATATATACATACATACATACATACATACATACACACACACACATACATACATACATATATATACATACATACATACATACATATATACACACATACATACATACATACATACATACATACATACATACATACATACACACACACATACATACATACATACATACATACATACATACATACATACATACATACATACATACATACATACATACATACATACATACATACATACATACATTCATACATACATACATACATGCATACATACCTACGTACATACATACATACATACATACATACACACACACACATACATACATACATACATACATACATGCATACATACATACATACATACATACATACATACATACATACATACACACACGCACATACATACATACATACATACATACATACATACATACATACATACATACACACACACACACACACATACATACATACATACATACATACATACATACATACATACATACATACATACATACATACATACATACATACATACATACATACATACGTACGTACGTACATACATCCGTACATACATACGCACGTACATACACACACACACATATCTATGTACCAAGACAAGCGACGCCACATACTGCAGGGGCGCATCCAATGGGGGCTGCCGGGCTGCAGCCCCCCAAACCCCCCAAAACCGAAATTTAAATATCACAGGGTTTGTAGATATTATGGTATCAAAAGTTTTACGTAATTTCCCCTTCAGCCCAAATCAGCCGCCGATATCCGTTGATGACTAGTACATTAGAATTTTGAAAAATAAACTAATAAATTTAAAAAACAAGAGGACAGGACACTGTGTTTGAGTCACGGAACATGTGGTTATATTCGTATGTATATAAACGCAGTTGCAAGCAGCGTTATGTTGTGCTTACAGCATGATTTTTATAGCATAACTTTTCAAATCAATCACAAATTGTATATAGTCTCGGGGTCAGCGGGGCCCCCCCCCCCCGCCAAAGGAAAAATTCTTGGTGCGCACCTGACATACTATGTGACCTCCGTCTTCAGGTCACACGAAGACCTGACACACGTCGTCTTACTTATTTGTGTCTTATTTAACACCGCTGACAGTGACTCAGGTTGTATTTAGGGCATGATGTGAAGAATAGCTTGTCTTGTGTGACTCCGTGTAGTCTGGTACAAGCTCACAAACGTTTCGGAAGGACCTACTGGCCCTCGCAGCCTGATGACTGAGGCGGCTGGTTCTAACGAAACATCAGTTTCTAATAAACTACGTGGCGGCTGGAACACCTCAGGTCTCACACGGTAGGTTAATTAGTCAGTAATGAGACGTAGCAGAGGATACGGAAAGAAGCGTCCAGTTTCAGCTGGAGGGACTGAGATAAAGAGGAGATTTCTTCAGTCAGGTTAGCGGGTTTCCGGACCTCTCTGCCTGCCTTTAACCTCTTAAAGCCTAGCGGTAACTTCACGTACCACCAGGTTCAACACTGAGTAATAATCCATAGTGCTCAAATCGCGTTTGTGTATTCTGTACATATCTCGGAACAAACAGCAACTTTTACCGTAAACATCAGCAACTCATTCGTTTTTTATAACCGAGGTTGAAAGTGTTTACTGCGCGGTTCGCACTGAGTCTTTATATAAAGCAGATTACGTTTCGTCTTTAAAGGGTTACGGTACCTCCAGTGGCAAATAATAAGAATAATAACAATAACAATAGAGACTAAAAGGTTCAGAAAACCTTATTTTGTAGTAAGGTGATTTTCCCTACTGTTGTTTGTTTGCGGATTAACCTTCTAAAGCCTAGCGGTAACTTTACGTACCACCAGGTTTAACGTTAAAAAATTCTACGTGGTGCCCACATTGCGTTTATGTGTTTTGTACGGATCTCAGAACAAACAGCAACTTTTGCCTTATAAAACATTAAGAGATTGGTTTTTATAACCGAAGTGGAGAGTGTTTACAGCGCGGTACGCACTGAGCCCTTATATAAAGCAGACACGCTTCGTCTTTAAAGGGTTAAGGGCTTGCCATGCACCACCGGCGCTGCCTCTGGCAGAAGAATAGATACGGGCCGGTGCCGTATTTCCTTCACACAGTTTTGTGAAATACACTAATGAAGTTGCATTTCTGAAACGTCTTTCATAAGTTTAACCAACTAAATGACTAAATTGTTGGACAAGAATCTTTTCATTTCTTTCTTAGTCTGACATTTTTTACCTACTCGTTGTGGGTGTACAGGGTTACGTTTTGCACCTGATCGCACTCAATGACACCTACACAGGTCGTAGGAGTCGTCTGGACGAGGGATCGATCCGTCGCAGGGGCCTCTACCTGACAACACGACACCCACAACAGACGAACATCCACACTTCCGGTGGCATTCAAACACGCAATCCCAGCAAGCGAGCGGCCGCAGACCCACGCCTTAATAACCGTGCTGCCACCGGAATAGGCTTGGAGAGAATTCATTTTTTAAGATACGTTATTTCTTTGACTATTTAAGAGAGTCCCCCCCCCTCATGGAACCCCACCCTTCCTTATCTTGAGCCAGATGAATCCACTCCACGCCATTCCATCCAATTTCCTTAAGATCCATTTTAATATTAGTCTCCCTTCTACGCCTAAGTCTTCCAAATGTCCTTTTCCCGTTAGAATCCCCTACCAAAACAGAACGTACGCCCTCACTTATAATTTTTAATTCCGAGTATTCACTACGGACGATTTTTATGCAACGCAAGGGGATTCATTTGTCCTAGGGTTAGGGTCGGTCTGGAAGTTTTTAACCTTTTAAAGCCTAGCGATAACTTTACGTACCACCAGGTTTAACATTAAAAAATTCTACGTGGTGCCCACATTGCGTTTATGTGTTTTGTACGGATCTCAGAACAAACAGCAAATTTTGCCTTATAAAACATTAAGAGATTGGTTTTTATAACCGAAGTGGGGAGTGTTTACAGTGCGGTGCGCACTGAGTCCTTATATAAAACAGATACGCTTCGTCTTTAAAGGGTTAATAAGAAAAAATATCTTGCTTCCACTGAGAATTGAACCCCATTACATTAAAATACCGTCATTGAGTCCAAGTGTGTTGTTCTTCGTAACAGCAGTACTTTCTCGTTGAAATATAACTGTGCTTTGTGAAAGTCGAATATGAACGTGCCGTTTGTAATTGGACTGCAGACTCTACCTGTTACACACACTGCACGAAGCGAGATAGAAATGAGACAGCTAATTTACGTATAAACGTAATATTGCGGCACGTTCGCGTAACCATCGTTGACGTGGAAAAGCAGTAAGTATTACATATCCTGAGTGTGTTTCCGTAGCCTTAGATATCCAGCATGCAAAGCGCATGCGCGGTATTATATCGCCATCTGTGGCCTGTCTGGCTGTACCATATTTTTCCACATTATCTCCTAAACGGCACGATTTTAGGAAAAAAGTTATTGAACATAAAATGTGTGTTTTGATTTTCTCTACAACTTTTGTCCGAAACATTTCTCATTCCAAGAAGAATTCAGCGAGATATTGTCATAAAGTGCCTGTTACTCTTGTCAGATTTTAATGCAACTTGAATTTTCTCGACAGATTTTCGAGAAATCGTCAGTTTGGAGTTTCAAGTAAATCCGTCCAGTTATTCTGTGCGGAAAGGCAGTGAAACAGACAGACAAGACAGACAGACAGACAGACAGACGTGACGGAACTAGTAGTCGCTTTATGCAATTTTGCGGAAGCGGCTAAAAGTACCTCTTTAAAATACCCATTGCTGTTTTGCAATATGAACCAACAATACATACCGGTCGTTTCTCTGTTTTAGTACGAAGGCAAGGGGCATTTCCACCTTCACGTGCTGTCAAGGAGTAGGTCCACCGGCACCTCCCTAACTGACTGACTCCATGGAGCAGAGGCCTTCTTGAGAAGCTAACAGTTTCTCAGCTAGTCAAGAAATTACCCTCATTTTATGGAACCCGGAGTTTCATTACCGCATTCACAACAGCCCGCCACCTGTCCCTATCCTGAGCCAGCTCAATTCAGTCCATGTCACATCCAACTTCTTGAAGATCCATTTTAATATTATCCTCCCATCTACGCCTGGGTCTCCCAAGTGGTCGCCTTCCCTCAGGTCTTCCCACCAAAATCCTGTATGCACCTCTCTTTTCCCGCATACGTGCTACATGCCCCGCCCTTACGAAAACGTCCCTTTCTTCACAAAAAGCACATTTTTTAAAAAATACTTCGCTGCAGCGGGGTCTTTATTTTTTATACCTCCTGTAGCCGACTCGAGAGTCCCAGATTTCACTCGCTGCACAACTGTAGGCCTATAGGATGCAGGGAGAAAACAACATTCCATTGTATGACTCGCCAGAACCTCCGGTGAACACAGTAAAACGGAAACCAAATCTTTTGGTCTTCATGACAAAAAAAATACAATCAGTACACAGCACATAATGCTGGTTGTTCAGTTTGAGGAAGGGAAAGTTTTAAAGCAGGTGCGTCCTTCAGCAGCGTCTTCTGTGAATACTGCAGGAACACTTTCTGACGGCAGTCGCTCGATATATCTGAGATTACCGTGAGAGAGATATGTCACTTCTTACAGAAATTTTGTGTTAAATCACAGTAACATCTGATGTCATTAACATTTTAAAGCCTAGCGGTAAATTTACGTACCACCAGGTTTAACACTAAAAAATTCTACGTAGTGCCCACATTGCGTTTATGTGTTTTGTACGGATCTCAGAACAAACAGCAAGTTTTGCCTTACAAAACATTAAGAGATTGGTTCTTATAACCGAAGTGGAGAGTGTTTGCAGCGCGGTACGCACTGAGTCCTTATATAAAACAGACACGTTTCGTCTTTAAAGGGTTAACAGGTAATGCATATGGGAGTGTAACTTGGTCTGTCATTTTGAGCGAAGAACATAGGCTGAGGGTGTCTGAGAATAGGGTGGTGAGGAAGATATTGGGACCTAAGAGGAACGAGGTAACAGGAGACTGGAGAAAACTACACAGTGAGGAGCTTCATGGTTTGTACTCCTCTTCAAATAATATTAACCCTTTAAAGACGAAGTGTATCTGTTTTATATAAGGACTCAGTGCGTACCGCGCTGTAAACACTCTCCACTTCGGTTATAAAAACCAGTCTCTTAATGTTTTATAAGGCAAAAGTTGCTGTTTGTTCTGAGATCCGTACAAAACACATAAACGCAATGTGAGCACCACGTAGAATTTTTTAATGTTAAACCTGGTGGTACGTAAAGTTACCGCTAGGCTTTAAAAGGTTAAATCAAAAATGGTGAGACTGTCGGGGTAAGTGGCCCGTCTGAGGGCGAGGAGAGGCTCATGGAGGGTTCTGGTGGGGAAACCTGAAGGAAGTAAGCCACTTGAATGACCTAAATGTAGATGAGAAGATAACATTAAAATGGATCTTCAAGAAATAGGATGGGAATGCTTGGACTAGATTTCTATGGCTTAGCACAGGAAAAACTAGCAGACTGTTGTGAACACGGTGATGAACCTTCGGGTTCCATGAAATGCGGCGACTTTTTTGACTAGTTAAGGAACTTTTAAGTGCTGAAGAAGGATTCTTGTCCATGGATTTGCACAGTTAACAGTTAGGTTCACTTTCTAGAGTGATGGTTTACTCTGCACATTGAATGTAACCGAGACACGCTATTTATAGAAACATCGTGGAAGTAATTCAGTTTATTTTAGCTGGTTTTTGAAGAACTTGGGGTCAGCTTACTGTTGATGGTGCTATACTACCAAAGTGTGTCGGAATGTTAATCAAACCCTAGGATTGTGTACGTTGTGTCTGCATTTCGCTGGTTTAATAAAATAAAATACATTAGATTACAAGTTAAAATTCACGCAATGAACAAATTTAATATATCTCAAAATATGATGACTGGCGTTAGAAACTAAGTTCAATACAGCTAACATTAGAAGACATTTTACTCGATCGTGAGCCAGTCTTATGCACATAACCAATTTCTCTGCATTCAACCTAGTATTTGCTTTCCTCGTGTTTGATAATTCAATTGATATTTTTTCCCCCAGGAATTTTCCCACCAACATTTTATATATTGTAGAGTATTTTTTTGCTGTAATATATGTGACTGCGAAATAATAACACCAACTAATGCGCCAAAATATATATAATCTTTATTCGTAAAAGTCTTCTACATGTTTCGACCCTGCTGGGCTATCTTCAGGGAGAATAATATTGATACACTATGGTTGCATTTGTATAGTTAAGTGCGAATGTGCCCAGTGCCCAGTGCACGGACATGGAACATATTAAATATATGTGACTGCGTTAACCTTTTAAAGCCTAGCGGTAACTTTACATACCACCAGGTTTAATATTAAAAAATTCTACGTGGTGCCCACATTACGTTTATGTGTTTTGTACGGATCTCAGAACAAACAGCAAATTTTGCCTTATAAAACATTAATAGATTAGTTTTTATAACCGAAGTGGAGAGTGTTTACAGCGCGGTACGCACTGAGTCCTTATATAAAAGAGATACGCTTCGTCTTTAAAGGGTTAATCAAGACAACGCACGGAGTGAGGAATTGTAAAGTAAAAATTAAGTGACTATGTTGATTCCATGCATGCTTCTTGTAAGCGATTGATTTATAGATTTTAAAATTCTCGCGGTGATGAGTATTAAAATTGTGGTCTTCAGGAATTCTGAAATCTTTAGTGCCGTCGTACAAAATTACACGGCGTCACACCCCAGAGGACCGTAATCTTGACTTTTTATCCCTACCCTAAAAATACAACATTTCCTCTTCAAATAATGAAACTCCTACACACACTTTACAAACGTGTCATTTGAAACTGTATGCCTCAGTCCATATAGCGACAGGTTAGGGCCCCTTAACATGGATTCGAGTTCTGACAGTTGTAAGAAATTATTCTCTGTACAAAGGGGTTGTATTGCGGGTATGTGCTTTATTTTTACAGGGGCAAAGTTAATTGTGGCATGTGAATACTTTAACTACGTAAGTATATTTGCTGGACAAGTCAGTAAAAGTGTTGTCTGGGCTCCAGTTATTCCCTCTCCCATACAGCACCCTACGATTACACTGCATGAGATAACAGTTCATAGAACGTAGCACGACCTGTGACCAGATGATGTGGTTGTAATAAATAACATATGTCTACAACAAAA
Organism: Coptotermes formosanus; assembly: GCA_013340265.1. NCBI lineage: Eukaryota > Metazoa > Arthropoda > Insecta > Blattodea > Rhinotermitidae > Coptotermes > Coptotermes formosanus. The sequence goes on along the minus strand of BLKM01000376.1, from coordinate 1,212,337 downwards.
AAAGTTTAAGCCTGTCTGAGCCTGGGTTTTGAGACCACTGTGTATAACAGTACCTGGTCGTATTACTCGCGGTATACAGGGACATTATTCTATCTGACAACTGTAGCTCGTCATATCTCATCGGCTCGCTTAACTTAACAAAATTTTGGCGTGCAATGAATAACGTGTTTGCTAGATGTGACACGTTTCTGGTAGCCTAACGAAAACACTTCCAGCGCCTTCTTTTAAATACGGCGAGTAAAACCCTAATAGATTACAGTATCACGTAACTCCAGCACACTGAGCTGAAGAGTGTGAACAACGGACTCGAGGCAAACTGGAACAGCGGTGAACGCCGCGCTGTGTGCCGTCACTGGAAACGGTCCGAGGGACAAGTGATGCGAGTAGCAGAAGATAGAACGTATGTCTTTACTGTTCTCAGAATATCTGCTGTAATTTTTGTTATTTTTGTTATTACTTTTGTAAGAAAATGATTTTCAGTGACATTAATAATGATATTAAGTATCTGTGTATCTTCAGTTTATAGAATAGCACAGGGTGTCGTGCAGGTGTTCATAAATGTCCGTATTTACAACATTATTCGCAAAATATTTGGTTTCATAGGCATGCTGGCGCGTACTGGGGCATCTTCACCTTTGTGACACACTTTCTGTACTCCAAAGCAATAATTCGTTTATACTAAAATGATGATCGGCAATTTCTTATAATGGAATCTGTATTTTACTAATAAATCTCTTATCGTAGTTCTCATGAAACGCTTCAGAAACGCATAATTCAGTGAAGCTGGAGGTAGAAACTCAAAAAGTGACTTGTAACCGTCACCAATCCAGTAATTACATTTCCCGCTGTATGGCACGCACAGTGCAAGGTTGTTCAGCAATGGTAGTACAAACGAGGTATATGTTTGCACGGGTTGCCGTGCTGTGACTGTACGGCAGGTGCTTGCGCGCGCGCGGTATCGTAATGGTTTTGTTTCATACGGTGGAAGGCGTAGTGCGGTGCTGTGATGTTGGTAGTACGTAGCGCAGACTAGCTAGTGTAGTACGTAGAACGTTGGTTGGTTGGTTGAGTGTAAATCTCGAAAAGTATTATTGCAGTGGGAGTTGGTACAAATTTGCGTTCGAGCACTATTGTACTACAAACACGGAAATATCTGTGCGGTAGGAATATTTGTCAGAACTCAACTTTCTCTTGGAGGTAAATTCCCATAGGCCCAAAAGCATATTTGGCGAGGTTAGTACTAGTAGACATGTCTCTTATAAGAATAGTGTGTTGTGTGGCTCGAGAACCGGTTTTCGTCGGACATCGGGTATTCCGTTACCGTTATTCGCTGTTCCAGCGAGAAAATAGATTTAGGTCCATGGATAATCGTGTCAGTCGTGTTACGACACAGCAACTGGCAGGAAGGCGGCGTAGTGATCATACATATTCTTATGTTAAAGGACGTGCGAAGTACGGGGCCAGTGCTGCATATTCATCTCTCTTGCGTGACTCCAAGTTCCCACAACACTGTGCAAAGATAAATACTTTAACCATGCCCGAGTCGAAGCCGTTTGAAAGATTACCAAAGTCAGTGGTTCCAAAACATTATGATCTGCAAATTAAGCCTGACTTGAAGACGTTTATATTTGAAGGTCAGGAAACCGTAAAGGTTGAGGTAAGTTACTAGTGGAGCTCATTTGGCAAGTGTTGCTGTGTGTGCCTAAAACTTTTTTTGACTGGCTCTTCATTTTTACAATGGTGACTTGATTCTCATTAGGTTTGCTATGACAGTGCCATAATGTGAGAGTGTTTGACGTTGTTGCTCCTTTTTCTAGGTCACTGAAGCTACAGACAAGATTATACTCAATTCTTTGGATTTGGACATAAGAAGTGTAAAGTATACTTCATCTGATGGGAATATTTTCAGACCCCTCAATTCCAGTATATCAGTAGAGAATGAGACCCTTACGTTATCATTTGGTGAGCCTATTCCAGTTGGTGAAGGATCACTTGAATTTCACTTTACCGGTGAACTTAAAGATAAGATGAAGGGTTTTTACAGAAGTAAATATGTGAGGTGAGAAACTTTGAGTGCATTGCCTTACTTAGTTTTATTTTCACAATATTGGTATGTAATAAAGAGTGTTGTCAGTGTTAGATTTTTTTTAATATTCAGTGGTGTTGATATGTATGTTGTAATAATGTAAGTTAGTGTGGATACTTGTCAAAATGAGATATTAAAAAAGCGTACAGTGCTTGAATGGTCTGTGTACATGCAGACACTTGTATCATCTGCCTTATCTGCAGCATGACTTTTCATGGTTTTATCCATACGACACCTTATTAACATTGTAGGGGAATGTTAACACACATGCTTCTCTCCGAATTTATGCTTATTTACACTTGGCAGACATAACAGTGTGAAATTTTGTGTGGACATGCATATAGGCCGAAGATTTGGGTGGATTTCCCATGAAATGTGGTGGACTTATGATGTATGGGTTCATTTCACAGCAGCAATAACTGCAAAGTGTGTAACTACGTAACACTTGTAATATGACTGAATTTACATTCTTTGATTATTAGCGTCAAAGAAGCTGTTACAGCTTGCCTAACGTACCTGGTCCATCTGTTGTAGTTACTGTATATACTGAGTGACCTTGTTTCTTCTATTTGATTTTTCTATATTTTGTATGGGTTTGTAGTGTCAGCACTGACTTTTAGATTGTGAGTTACATTTATTATTATACCCACTAGTTTGAACACATGCTTTAGAGAGATGATACCAAAATCTTCTTATACCTGTGTACCGAATTTAGGGTTACCATACGTCCATGTTTTCCTGGACGTGTCCTCTTTTTCAGGCTTCAGAATTGTGTCCAGGGGGGTTTTTTAATTTTACAAAAATGTCCAGGCTTTTGGCCTTTGTCCATAGACACTCAAGTTTTTGGTTGTCGTTATGATGTTTTTATTTATATATTTACCTACATTAGAGCTTGGAGTTTGTAGTTCTCAAAGGCAACGTTTCAACATCAGAACTTACTTTTGCAGTCACTTCCAGTGGGGCCAAAGACATGTTCGCAGAGTCCAATTCTGGTCATTCATTTTGAATTGCATGCAGTGCAGTGAATGACGTGTTGTGTGCTGTTTAGTTTGTGTGTCACTTTCATCATGTTCTTGCAATGGGGAAAAGAAAATGTAAATGCGCAGATGAACTAAACTTCAAGTATTCGTGAGATCTGCACTCTGCAAGTGTTCTTGTTTCTGAAGTGGTCACAATGAGTGGGAAGCCGAATACTTGGTATGTAAACCAGTAACTTAGATGTCTGTGGCGAGCAGGGGTGCTGTTGATCTTCGAGCCCGTGTGGAATCCTCTTTTTGACCAAAATATGGAAACCCCCTTTGCCACTGATATTTCCTCTTTTTTATAGTGAGTAAGTGGGAAATATCCTCTTTTTCCTGTGACGGATATATGGTAGCCCTAACTGAACTACATCATGTCATGCCCCAGAACTATAATTTTGATTCTGTGACATCCTGAGTTCTAAAATGCTGTATATGTGCAAATGAACAGTGTATTAGTATTTTATAACTTTTGTTATTGGTGATTGGGATACAGACTGGCTCGTGAAGGAAACAAACCTGTGACGTCGTATTCTGCGGTAACACAGCTGTGTACTACGCATGCACGCTGCATGTTTCCCTGCTGGGATGAGCCGTCTCTAAAGGCCACATTTGGCATCAGCGTTATACTGGACAGCAGTGAATTGGTGGCGCTTTCAAACATGGTAAGCCAAATGTTTATGGTGGTTTCGCTTGTCTGCTTGCAGTCCGGATGGAGAAGAACGGTATGCTGGGGTTACTCAATTTGAAGCCACAGATGCTAGGCGTTGTTTTCCTTGTTGGGACGAACCGGCTATCAAGGCAACGTTTGATATAACGCTAGTTGTTCCCCAGAGCAAGACTGCTCTGTCTAATATGGTGAGTAAAGCGCACAGTTTTGAGCCTGTTGTGTCATGTACCGCTTGAAAATTAATGGCTTCAGGGGTGTAATGCCATGTAGCCTGGTAGTAACCTTAATTTCAGGCTTCCACCGCGATGCTGATGAGATCTGCGCTCTTCTGGGGTATTACACAACGTCATGTGGTAATTGTTTACCGACGTGTCAGGAAAATCTATCAGTCCCATCTTCAAGGATCAAGAGTCCGAGCCTGGTACTGTTGACGCCAGTGTTGCAGAGGTACTTGATGCCACAGTTTTGTGCCCTGAAGATGGAGGCAGCAGGTGCTTCAGAGATTTTCATAACTAGCTACCAGACTGCATGGCATTGCATCCCACAGGACAGTAATTTTAGTGTTCACTGCCATGACAGCCCCAAATCTCACAAGTATTCACTGATTTTCATCTCTTCTTTTTGTACAGTTTCACATTCCTTATTTGTCATCTACACATTCACATAAATGTGATTTATGTCTTCATGTAGATATAGAAAGAGGAAGCGCATAAATTGCTAGCAGAGAATCCAGTTTTATAAATAATAGTTAACAAACTTAGAAGTACTCCGCTGACTGTGCTGTCTGAATCTTCTGCACTTAGCCTGCATAAACTTCACCATCCATGATTTTCATTATTGCACTGGTGCACATGTGCAGGACAACTGGCCAAGCATTTTTAGGTGTGTTTGCAAAGTTGCAAAAAACAGTTATTAGCTTCGTCATGTCTGTCTGTCCGCACAGGACAACTCACCTCCCATTGGACAGATTTTCATGAAATGTGATATTGATGATTTTTCAAATGTCTGTCAAGAAAATTCAAGTTTATTAAAATCTGACAAGAATAACGGGTACTTTACGTGAAGACCTGTGTACATTTATGATAATATCTTGCTGAATTCTTCTTATAATGAGAGATATTTTAGACAAAGTTGTAGAGAAAATCAAAGCACATATTTTGTGTTCAATAGACTTTTTTTATTAAAATCGTGCCAGTCATGAGATAATGTGGAAAACTATGGCAGAACCAGACGTGCCACAGATGACAATACAATACGGCGCATGCACTTTGCATGCTGGATAACTAAGGCTACAGACACACACTCAGAATTTGTAACGCCTATTGCCTTTCTACAGCAGCAACGGTTATGTGAACACGCCTCAATATTATGTTATACATATGTCACCTGTTTGTTTAAAATACAAATTTCATTTGCAATATGGTTGACAGTACTGCATGTGTGTGTTGTCACAACGCAGAAGACCATACCTTATGTGGTTATGTTATTGTAATGCAGAAGGTGGAAGTAAAGGGGTCTCAGGATTGATGGAGGGCTGAATTAGGGGCGCCAAATTTTTCAAAAATCTGGGAGGCACCTGAAGTTCCTAGGTGCCAAAGGGGTGACTTCAACGACAGTTTCCATACTGAGGATCCACAAATAGGCACCACCATAATAAATTTAGTTGCCACATTGACCTAGTGCTCTGAATTTGTTCAGTGTTGGGCTAAATGAATTGAGAGAACTGTTCAAATCAGACTAACATTGTTCATGAGCAAGGTCATGGACAGAGAGTTTTTAGTGTTGTTTCAGGATTTGCACTGGCCTTTGTGTTGCTATCTGTGTAGCAAATATTCACACTTTAAAGCTGAGTCACTAGTGTACAGTATGTACTGCCAGTTTTAGTACTAAGAACTTGGCATTTCTCCCCACAGTATATGTATTTATATGTTTCGTATGATTGTTACAATTTACAGTAGTTATTTCTCTGTACAATATTAACTGATCAGTCTTTCTAATGGAAGCACACTGTGCTGTCCATGAGGTACGAACTAAATCTGTACATATAATGTAGAATGATCTTAAACTTTTAAAACCTAGCGGTAACTTTACGTACCACCAGGTTTAACATTAAAAAATTCTACGTGGTGCCCACATTGTGTTTATGTGTTTTGTACAGATCTCAGAACAAACTGCAACTTTTGCCTTATAAAACATTAAGAGACTAGTTTTTATAACCGAAGTGGAGAGTGTTTACAGCGCGGTACGCACTGAGTCATTATATAAAACAGATACACTTCGTCTTTAAAGGGTTAATCTCAAAGGGTCAGTTACATATTTAGGTTATATTTTGTCCTGATCCTGGGTTCAAATTCCAACAGGGGCAAGATATTTTTTCTCCAAAAACTGTCTATGCCAGATCTGTGGTCCACCCAGCCTTCTGTTCAGTGGGTACCAAGGTTGGTTTTCACTGGAGATAAGGCAGCAGGGACATGAAGTTTACCACTCACCTCCACGTAGTTCCAAGGTTAAGAATGAGTCGAGCTGTACCTCTGTTCCCCTTGTATGCCTTCATAGTGTGGACAGGGATTGGATGACAGATTTTGGTTCAGTTTGGAACAGAAAAGTAGAAAGTATGCCCTAGAAAGCTATGAATTTGCTACCACAACAGATGTGGTTGAATATTGATTAGACAGCTTGGTGGCCATTTTGCGCAGGAGACAAACTTTTCACCTTTGTTCAAACATAACCTTGAAATAGCAACTTCTCAGTTACATTTCATGTTTATATGTTGTGTAAATTGCTGTCTATCGATACAGTATTGTGGGTTGTGTGTGATAAACTGCAAGGACAAATGCTGAACTTAGCATGGCATGAAATTTCCAACCACAGGCTTTTTTAAACCCCTTGAAGCAGGGGTACAAAAGTCCTGGGCAACTACATTTTGCATGGTGGTGCCCAGTAGTTTCAGTGTAATTATTACATTGTTTATATTTAACATACAAATGTGTATTAGTTCACTTGCAGCAAGCAGAAAGTGCCACATGTCAGTGAGGTTCGTAGGTCACTCCAGAATGGGGGTTGTCAGTATGGAACTTGTTTCACATCACCCTTCTCTTGCCTGCTATTTGGAGCTGGCCCCTGAATTTTTAGAAAACATGTGGACCCCTGGCTTGAAGAGTTCTTCAAATGGCACCCTGTCTTCCGTTGCCCTTGTGATGACAACACTTCCCTCCTCGTGCAGTGTTGCCTGTTATTTGGTCCTTTTTGGTCTTTATTTGTAAAACAACATTAATTCTTTGGTCAAAGAAGGATGGAAGAGTGTAAGGTTGTCTGCCATCTGTTGACGAGATGAAATACAGTCAAATTTGGATATAGCACCACCCAGACTTAGTCTCTGTGAAAGTATGTGAACCGACATTTCTCATTATACATCATTTTTATTTGCCGTAAACTTCGATATACTGCCATAAACTGTGATGAACAAACAGTGGTGCTATATCAGGGTTTGACTGTAGTAGTGCGGGGCATGATTCATTGTGTAAAATCTTGACATTGTGGTTTTTGCTGCTGGATGTAGTGACCAACTACATTTTATAGATGATGCAAGTCAGCAAAGGTTAGTGAGAAAAGTTTCACTCGAATTTTAAGGTCGTGGGTCGGACTGTGTTGACCCATTGAAATATACAGTGGTAGTTATATATGCCACCTGCAGTAACATTAAAATCACTCTTACATTTTTCTGTGGAGAGTACTTAATAAAATATTTTGTATGATTCTTATAATGATGAGCTATTTCCTTAAGCAGCAGTAGCCATTTGGTCTCATAATGTAGTTGCAGTGTGTTTACTTTGAGGTAACTGAATATTTAAATGTAATTCAGATGAATTCAGTTCTTCATGGTTGTGCTGTCACTTAGGCAGTTAGTTGCCAGCCATGCAACAGAGACCCAAATTCACTCCTAGGTCAGTCTGTGTGAGATTTATGGTGGATAAAGTGGTACTGTGACAGGTTTTTCTCTGAGTAATTTGATTTTTCCACTGTCAGTATCATCCACCATTGCTTTGTTTATATTTGCTTTCATGTTGCTTTTACCAGAAGGAGAAGTAGGTAAAGCCAGGGAATATTCGTAAAGATCAGTGCTCTTTTGGTTATCAGGAGCATTGGAAAAGAAAAGTAATGCCATTTGCTCAAGAAAATGCACTTGACCTTCACAGTGTGGATGGAGTCCCTTAAGGCTCACAGTGATGGCGGGGGGAAATGTATGGATTGTGTCAAAAACATAAGTCTCTTATCACCGCATGACCTTCTTTCCGCTGGTTGCCGTTTGTTTGTTGTTTTGTTTATAACAGGCCTAAACTCAAATTTATGCACAGCTCTAACCACACATAACATTACAGAAAGAGAGAACTTTATTTTCTTACACCCAAAAAACGTGACCGCACATCAGACCAATGAATTTTTAACTGGAATGTATCAGTTCCTGATCACAAGCAAAGGACAGTCGGCTTTTGCCAGTGCAAAGCACTCTGAAGGTCAACTACAAACTTTACAGTCACTATCTGTACTCTAAGTTTTCATGCTTTGGAGAGTCAAGTCAGTATCTTAAAGCATCATAGTCTGACTGTACAAGTGTGTTTTTGTGATATAACATGTTTTTTGTATTGCAGCCTGTGGCATGTGACCATGTAGAAGCAGACAGTGGACTTCGTGTCGTGAAGTTTGAAACCACGCCCATCATGTCAACGTACCTTGTTGCGTTAATTGTTGGAGAATATGACTATGTGGAAGATAAGTCAAATGATGGTGTGCTGGTCCGTGTATACACACCTGTAGGGAAACGTGAGCAGGGTCGCTTTGCTCTGCATGTTGCCACCAAAGTGCTGCCATATTACAAGGATTACTTTCAGATCGCGTATCCACTGCCAAAGATTGATCTCATCGCTATAGCAGATTTCTCAGGAGGTACACAGTTGCATTAGATTAAGCACCACAGAAACCAGTGTATAAATATGTGGACATGGAGACATTATTTTATCTGACAACTGTTGCTGGTCACTTCCCATTGGCTTGCCTAACTTGCAAAACCCACCTGACTAAAATGCGTGGATGCTGTCTCATGGCAAATTGGAGCAGCGACAAGTGCTTCGTTGTCAGCTGTCATGAGGAATGATATGAGTGAAGATTGATGCAAGTTGTCAGATAAAATAATTTCCTCTGTACATTATGTTTTGTTGTATAAGTAACAACAGATTTAAATTTTGTCTTGGAGGCCAGTTAACCTAAATGAAGTTTCTGTGGTTTTTCTCAGCCCCTCATGGCAAATGGTATGATAATACCTTAAATTGCTGTGCAACCATGTCTATCCAGATCCTTTCCAATTTTTTATTTACTAATTATCACATTATTCAGTGCCTTAAAAATTGTTGCAAATGAAGATATGTTTAAATTAATCAAGAATACGTCATAGATCAACACTTTAGGTGTGTTTACTTGGTTACAGAGTAGAATTTTCCTTTTCTGTAATTTTTCTTCTCACCAAAGAAAACAGATGTGTGGGAATTTTGAAGATACTATTCAACCCGGTTATAACATCATTAAAGGGGCTGAATATTTTGTGCTCTTATAAACAAGTATCATTATGACCAAGGGTTATAATGTTATGGTTAACACTGATGAATTAATTGGTACAACAGAATATCTGACACTATAGGCAAGGTGTCGTGTAAACCTATGTCGTTATAACCGGGTTCGACTGTATTTTTTACTGTACTGTTCTTGATTTCACTTCCTTGAAATTGCTTTGTCTTTCTGCCATGTTATGGTATGCAGCTGAGTTTGTTACTGTTTTGTATAGTCAGTGCATTAAGTTGGCAGTTTAACTTTGTAGGTGCTATGGAGAATTGGGGTCTGATCACATACAGAGAGACCTGTCTACTTGTGGACCCTAAGAACACATCTACTATACAGAAACAGTGGATTGCCCTGACAGTAGGACATGAAATAGCACATCAGTGGTTTGGGAATCTAGTCACAATGGTGCGTACATGTATGCTAGGCACATTACAATGAAATACATCAATCACCAATACATGCACAAAGAGAGCTTTTATCATCAATCATAACACACTCCTACATGTTTGGACCCTGCTGGGTCATCTTCAGGGAGAACTTTTTGTTATCGTTACACTAAGGTTGCACTTTATAGTTGAGTGAGAATGTGCTGTTGACTGTGCACTGCGTTGTTTTTGGAGGCATGAACTCTCTGCGGTCCCGGCCTGCACTGCACTGCAGTGCAGGCCGGGACCGCAGAGAGTTCATGCCTCCAAAAACAACGCAGTACACAGTCAACAGCACATTCTCACTCAACTGTAAAGTGCAACCTTAGTGTAATGACAACAGAAAATTCTCCCTGAAGATGACCCAGCAGGGTCGAAACATGTAGGAGTGTGTTACGATTGATGATAAAACTCTCTTTGTGCATTTGTTGGTGATTAGTGTTTTTGTATAATACAGTGCACAGACATGGAACACATTAAATTAATGAAATACATCCCCTGTCTCCTCATTTTCTTAATATAATTATGTTGTCATTATGGTGGTTTTTTCATTTTTTTTGGTTATGTTACATGTGAAACAGTTTGGTGTTCCAGTAACAACTGTAGATTCGTATTTCAAAGTGCCCGTTTTGGATGCTTGCCACAGTCCCTGGAGGCAAATGCCACGTTACTACCTTCGTTAGGCTGTGGCTGCTTTATTCCAAGTCTCTTCCACTTGATTCTTGATTATTTGTCTGGCCATTTCACTGTATTTTCTGTAATACCAAGGCATAATTAAACAACATAAAGGGGTGCTACGTACTATATTCAGCTGTTTTTAAAAGAAAAATTTGTTTTTAGTCAGAATAGAATTTTCATCTTATATTCTTGAATAAAAAGACATGCACAGGAAAGTGAATGTGGTTATGTGATTTCTAGGAATGTAGGCACCAACAAGTACGTTACACCTCAGAACTTGCTGGTTTATATAATATGAAAATATTTCCAACCAAGTTGTTAGACTTGTGTTATTGTTGGCACCATACTGACAATTGGTCTAGTTTTGCATGACTGTTAGTACCATACTCAACATAGTTTATTGAATTCTACTGTCCATTTGGTGTACAGTGCTCCTGGGAAGCAAGCTGGTGCATTTTGGGTCAGTCTGAAGTAACAGGAGAGCATGCTTGTAAAATTTTACTGTAGGTTTATTATTGATGAATGGTTAATTCCCAGAAAACTGCATTTGGCATTTCTGACTCCTATATATTGCAACATCAGAGTGTATGTTGGAACTATTTTTTTTTAATACGAAACATATGGACAAGCCTTGGACCTGGACCAATTCTTTGGAAAGACAGGTGGCGGGCTCTTGTGAATGCGGTAATGAACCTCCGGGTTCCATAAAATGCGGGGAATTTCTTGACTAGCTGAGAAACTGTTAGCTTCTCAAGGAGGCCTCTGCTGCATGGAGTTAGTTATTAGGTCTTTATCTTTGATTGCGCTCAATAGGCATAGTACCTTTGCTATTGATATTATAATCTAATTTTAATTGTTGAAATTTATGTCAATAATGTTATCTTAGAAGTCAAGTTATCTGACTGTGCAATATTACAATTCCATACTTATTACAGAGGGTACAAATACAGGATTTTAAATTTGTTCTTGTTTCCATAAGGAATGGTGGACACATTTATGGTTGAACGAGGGCTATGCCTCCTTTGTGGAGTTCTTGTGTGTTGCGTATCTTTTCCCTGAATATGACATCTGGACCCAGTTTGTCGCCGACTCCTACATACCCGCACTAGAATTGGACTGTTTAAACAACAGTCATCCAATTGAGGTAATATATAATATTTATACTGGCTGTTCTATTTAAAGTTCTGTGGTAGAACCGTACAGTGTCTTGGTAACAAATATTGGCAGCATTAATCTTTCGTGGTGTTGCACTGCACAGCTGCAAGGGTGTGCAGTGTTGCTGGCTGCATATCACATTTTTTCAGCACTAATGCAGTAAGACACTTACACTGTTAATTTGTTGTGAATGTTTCCATGTAAGTTGAAAACTGTGTATACCCAATAGCACTTAAATACAGTGTATGTTTTGACATATATGTTTGTTTCAGCAGATAATTGACTGTTTGGCACTGTATGCTCTGAAAAAGCCGGAAATTTAAATGCTTTCTATTACTGTGCATGCTTTGACGATATATGGCATTTCGGCTGCACATCGCGTGTTGACTGTAGTTGACGTGCAGATTGAAAGCCCTAAAGCTAAAAAAAAAGTGGTGGAAAACTATGTCTCGTTTTTATTGTCACATAGGTGCCAAAGGAAATAAGAAAAATTCAATTCAGTACATGGTGTGATTTTTATTACAGGTTCCAGTGGGACATCCATCTGAAATTGATGAAATCTTTGACGATATCTCATACAGCAAGGGGGCTTCGGTTATTCGAATGCTTCATAAGTATATTGGGGATGAGGTAAATGATAAATGCATTAGTACTAGTACATAAAACAGTTCTTTTTCTTTGTCTTGTATAGCTATAAAACATAATCTTATGTGCAATTTGAGGTTCCCAGTGCAGTATCAAGTTATAATCTTGTGGTATATAATTCTGTGTAATGTTGTAGTTGGATACCAGCATTTCAGGGTAACCTGCTGCCTCCCTGAATATGGAGGCGCATCATCTTGTTGATATCATCTGAGAAAAGTAACATAAATTGGTAGTATTTGAAAACAGTGTACAGAGGAAAAATGTGGATTAAAGAGATGCATAGTAGGAACAGAAACGGGGATGTTACTTATAATGAAATCCGTTATTTGTCTAGGTCTGAAATTGTCAGCAACACTGCTTCAGAGCCTCATATCTCCATGTGAAAGTTCTTCTTGGCTGTCCTCACTTTGTGGAAATTTTGAAGCAGTTCCTTGAATTTTGTCACAAGGGGTTGCCTTCCTGCTCATTTTATATACAGTTTTCTCATGTTCGTGGATGCTAAACAGGTGTTGTATATGACTGACTGGTTGTTTCAGGATTTCCGGAAGGGAATGAACCTGTATCTGACGCGTCATCAGTACAAGAATACTTTCACGGAAGACTTGTGGTCTGCCCTCGAAGAAGCTAGTAACAAACCTGTACGTGCCGTGATGTCAACTTGGACGAAGCTTAAGGGTTTTCCAGTAGTGAAAGTGACTAGTGAGCAAGTAGGAAATGACCGCAAACTGGTCATTGCACAGCAGAAGTTCTGTGCAGATGGAAGTTCTGACAGTGAGTATCACACTTGAATTGCCAGATGTAATAATGTGTTGAAAAATCACCATTAAGAGACCTCATCCATTTACTTTTACTTCATTCTTATGACAGGGTTTTCTCCTAGTTCCTTGGATTTGCCTTGTTAGTTATATTCCACCAGTTTTTTGTAATCATTCATGTACAGTGATGCTCTATAAGCTTAGCAGTTGATATAGCCATTAAATAAAAACATCCCCACCCCCCACCATCTCTTTCACTCTCACTCTCTCTCTTTATTTTCTCCTTCTCTTTGTTTCCTTCCCAGACTGTTCCAAGTATATCCCCATGAGCTTCGGATTTTTATCTGCTGTCTTATCACTAGCCTTTAATCCACTGAGGATCATATGATTTTAAAGTATTTGAGAGCAAAGCCTAGATATTATACTTAGCAGGCAATGTGTCTCATATATACGTATAACTAACTAACTCCATGGAGCAGGGGCCTTCTTGAGAAGCTAACAGTTTCTCAGCTAGTCAAGAAATTACCCGCATTTTATGGAACCCAGAGGTTCATTACCGCATTCACAAGAGCCCGCCACCTGTCCCTATCCTGAGCCAGCTCAATCCAGTCCATGCCCCCATCCCACGTCTTGAAGATCCATTTTAATATTATCCTCCCATCTACGTCTGGGTCTCCCAAGTGGTCACCTTACCTCAGGTCTCCCCACCAAAATCCTGTATGCACCTCCCATTTCCCCCATACATGCTACATGCCCCGCCCATCTCATTCTTCTCAATTTGATTACCCAAATAATATTTGGTGATGAGTACAGGTCATTAAGTTCCATATATACATATATGCATATATAATATGCCTGATGGTGATGTATAGGTGAGCCAAAACTTGTAGCCAAATTCTTTTGTAAATTTACTTGTGCAAGCAGGTTTTCTAATTATGTTACCTCTTACAGTACACACACTCAGTGGGATATCTCAAATAAAGATTGTGCTGCATGTTATATGTTGTGTAATCTTACTGTATCAAGGTAATGGCTGTCTGTGGATGATCCCAGTGATGTTCAGCACGTCCAGGAAACCAGATGAAGTGGTTCATTATACAGTTCTTGAGACACGTTCCTCAGAAGTGACTCTGAAGAATATTGCACCTCAGGAATGGGTTAAGCTGAACCCAGGCACTGTGGGTTTTTATCGCACTCAGTATCCACCAGAAATGCTTGCGCAGTTTGTGACAGCAATTCGTGAGAAGTCGCTGCCACCGCTGGACAGACTAGGACTGCTTGATGATCTGTTTGCCATGGTAATTGCCCAGCTTATGAGATTCATAAATGAATAAATAATAAATGAATTCCTCTCAACACTTTCGTTGTTGAGTAGGATTGTGGAGCGGTATTAATAAAAATGTCGTGCAAGTTTTTTGGATGGATTGATTTGACTTTGACAGGTAATGGTAAGACAGCTGGTACCTTGTCACTTTTGTGTTGCAAAAACCACAAGCAGCGGCTGATTGAAATCGCATTATTCTCGATCTGTTCCATTCAAATGCACTAATAATTTTGGTTCTGTTTCTCCAAATAATTTGGATCATAGATTTTACAAGACCAAATTTTTGACACAAATCAGCTTTTCTGTTTTTCACATTTTCTATTTCTCATATCAGTTTAAATTTTTCTTCAGTGCTCAGAACCTTCCTTTGTTCGTCACTGTAGCCATGTTGTCACTCTGTGTCCTGTTTACTTCAGGAGTAGAAAAGTAGAGGGCAGCTTTATGCGCAAAGTGAATTACCATTGGGATCTTCACCCTTCTGGCATGTTACGCAGAGTAGATTGGTAGTTACGGACGTTTCAGGACAACCTGTCAGTCCCATCTTCAAGAGTCATGTGGTCCAAGAAACCTCAATAACTAACTGCCGTTCTACACTTTGTAACATCCAGAACAGCGAAGATCTCGCTTACAACGCGGCTGAAGCCTGAAATCATGAAGTGCCATTACTGTTGTCGTTTTCTGGGCCTGGAATTTATTATATAGCTACCTGGCAGAGTAGAGGGCTTGTCTTTTCAAGGATGAGGAGAGGGTTAAATTCTCAAAATAACATCCCTTGTGGAAAATTATATTGGAACTGATCACTGGCAATGTCGTTATATCCGAGGTAGATGCTTTTATGTGTGTCATACTAAGCAAGGCAGAAAAACACGTGCCTTGAAGGGGAATTGGCTGGTACCACAGAATGTATAGCACTGTAGCCAAGGTGTTGCACAAACTGTTGTTCTAACCGATTTCAACTCTACTTTCGTATTAGTGGGTAGGTGATGTATTAACAGTTCTTCTGCTTCAACCTGTGTTTTCAGCCCTTTGCTTGCTATGTCTGCCCTGAAGGTATCTCTGCTTTGTCATAGTGGTGCGGCATGTTCAGTCAAATGATCCAGAGAACTATGCTGGCAGTAGCATAAGCTACTGGTAGGGCCTCCCGTGCCAGACATGTCAAAGGTGATGACCCAGACAAAAAGGGATACCCTGGTCCTCCAGGTTGGGGGTTGGGGCATGAGGCTAACAATCTCACCCCTGCAGAAAATTTTCATTGTTGAGAAGCCTAATAATGGATACTGGCTTGATAATAATGGTAAAAGACCTGGGTAAAGTTGTAAGGATTGTAGTTTACAGTGAAACTCCCTTAAGAAAAACCTGGTTAAGAAAATTTCCCGCCTAAGAAGTCAGGATAAAAAAGCACCAGAATTCTCCCATTTCATTAAAATTACCCTTTTAAGAAATTTCCCGCTTAAGAAGTAGGATTTTCTTGGAATTTTCAAAATTTTCTTAACTTGGTTTCACTGTATATATTGTGACTTGGAATATACTCAGTCTGTATAGAGCGGGAATGTTAATGCAGGTTAAAACTGAATTGGCAAAATATGAATGGAGCATGGAAGTATAGTAAAGAAGGTATAGGAAGGTAAATTGGAAGGAAGGAGAAGAATAGGAAGACCAGGACTGAGATGGTTGGAAATGTTGAAAAAGATCTTGGAGAGATGAAAGTGAAAAGATGGCGACAGCAGGCTGCAAATAGAGCAGAGTGGGCATCTGTAATTGACAAGGCCAAGTCTCTCAGAGGGCCGTAGAGCCAAGGGGGAAGTGAGCCAGTCAGTAAGTAAGTAAGCAAGCTTACCATGCAATTTGAATGATTTCTGTTCTGTATAGGTCCAGGCAGGCCACACACCCACTGTTGAAGTGTTGAAGCTTTTGGAAGCATTTAGTAATGAAGACAACTTCACTGTTTGGTCTACTATTAACAACTGCATTGGCAAGCTGTCAATTCTGCTGTCTCACACAGACTATGATGATCTCTTCAAGGCGTATGTACGCCGGCTTATGCAGGGGGTTGCCTCACATCTGGGATGGGATCCGCGGCCCAGTGAGAGTGAGTATGATGGGTTGGGAGGTCAGTGCAGTACAGTCCTCCAAAACATTTCTAACTACCTACCCGACTTTGCAGTGTCATAACACAGGAGGCCAAAATATGAATCTTTACTGCGAAAACTTTTTATGTCCCGTTTGTGACTGTTTCTGAAGATTTTTCTCAACATTTGCAGGTACTTTTCTTGCCTGGATAAATTTTGAAATTATTCTTGTACAAATACAGAGGAACAGTAATTGCATATTGTTCTAGGTTGTCGTCTCCTCCTCCTCCTCCTCCTCCTCCTCCTCCTCCTCCTCCTCCTCCTACTCCTCCGCTCACATACGGTCCTTATATTTTAGCCAGTGCCTCCTTCAGAATGATAGCCCATACAGAACTGTCTTCTCCCTCTTTCCTCCATATCTTAAAACCCATCGATTTAAGGTCATTCTCATTACTGTGTAGCCATCTTAATTTTGGTTGTCTTATTTTTATTGTTTTAGGTCATCTCGATAAATTATTGAGACCTCTTGTAATTGGCCGACTGGGTAGGTTTGGGGATGAGTCTATAATAGCTGAAGCCCAGAAGAGATTTGAAGTTCATGTATCTGGCAAGGCATTAATACCAGCTGATCTGCGTAGTCCTGTTTACAGAACAGTGCTCTCTGTTGGTGATGAATCTACGTACAATACCATGCTGAAGGTAAGTTACTGTCAGAAATTAGTATTTGACTATTTCTGATGAACAGTTTCTGTCATGTGCATTCCTAAACGAAAAATACCCTCACAGTGCAATGAATGTTTTATTTACGTAATCTTTTATCAGAAATGACACTCCGAATTCAGATCATGCACATCAATAACATCCAAGCGCCATATTCATATAGCTGCATGACATTGATTGAATGCCAGTGAACCCTGCAAAGCATGCTGGTTAATATAGACACCACTTGTTTTCATGTTAAAAGAATTCTTCATTTAGGTCACACAGTGTATTTACGTGTTTCATTTGATTTTCACAATCACCAGTGATTATTTCTATAAACAGGATTGGTGATGTCAAGCAGACTGTGTTCATAGTGTGGAGTGGGAACTGAATTTTTAAATATTATTTGGAAAAACTCAAGGTTACGAAGGCTGAACGTTTAAATAACCAGGCTGGTATTTAAATTTTAGGACATGGTTTGTGAAAAACAGAAATAGTATGTAAACAAAAAAAAAAAGATAAAATTGTGAAATGGACAACATTTTGTGGAAAATGAAACAGAGATTAGGCAGCATGTGTTCAAATGCAGTAAATTTCCTTGTTGCTTAGATATATAAAATGGATGTCTAGGGGCATTTTTTATGTGCATTTGTGCATATGAACATAGGTTGTTTAAAGGTTATTGTAGGATCCTAAAGTATTGAATGGTTTTGGATTTTTCCCTATTTATTTGCTTTAAATGTGATTAAACACTTAACTGCATTTGTTGAGTGGAATTTGTTAGAAAATGAATCTCACACATGCAAGTGTGATAGCAGTAATACTGTTTGTACCGTGAGACAACTCTGAATTGCAATCAGATTACCAAGTATCCTGACTTGTCCACGGTTTTTTCATCTTGCCCAGGCGAATGGTGAAATAGAACCATCAAATAGGCCACAGCAGCTTCCTTTTTGTTTCATGATTAAACAACATACATGATCAAGTTGATGTGTTACAGCTGTATCGAGAGGATGACTTGCACGAAGAGAAGAATCGTATCTCTCAAGCGTTTGGAGCCATTCGTGATGAGGCTATTCTAAAGAAAGTGCTGCAGTTTGCATTGTCTGTAAGTTATTCTGCTTATTTTTATTGAGGTGATGATTGGAATATAGAACTGGCATAGGGAGATATTAAACATATTTGATTTTTAAGTTCTTTCTTGGCAGAATGAAAGTTTCTGAATCTTTCCTGTATGTTAAGACATTCAGTCAGTTAATAACTTTACACCTTTAAAGCGTCTGTGTGTCAGTAAAGACGCTGGTCTGAAGGTACACAGGTACCCCACTTACATGATTTTGATTTATGCAAATTCTTTTTGGTAAAATTATTAGCCTAAAACAAAGATGCAATTCGTACAGGTGTGGAATGAGTGATATTCAACATACTTCAGTTACATATTTTTCAGTGAAAATTAAAGGAAGGGAAATGAAAGGAGTAACAAAAATTTGGATTTGCATGACAGTGCGGTAACAAGACTGTTGTTCAAGGCAGGTGCTAGCAGTTTAGTGAGACTGCATGTAATGAATTGTTTGACAATAACGTGGAAATGGGGTCAAGGGTGAAATTGTGTAGAATATGAAATTGTTACATTTGGATCTCATGGAAGTACCACAGTTTCATCACACCCCAGAAAATGAAGTTGCACATTCGATGAATACTCTTTGAAACTGGATGTCTTTGCATTTCAGGATGAGGTGCGATCGCAAGATTCAGCACATGTCATCGCGTCAGTAGCTGTGAACAAACATGGTAGACGACTTGCATGGAATTTTTTCAAGGAGAACTGGCGAGAGCTCATGAATAGGTATCCGGTATGTATCATGCTCCTGTTTACCTAGTTCTCTGTGTCAGTGGTTTTAAATTGGTGGGATGTGTACCACTGGTGGTAGATGGAGGGTCATCTGTCGGTACGTGACATATTTTGGGAACTGTAATATTTTTCATACTTCAATTTTAGAGATGTAAATCACATTACTAAAATTGTTTGAATGTATTTAAATGAAAATAAATCACCTATAAAGTATTTATAAAGTTAAACTAGAAAATTATAAACTGTATGGTATTAATATTTTCAGTACCTGGTGGTACTCATAGGTATTTTGTTTGTGATAGTAGTACGTGAGGAAAAGAAAGTTGAAAAAGCACTGCTGTGTGCAGTCTAATTATGTTGCCTTACTGCATCTTTTTGTAAGGTACAAAAAAGTTAAAATCCTCAGTGTTGAGGTCTACAATCTTTCAGTCTTTGCTGTACCTCAGCAGTTCTTTCATGCTGATTTTCTTCTGCTGTGTTTCCAGTTCACTTTCTGTGCACCATTCAACATACAACCCATAGAGCTGCTGAACTGTTGTTAAAAGAAAGGAACAATGAAGTATGTTTTCCCTAAAATTAATGTTTATCTTACAGAGTGGCTTTCTTTTGGCACGACTTGTGAAACACACAACAGAAAATTTTGCTAGTGAAGAGGATGCTGAAGAGGTTGAAGCCTTTTTTAGAGACCATCCCTCACCGGGCACAGAGCGCACGGTGCAGCAGAGTTGCGAGTCAATCCGCTTGAATGCCGCTTGGTTGCGACGTGATCGTGAAGCAACACGCGAATACCTCAGGTCTGGCAAGTAATCCATCAGATAAGACAGAAGTGTGGGGTGATTACCCAAAACTGTAAGGTAAATTAAGAAACGTCTTGTCCAGGTGATCTGAATGTTTTTGCTTTAGATTACATCAACTTCATTGTCTCTGTATAAATATGAACTAAAAGATATTTTAGAATGTACAGTCAAACTTGGTTGTAACGTCATCGAAGGGACCGCATAAATTGTGTCGTTATAAACGAGTGTTGCTCTAAGCGAGGCGTGTGGTGCAAGTGAAGGGGAAATATTTCAAGACAAAATACAGGCCTGCATGCATATTACTTGATGTTAATGCTCTGATATATGTCAAATTTAAATTACAGTTAAAATTTAGAAATAATAAAAATTTCTCACCTATAATTGTAAATTTCTGTAAAGGTTAATGCAAAAAATACATTAACTCTCCGAATTGCTTTATTCTTGATCTTTTCTCTTCAAATGCACTAATGATTTTGGTTCTGTTTTCCAAGTAATTTGGATCATAGAATATACAAGACCAAATTCCTGACACATATGAGCTTTCTCTTTCCATTTTCTGTTTGTCGTATCACTTTCATTTTTCCTTTGATGCTCAAAATCTTCCTTTTATTCGTGACTGCAGTCATGTTATAACGTTACTAGTCTGCTGTTAACTGTAGGAGTACAAACTTGGGGGCCAACTTCAGGCACAAAGTGAATTGCAATTACTGTTCTCATTTTCCAGGCCTGGATTTTATATAGCGCCGTGAAAGATTAGACAGCTTGTTTTCTCAAGGATGAGGAGATGGTTGAACTCTCAAAATACCCTGCATCTTGGAAAATCATATTGGAACGGATGATTGGCAATGTCATTATAGCCGAGGTGGATGCTCTTATATGTTTTGCACTAAGCAAGGCAGAAAACCATGCGCCTTACGGGCAATTAGTTGGTACCACAGAATGTACATTATAAATAAGATGTTGCACAAAGTGAGATTGTTATAAGCGAGTTCAACTGTACTTGAAATTTGTGAAGCCCCATTCTTTTGGGTATTTTGATGTGAATTTTCAAATTGAGCGTGAAAGAATTAATTACAAATATAAGCCTGCAATAGCAAGTGTGAATGAAGAATGTGCCAATGAGGATGGTCTGAGGACCAAAACACGTCAAGCATTAATAACTGAAATTATCTAATATTGTGTTTCATTGGTTTGTCTGTTGTTGAATTTGTATATGATGCAGAACATCAAACTTAAATTCTTGGTAAGCTAGCTGCCATCTGGTGTATCTAAAGCATGCTGCTGCTAGTGGATCATATGCTGGTGACATCTGGTGCAAATTTGGTGAACTCAGAGCAGAATAGTGGTAAATGTTTTCTCATTGTACCTTGGCCAGGGAGCATTTTGTGGATGTATCTATATGCCACTCATAAAGGGTTACAGTGATTTTTTTTTTCTGTGATCCCATGTAGTTTGGTAGACAGACACCAAATGACATTGAGTCACATGCCAGAAACCAAAATTGTACTATTCACCTGAAATCAATCCATCAGAGTGAAACTTCGAGTGCAGAACGTAGTTTTGGATATAAAACAATACCAATGAGAGTGGCTACAACATGTAGAGAGAATGGACACAGACAGGATACCAAAATAGGCACTGAAATACAGGCCAAAGGGGAAGAGAAGCATAGGATGGCCAAGGGAAAGATGGAAGGACCAGCTTCAGCTTTAGGGATATAGAACAGGCACTGCACCCAACACTTCACAGGTCATCATAATCATCACCACCACCACCATCATCATCATCATCATCATCATCATCACCATCATCATCATATGAATGGCCTCTGGTAGAACTTCATTTAACTTAATCATGGAATTGTCTGATGCTGCAAATAAATCAGTTGTCTTTAATTTTTCACATAGTGTGATATGCTGTGTATTTGTGAGTATTTTTGCTCGTTTGTTTTGGGAATATGAATGTAAGTATTGTTTTATGCAGACAAAAATGTATTTACCTCTGATTTAAAGTGTTTCAGACACGTAAAAAATCTATGCACTTGTGACATGGTGCCCTCATGTAGTTATGCGATGGCCTCTGAATGCTACACCTGTTTTTCCACTGAGAAGTTTGTGAGTTATATAATGTTTCATTATGCAGCTGTGTGGTATGTACTTCTCCAGAAAGTATGCATCCTCACAAAACATACATGTGAAGAATCTGTTGCTAAGAGTTAGGAGGGTGATCAGTGAGATAAATGGTAAATTTTTCTTTTAATGGCGCATTCTGTTTCGTTTTCAGCCACATATGTTATAAAAAGAATTTAATTGACCCTCACTTTGTTTTCTGACACCTTTTCAGCTGCAAGTGTTACATGGGGATGAATGATGGAATGCTTATTGTTGCTGGTTAGGTTTGTCAGTGTTCTTTTCGCCAAGACATTGAATTTGGTGCTTAAGGAATTGAGGCCCAGCCATCACAACATGCGATAATGTGCAATATTTCCTACCAGAATAAGCATGTCTCATCACACGTGAAGGAGTGGAATGGTAGCAGCATTTTAAAAGGAATGTGTTGACTTAAGTACACTGAAGCTTGTAACTCAGTGTGCCACTCTGTGAAAAATGGTGCAGAGTTCAGACATGTTTTATATGAAGATAACAACATATTTAGCCTAGTGTTAAATATTTACAAGGGTTTTGTTGTTTCGAATGAATCTGTGAGCTGATATGCATGTTGCTATTCTGAGGACATGGAAGGAAGTTCCGTGAATTGACCCACACCACATATTCCTTGAGGAGTTATATATCTGCCCCTGCAGCATACTTCCCCTTATTCCCCTCCAGTCTGTCTTTTCTGTTCACATAAAATTTGGTAATGATAGTCATCTGATAGCTGATCCCAGTGGCTGCATGGTCTAAAGCATGGGCCTTTGGCTGAGCACTTGCTGGGATCATGGGTTCGAATCCCACAGGGGGCATGGATGTTTGTCTCTTGTGAGTGTTGTGTGTTGTCAGATAGAGGTCTCTGCAACAGGCCGATCCCTCGTCCAGAGGAATCCTACCCAATGTGGTGTGTGCCTGAGTGTGATCTAGAAACCTCCAAAAGGAGGCAGCCTGGGTCTGATTTGGGCTGGTGCGCCACAGGAAAGAACGTCACCTGATACCTTGCAGTAACTTGCACTGGCAGTATGCACTGGTTGCCGTTGGCCAGAAAGGAACTGGTGTGGATATGAAGCCTCATGTTTTCATACCTATCATCCATGTGACATATTTCCATGGCCTTGATATAGATAAAGGTGAAGACTATGGTATCAGTGATACTGATGGCTTTAACTGACATTTATGTTGTCTGAGTTGGATAGTTGTGTGAAAGGTGCATTGCCATTGAAGGATGTAATTGTGATTAAAGTGTGAAAGTAAATAAACTCATGCATAAGATATCATGGAGTGAGACTACCAGGACTAGACACAGTTCCAAATATTTGCATAAATGGCTCTATAGTACGTAATACTAGCCACTTTACAGAATGCTTAAATTCTTGCATTTAGACTGTGGTTGAAAACTTGGTATACACATAACTGGGCATCTTTATAGTTTATAATTTGGTTCTGAGAATAAGGGACTTATGTCATTAACCAAATAATAATAGAGATTTGTGTTTTCTTATAGGTAGGAATGAAATTTGTAAGCATTGAGGTGAGTTCTGTGCTATTAGGAGTTAAGCATTTTCTGCATACATAAAAGAAAATTTGTTTGTGATTTTGTAGTATCCCAAATTAATCTGTGTGGAAATTCTGCTGGTGCTACTGGCTGGTTGTTGCTAATCATGACATAGTCCCTGGAAGCAAGAAAATGATATAATTTATTTGTAAATAATAATTTGCTAGTAAGGTATGGTTTTGAAACAGCTGTGGGTAAGGTGTCCTCTAGTACAGTGAGGTTTTTTAATAGTGCATGGGAGTGTAGGAAGAAAATCCATGAGCTAGGTTTCATAAGGGAACCCACCCAGCAAGGTCCACGTTTCCCCCATGCTCACCCCATTTTTTATTTGCCCCTCTTCAACTAGCCAAAAAAACTACTTGCAGATAGATGAAAATATTGCCCCCCCCCCCCTGCAAGTTATGTATAGACTTATGTGGTTTGATTCAGCATCATAGTTTCCAAATCCATTAGAGCAAATTCTGGATTGACATTTTATAGTGGATCGTGACATGGATTATGGAGACATGAATAAGGAACAATTTTCTTTTTCGTAAGTGGTAAAAACCAAAAACCCCCAACAACATAGTAGGTATGTATGTAATTGCGATCAGCAATAATGCACGCAAATTCCAATAATTAGCTGTCGCGTATTCGACTGCCTCGTTTTACAAGCAGAACCATGCGGCAGGACTACACTGGATGTGAGAATAGCAGCAGTTCACACCCAGTGCCGTTCCTTTCGCCATCACCACGGATCGCTACGTAAATAGAGCAAAACCCCATGTATGTACGTCCGATTAATGATGTGTGCTGTCTGGCAGTGGTGTAGCTTTTATCCGTGGTCACTACAGGCGTCTGTGATCGCTCGACCTCGTGTTGCAGCTGGGAGCAACCACGTGTGTTTTTGAATGTGACGTTAGTGATGTACAAAACGAAGTGAAAATTTTTTGTGATTTTTGAGTTGTAATAATATAAACTGAAAAATTCGCGTGGTGTTTACGATGATACTAATAAGATCGATAACGACAGAGACCAAGATTTGCAGGTAAGACAAAGTGACATTCGTTTCGATAATTTGTAATCGCCGGCACGTGTATGTGACGTACGCATTCCGTTGTACAATATGATGGTAGGTTTCTGTCGAGAATTTGGTTTTAGGTTCAGTGACTAAATAACCCAGTACAAGGAAGGGAATAATAGTTATCCTAGACTCACGGACCGAGAATAAAACTTGAATTCTGGGGCAGTTAGTTATGGTATTTTGTGGGCACTTACCAGTGTCACGTATGTGACTTCGAGTTTGTTTCTTTAGAAAATAGCCTTAGGCAGCCCGCCGACTTTAATTGTTGTTCCCCTGCACCCCGTGAAGGCATATGGGGGAGTGGAGGTATAGCTCCATACATTGTTAACCTAGGTATTAGGTGGAGGAGAGTGGCCAGCTTTGCCCGCTGGGAAAGAGACCGCAGTATGCATTGAATGTGAGGCTAGATGGTAAGATCTGAGTAGTTACGAGTATACAGCTGGGTTACACTCTTAGATTTGATGTTTTCACTATGGTCAATATTCATGTTATGGCCTCCTTGGTCAAGACACCGTGCAGACTGGTAGATTGTTACTGATGTATAGGAGGATCTTTTCATTATATTCAGTGTTGAAGTGGTCCAAGTTCAGAAAAGTATGCATGTACAGTGCTGAGATTCAATCTTACACACGTATGTGGCATGTATAGATGCATAGAATATAAGCTGTGTAACAGTAAATCAGAGAACAGTGTGATGTTGTTTTGTCAATTATACATTTGTTGTATACAGTATAAGATTGTGTCTTCCATGCAAAATGTACTCTTAGCTATAAAATCGATATGGTACACTTAAAATTGAAGTCTAAGTCTCTGTGTGCACACATTTGTTGTGTTTGAATGGAGCTTGAGCACCTTGCCATCCGTGATGAAGTCCTGGTTACAGGCGTCTTGTAGCGTTACATTTTCATTGTGGCTGAGTTATCCAAATGATAAAGGTGGATGTGTCTGTGATCCTTGTCAGTGGAATGTCCAGTCTGTCCACCTTAAACTCACACATTTGCATGTGATCCTGGCATGCCTCCCAGGATATTGGCTGGGTCGTCACTCTCAGACTGAAATGTGACTGGAAACTTGACAACTCATTGATAGGAGACTGGCAGTCATGATGTTTGTGATGCTGTATTTCAGCTGAGTCCTGTAAGTGTGCTTGAATACTGTACTAACAAAGACTAGGACTCGGCATGTGTTGTGTGATCCTGTTAGGTGGAGTGCGAGCCAGAGGGGTCTGCTGTTATGTTGGTGGGTTTTGTGGAGGGATTCTGGTGCAGCGTGATGCAGGGCTGAGGAGTCGAGGTTTTGTGTACTGACTTTACAGCCCTGGCGTGGTGGCTGACCTCACGCACACATGGCATTGGCTGTGTGTGTGTGCTGAGGCGAAAAGTACAGCTTGATTCGGCTGATGGTATGCAAATAGAGGTTTGGGTGGGCAGGCTTCCTGAATGGGGTGCCTCTTGGTGGAAAGTTGATACTTCGTCTTCCTTAAGGTACAGTAATTACAAATAAAAAAATGAGTAATAATTTTGGCTGATCTCAGTATTGGAGTTATGGGCATCTGAAGCTGTTAACAGAAATAAGCAGAAATCACTGCTTTACAGAGCAGTCTGGAAACAGTAACTTAATGGTTGACCTGCCACCCTCTGTGGCCAGCTACTACCAGGGCTCCTGAGTCAGAGTCGGAAGGAACTTTGGGTAGAGTCAGAGTCGGTAAAAATGTACTGACTCCAACTCTGACCTCAATATAAAATCTTAAATAGATACGAGCTAAAATAACCATTAGACTTACACTTAAATATGGGTTATAAGTGTAAAAAGTAGCCTGATGATTCACATGGTGGCGATGAAATGTCTTATGATACCAGTTACCATTTTAGTAGGTTTACCAGTATTAATACATAGTGAGCTTTTATGAAGGAGTGGGAATTGGAGGTTTAAAAATTGAAGAGTCTGAGTTGGAGGTTTTGTGTACCGACTCGACAGCCCTGGCCACTAGCCACATCAACCATACCCACACAAAACACTTTTTCCCTCTCACGTTACTTCATCCAAAAGATGAAGGCTACAATCCTTTGAAATGCCAGAAAACACTCACCCAGTGACACAGCATCACATCCCAGAAGACTTCAATCATAACATTTTTATCTGCAAATATCTTAGAACAGGGTCTTAATAAGTAACAGCTGTGGCTTGCAGAGCCTAAATTTGATGAATCCATAATGAAAAATGCAACACATAGTAACATAAAAGAATAACATTTTATTTAATAAACACTAACAGTTCTGATGTACATAACATTGTAATGTGGCAAGAAGTGAAACTATCAGATGGATCACATGCTCTAGGAAAATATAGATCTCATAACTTCAGTGCTTGGAACATTGAAAATTTAAGTATGAAATGTAAATAACTCTTCTATAACATTTGTTTTACATGAGCTTTTTAGAAGTCCTAAATAGCATGCCAACATTTAACTCTTCAACCTGCATATGTTTCTTAAACAACACTCAGAAAGCATACATAAGAGTGGCCATTGTTTCAGACTTGCTTTACAAAACAGATAAACTTCTTGAATAAAACTACAAATTATCCTGTACAACACTGTTCTCCTGATCGGGTGATTACAGTCCATTTTTATGCACAAATTACACAAATGTTCCAATATTTGCTATCAAAACTACATTTGTGATCTCTATGTCAAATTTTCGACCCAAAACCTCAAAATTTCATGTGTTGCCAGGTTTATTAATTTTAAACAAGTAAAAATTATTTTATGTAAAATTCCCAAGTGTGTTTACGATATATCTGAACACAATTTGGCATGCTTAGCTCATATGGCTTATCATCATTATCAACACCAAAATACTATAGCCTACTTCACTTAAACTGCATCTTTGTGACTTATTGAATGATGCTGTCAGTAACTCAGACTATATAGCTTTAAATGACAGGGTCATTAGTGATTAATGAATGGGAAGAATGTGGAAGGGAGCAGGCGTGGCCTCACATGACGTACTATCCCGGCATTTGCTTCAAACAGATGAGGAAGAGCATACCATGATGAACCTCAGTCAGGAGGTCTGAACTTTCTGCCTGTGAGTCACACAAGCATTTAAACTGTCACTAGGAAACATAAATAGTAATAAAATAAATGGTTTTGTTCTGTATTCATATATGGTTTACAAATAAGATACAGGGTGATTCAGGATGAAAGGCAGTATTTCCAGAAGTGATAGTCTCTGTCATTGTGAGAAGAAGTTCATATGAACACATGTCTAATTTTGAATGATTACCAAGGTATCTACCAAGGTATTTGAATCTACAAATGCAAAAGCATTGTGCATGGTAATAAAGAAAGAGAAATTATGTACTGTTAATTTTAATTTTCATTTTAATTTAATGTTTAAATGACAGATTTGTTCTACAGAAATGGCAAATTTGTTATCATTCACAATAAATGTTCAAAAATCCCACCATCAACCTAAATGCACTTTGAAACTCATGTTCGAAGACTGTATCTTGTTTGTGAGATTTTTGAACATTTATTGTGAACCGTAACAAATTTGTCATTTGTAGATTCAAACAGCTGTATGTCCATAACCATTCAGAATTAGACACATGTTCGTGTGGTTTTTCCTTCTCACAAAATACTGATATTTCCTCCTGAATCACCCTGTAAAAACTTACATTGCTAGAAAACTTCATTTGTCCTGCTATTAAATCCTTAAGTAAATTGTTCATGGCACTCCCAGTTAAACATAAATAAGTATTTATGGGTTAAACTTAACCCTTTTAGCCTGGCCACAGCAACTAACAAGATGGCAAATGTACATATAATTTAACACTGTGGCGCATGTGCACAACCATTGTTGCTGTGAAAAAGCAGTAAGTATTAATATTCTGAGTGTGTGTCTGTAGCCTGTTTGGCTCTACCATATTTTTCCACATTATCTCACAACCGGCATGATTTTTGGAAAAAAGTTACTGAACATAAAATGTGTGTTTTGATTTTCTCTTCAACTTCTGTCTGAAACATTTCTCATTCTAAGAAGAATTCAGGGACATATTATCATAAATGTACATAGGTCTTCACGCAAAGTGCCCGTTATTCTCGCCAGATTTTAATGCAAGATTCATTTTCTCAACAGATTTTCGAAAAATTGTCAAATATCAGTCATGAAAATCTGTATAATGGGAACTGAGTTGTTCCATGCAGGCAGATCGACAGACAGACATGATGAAGCCAACAGTCACTTTTCACAATTTTGCAAACACGCCTGAAAATAAAGACATCTGTGTAATTTTTGGATTAGAACCTCTGGTTCACTGGGCTTAGAACAAACTAGGAACAAAGTTCAAGAACTTTTTGTGGCAAGTATAGTATTGTTATTGGGTTTGAAATTATATGCCACAGGTAATCCTATGACTAGGCCGTTCTACATGCTTGACAGTTTCCCCTTAACAAAATGTTCAGCTCTATTTTCAGTACTGTGAATTCTTCAAAGACACAAGTTCCATCAAAAGCTGACGGATCTCTTTCAGTTCCTGTGAGTTTCTCTCCACTATATTCTGCAATCGTCTATTCTCTTGCCTAACTGCATCACGCACTGAACAGCAAGAAGCAGGCTCAACATAAATTGAAGGAGATGATTCAAAATTCAAAGCTTCCAGCTGTTGGCACAGGCGAGTCTGTTCACGCAACAACACTGCCATCTGAAACAAAAATTTTAGCTTTTGTAGGTTCTTGATTTAACAGCAAGGTTTCAACTCTATTCCTTATGTACACTGAATGACAGGATGGCACTGATGGATGAAATGGAGCATATGCAGAAGGAAATGGTTTCTTTTAAGATATTAGCCCAGCACTTTAATGGAGGGACTAAGGAAATCCACCAAGTACCGCAGATAGTTTACTTTGCAGTAGCTGGTCTCCGGGCAGAGATTAACCTTTTAAAGCCTAGCGGTAACTTTATGCACCACCAGGTTTAACATTAAAAAATTCTATGTGGTGCCCACATTGCATTTATGTGTTTTGTACGGATCTCAGAACAAACAGCAACTTTTGCCTTATAAAACATTAAGAGACTGGTTTTTATAACTGAAGTGTACAGTGTTTACAGCGCGGTACGCATGGTGTCCTTATATAAAACAGATACGCTTCATCTTTAAAGGGTTAAAACTGGAGACTTGTGAATACAGAACAGCACCAACTGTTTTACAGTAATGTTTGGTAGGTTCCATAAGTATATTTCAAAGGGAAGTCAAATCATTCATGTTTTTATTTGTCTGCCTATCTCTAGCCTCTGTGTTGTCCTCCCACTGTGACTGAAAGAAACCACTTGAACGACCTAGGTGTAGATGGGGGATAATATTAAAATCTTAAAATAATAGGATATAAAGGTAGGGGCTAATTAATTGGGCTCAGAATAGGGACAAGTCGTGGGCTTGCGAACATAGTAATGGTTACTTAAACAAGCGGAAGTTCTTAAACTAGCGCAGAAACTACCACCTTCTCAAGAAGGACTCTCCTCCCAAGTTAGTTATTTTGGGTACTGTCTATCATCTTGGGTTTATCCAAATAGAACATTTCAGACACTGGATCTGTTTCAATTTTCCAGTATAAAGATTCCCACCAAGCTGGGTCCTTTTGACAGAGCTATTCTCAATCAGTGAATGCACAAGTGTCAAGCAGTATAAGTACCATTAGTGTCAAATATAATCAGTGGGAAATAAAAACAGAAAAGATTCCAGTGTAAATGACTCAGAAATCAGAAGATAATGACATTCATACCTTCTTTATGACAAACTTTCAAATTCTGAAACACTGCTGTTAAAAAACCCAAGACTTGGGACAATGTCCATATTATTCTAACAAGCAAGAGTCTAGTTACTGCATCGAAGCGATGGCCTTCGCTCCAGACACCTCTGCACTGCTATACTATGTGGTGATCAGAATTTATGGTAAACATGAATTGTTCATTATAATTAATTCAGACCTGTAGGGCGACTAGTAACTACTTCCTCGTAGGCAAGTTAGCCACGTCAGGGGCGCTAGTCAGGTTTTTAAAGTTTAGCATCTTTTAACTTGTTAGCTTTCAAGATCACTGTGAATTCTCGGCTGGGGCGGTTTGTCACCATGCTGACCGCAGAGGCCCAGCTTCAATCCCACGCCAGTCCTTGTGAGATTTGTGGTGAACAAAGAAGCACTGGACAGGTTTTTCTCCCAGTACTTCAGTTTTATCCTGTCTGTACCATTCCACCAATGCTCTGTACTCATCTTCATCCACATGCTGCTCTTACCAGAAGGAAAAACTGACAAAGCTTGGGGAACTTACAACAAATGTGGTGTTCTTTTGGAGACTGGGGAGCTTCAAGAAAGGAATGTATTTGCTTACTTTTTAAGCTTCAAAGGGTTAACCATTATACAAAACAAATGGATAATGTCCAAAGAATTAAAATGTATTATTAATAATGCTTGGTATGAAATATTTTAATCACTGACACACAATCTATACATTATACATTCATAAACTACACTCTAACCTGGCCAGTGATGCTGGCAGCTCTATGGGGGGGCTGTTCCTCTAGAAGATCTGCTATGTGTCGCAACTCAGCGGCAATTCTATCACGAACTTCCTTAATGGTCTGAAGTTCCTTGTTTGCTTCAGCTACTTCATGATCGCTGTTTTGCTCACTGCCTTGCGCTCCAACCAGCTGACGCCCATAAGCTGCAAGACCTGCCCGCACTGCGTCTCCTTGTAAGTGCAGCAGCTGAGGGCACCCACACAGGAAATAAATTCATTAGAACTAACAAGCAAGTTCTTTCTAGGCTACAGTTCCAAACTAATTCACAATTTTCAAGGGTCTATTCTTCAGTCTCTCATCTTTTTAAATCACTTTCAGAGGGTATTAACCTCAGAAGCTTGTTGTACATACAAACAGCCATAATGTTTTCTTTTACATTTTATCTTCTAAGCATTAAGTCAGAGAGAAGAATTGAAAAGGTGAAGATTCACGTCATCTGGGATGTGACACTGTGTTGCTGGGTGAGTAGTTGTTGGTGATACGAAGGCACTATAATCGTTCAAAACATCAGGGAAGCACCTACCCAACGACACAGCGTCACATCCCAGAAGAAGACTTGTGTCTTCAGCAACACTGCAGTCTGAACCTCAAATTTTGCACAAAAATGGAAGCACACAAATACCTGTTTTGTCCAGTCTGTTCCTTCAGAATGTTGGTAACCACATATGAGACTGCATGATGTCGTAACCCACAAGACCACAGTCTAAATCTCTACCATGAATTTTTCATCACTTGAATGGTGAAGGATGTCATTCAGTTGTCTTAAATATATATCTTTTACTATTGTGACAAAATGCTTTAACCAGCTGAGTCAAATGTCAACATAACCCAGGTGTTCTATGTGTAAGAATTCTTACCTGCTGGTCAGTGTGGCATGCAAAGTGTGATGGGTCCGTTCCCATTGTTATGTCCCAGCCCCTGTCCTGAGAAAAGATAAAGCATTAAGGCTTACATGCTTCCATGCAGGCTTAGGATCACTTAATTACTACAAGGAAACAAGAAGCAAGTAATGCATAACTAAACTGATGCTCGTGCAGGACAAATAAAATTACAGTATATGATCTACAGACCACAATTTGAGGTCTTGCATCCTGACCACAGACTTCCTGGCTATAACTGCAGTCATCCCTGACTGTAATGTGCATAACATTTATTTTGTGATTTATTTTACAATGCTTTCGGTGTCTATATTGCGTTGAATAGCTGGATGACTTTTGAGTGATGAACTGGAAAGGATGTCGAAGTGGGCATGGCCTAATCGATGTCCTATCCCGTCAGTTTCTTGGGGGTTAGACAGACCATGAAAAGCCTGAGTCATGATATCCCATGTCCTGGCTGAAATGCTCACCCACCTAGCACCTATACCATCCTCTTAGGCGTGTAAGGCTTATAACTGACACAAAGTACATAGGGTCTCTATGTCCTAACTCGATGGTGCTAATTATTCCTTGAACTGTTCTTAAGTCACTCAATGAACAAAAAATTCTCGTTTTTTAAGGAATGTGAAGATTCACCACTCCAGTGCAAGAGAAAGGAGAGTGGCAAATAAGGTACAGTCAAGAACTGTACCAGCTTTACAAGTTACCGGATATTATTAGAACCAAGAAAATATGCCAAGTCAACGTACATCATAATGACCCACGGGGAGACCCGTGGCTAGGTGGAAAGATGATGTAGAGAATGCCATAAGAAAGATGGGCATTGTTAATTGGAGACAAATAGCGCAGGAGAGGGATGGATGGAGGAGAGCAACTGGGGAGGCGCTTATCCTTCTTGGATTATGGAACCACAGAAGAAGAAGAATATTATAACAACTAAGTAACAAGGCTATAATGCAGCACAGGGAATGTACGAAGAATAGGTAATAATGAAATACACAAAGGAATCATGGATTTCAGACTTGAAGGAAGGAAGAAAGTGAAGAGACCTAACTTTGGTGGATGGATGATGTAGTGGATGATTCGAGGAAACTGGGGCTGGAAAGATGGTGAATGACTGCCAGGGGTACAATCATCGAAGAAAGTTTTATAGAAAGCCAGGGTTTACAATAGGCTGTAGTGGTGGTGGTGGTGGTGATTATGGTGGTAGTGGTGGTGGTGGTGGTGGTGGTGGTGGTGATTATGGTGGTAGTGGTGGTGGTGGTGGTGGTGGTGGTGGTGGTGATTGTGGTGGTGGTGGTGGTGGTGGTGGTGGTGGTGGTGGTGATTATGGTGGTAGTGGTGGTGGCGATGGTGACATACAAAACTTGCAATGGACCCTATCAAGAGCCAATTCAATCCAGTCTCAAATTTCACACAGTATTTCTACAGTAAAATTGTTTCAGTATCTCAGAGAAATTACACATTGTGAATTAGTTCCTCCAAAATATTCACATAATACC
This sequence comes from Coptotermes formosanus, assembly GCA_013340265.1. NCBI lineage: Eukaryota > Metazoa > Arthropoda > Insecta > Blattodea > Rhinotermitidae > Coptotermes > Coptotermes formosanus. The sequence goes on along the minus strand of BLKM01000376.1, from coordinate 1,178,820 downwards.
CGGTTTTAAGTTTTAAGGATGTTTATACACAATGAACAGACCAAAACCTTGGCCAGATGATGGACTTTGTTTTGGTAACACGCCTTTCTACAGAGCACTTCCAGCAAAGCAAATTTTGGTCCAAAAAATAAATAGTACTGTTTACCAGGACTGCGGAGTCAGAGTCAGAGTTGTGGAGTTGGAAGGAATTTTATGGGGAGTCGGAGTCAGTAAAAATGTACTGACTCCGACTCCGACCTCAATCTTAAATGTTAGCTAGATGCTTCAAACCCAGAGCCCTGATAGCCACAGTAACCATTAGACTTATACTTAAATATAGGTTGTAAGTCTAAAAAGTAGCTTGATGATTTACGGGGTGGTGATGAAATATCTTATAGATTTATCACTATTAACGCATATTGAGTTTTTATGAAGGAGTCGGAGTTTTAAAAATTGAGGAGTCGGAGTCGGAAGTTTTGTGTACCGACTCCACAACCCTGCTGTTAACACATCCAGAACACCTGTCTCTTTTTAAAAGGTATTATGTAATGATGCTGTCAATTGCTAGGATTATACAGTGTTGGTTATAGATGAATGAATGAGTATGTAGCATTGCTATTACATATTGTCATGGGAAAACCCAGTAACTCAGAGGAAAACCTGTCCCATTGCTGCTCTTTCCACCACAAACTCCTGTGGATGAACCAGGACCTCTGCAGCAAGAGGTTGGTGACTAACCACCTCAGCCATGGCCCAACTATGTACTCATCTTCTAAACATTCCTGACACTCAAAATATCCCTACAAGTACTTTTTGGATCGTATGGTCTTAAACAAAGGGTAAAGTGAAATTGCATGACCTAGGAGTTCTAACAGCTGTATTGCCTCTTTCTTTTTCATGGTAACAAATGCATGAAAGCACAGTTTGAGGTATATAGCTGAGTGATGAATTCATCTGCTTCCCTGACTTGACATATATGAAGCTAGGAAATGCTGTGGTATTTAAGCTACACAATACATATAGACAATTCCATGCAAAATACCAGAGTTTTATTGAATGGAGAAGGTGGAACAATCTGTTACAGTCGCCCAGTACTAGTTGGTCTGGCAGTATACCACTAGCCATTCCCTGACAGTTAAGAGAACAATCGTCCATTTTTAAAGCCAAAGACTTGCTAGTCTGTCAATATATGGCAGTCTGTGTTAGTAGTTACAGAGTAAAAGGCAGCACAAGTAAATGGCAATAAGTACCTATGCTGTGGCCAGTACTGCAGTGTTTCCACCACTGCAAGAAAAAAATTCCATTTTTCACACCATGCATATTCAGTGAAACCCTGATTTCATGTGCTCACCAAGGGTTATACTGTATAATGTTGGATCAGTGGAAGTGTTTTTTGTAGAAGCCATAGCTGCAGATGGGGAGTGTCAATTTTTCTTGTTAAATGGGCTTTATACTAGTGAAATGTATAAAAGATGCATATCAGTAGAACCCCGTAGAAACTTACTGCTAACTCTCCAATCAGTTGGTGCAGACCTGTGACAGCGGCGTCTGATAAGCTTCTTTTCGCGTTCCTACCACAAGGAATGACACATGGTTTGACGTGCTGTGTGCTGCCTGTAGTATTAGTCACATGCTTGCCACTGTTTGTGTCCCCATCACTGAGATCATTGTCACACGAATTCATTGCCTCTGGTTTGAAAAGAGTACTGGCACACATGTCACTCAGTTGCTTTTCGCTGGTCCGACCCAAACCTGCCTTCTGGAGACCGACATGAATAACACTCTCATCACTGCAGAAACTGAACATGTTGCTGACACTGCTCCAACTGCTACTGTACATGTCACCTGATGCCAGATGTTCTAAGCAATGAGGGGCAGACCTAACCCTACGTACTGTGCCAAAAAGGGAGCCGTTTTTATGGTCTACGCTGTGAAGAGACATAGTTCGATGGCGTGTTGATTCACTGTCATCACCAGTCAAGAGAGATGACTGGTTTGGAGGAATCTGATTCCCTAAGGAACTGTCTTGATATACATGTGTAAAATTATGTATTCTTGGAGGTATTGCACTTTTCCCACATGTAACAGCCTTATTAGAAAAAGGAAAATTGTGAGCAGTTGCTTCCTCAGCATTGTATCTGTTTGCTATAAAACTGCTACTTCCATCACTTGCCCTGATGCTTACATTTTCCAGCAAGGATCTCTGGTGTAATACTGCACGTGAAGTATCGAGGTCACAAACACGCTGCACACCAAAAGGGGCTTTACATTGGTCTAACCAATCATTTACACTACTGAGTTCTTGAAATAAATTGTTCGGCAAGTTCTGCTGATTTATCGCACCTGGCCCGATTTGTCTTCTTCGTACACATTTTATGGTATTTCTAGTCGCACTGAAATCAGTGGGACACTCTGTGGCTTTTAATTTTTCATTACCAAAATTTGCACTGGAAACTAAGTCACTGTCATGCTGTAGAATGTCACTTGATGTGCAAGAAGGTACATTAGTCATTTTAGCGTTACCATCAGGCATTGTTTCCTCAGTGTTACTGGGCACCTGTTCTATTTCATTGCTTGTTATGCTCACTCCTCCTTGTTGACTAGATTCAGAGTTGGTTGTAGTGCCCTCTACACTGTGTCCATTTTGTTTTGGGAGGTACATTTCACAGTCACCATCCAGGAACCCACTGCTGCCTGACCACGCTCGTGACAGCACCGTCATTCGGCCCTCCTCTTCACCACACGTGCAGATCTATATGACAACAAAGTATGTATGAAAAACAGACAGTGGAAAGGCATCTCAAACTGCAGTAAAACTGATATATTCATGGCTATATTTTGGGGACAGAATGTTATGGATTTCAAACTGCTACTTCAGACATGTAAAATGATAAGATATGTTACCTGTCTAGCAGTTTTGTTATAGGGGGAAGATCTGGCAATGAAAGCGGTACCAACTTTATATTTCACAGAGAGTGGATAAAAAAGATGAAAAGTTACAAGCATGGTTTTGATTTATATATATTCCACAAATTGTGTGTTTGTGCATCTATCTATATTCGTTCCTTGTAGATTTCAATTGGTATAAATACTTACTTCTTCCATTTCAAAAGAATCGCCCCCAGTGTCTGCGTTGGCTACCTGGAGTAAGTCTCTGTTCTGAGGCTCTTCTATTTTCTGTCCACACGTAAGTTGTACTTCAGCCTCTGTTTTTCCCTTTGTAAAATCGAAACTGCCACTTAATTCTTCAACTGTCAGATATAAACCTGTATTTCCTTTTTGTACAATTTCCACCCTGTGATGTTCTTGCATTTGGCGTTCTGTGCCTTCATTCCCGACACAATGAATTTCATGTGACCTAAGATCTTGTATTCTTGAATTTTCCAATGGTGATGTATCATCAGTAAACACATACGAGTTGCACACACATTCCTGTTGTGTGCTCTCTTTCACATCTGGGATGCTTTCTTCCACATGTGCCACTAGTGCTAGTGGGTGTGTTTCCTTATGTATCACACCACACACACTGTCATGTTCCTTCAGTACTTCTGAGTTGTCCTTAGCTAATATCTCTAAATCCTCATCATCATCCAAGATACGTTGCTGCCGTTTAAGGCTACCCCTACGAATCTGTAGCAAGCTGATAACATCTCTCTGTATCTGCATCTGCTCCTCAATTGTTTTAGTGCTTTTCTGGGCATCAGGTGGACCTGAGAAATTACCCACATCAGAGTCACTCTCTGCTGTTTGTCCCACAACACCTCTGTTCGAACTTCCAGACTCACAGCGAACATGTGGAGCTGTATCTTTGGTTTCCGTTTTGTAACCATTGTTCATATTTGTGTACTGTTCTTGCGTTCTGTCATGGTGGTGAACCTGTCTGTCAGCGTCTGTTTCGCAGGGCATATCTTGGGATTGTTCACTTGCAGAAGTTGATAAAAGACCAGCTGATTGATCAGATTTCACTTCAACATCTTCATCTATTGATTCATACCTCATTGGCCAAAAAACAGAGAGAGGACTGTCTGGGCTTGAATGAAGGCGATTATAAGGTTTTGCAGTCATTTTTAATGCACCATCATTCGGCTCTTCTTCCGTGTGTTCTGCTGCACGTTCTTCTGTAAACTGACGTCCAACACCAAAACCTGCATCAGAACAGGGCAATATGGGTGAGACTACACCTTCTGATTCCCAGCTACTCACACTAGTAGAAGACATACGTTTGTTGGTGATTGGATACATGGGATAAACCTTCTGTGTCACAGATTGATCAAAGCGAGAATGTTGTGACAGATTAGCGGAAGGAAAATGGGTGGACTTAGGAGAAGAAGCTACAGGGCGATCGTGAGCAATATTATGTCTGGGCTGAACTGCAAAGCCCCTGCTGTGATCATCAGTGTCGCTGTCGCTATCGATGCTGGTAAAGCTGAGGCTTGTTGTGGTAGATAACACAGAGTCCTTATGTACTAGCGGCTTGGGTTTGGGTGTTAAGTTCGTAGTTGATGATGCGGGAGACACAGGCTCGACTTCTATCAGGTCACCATCACAGTCAAACGTGTAGCTTCGGTGACCGATGATCATACGTTTCCGGGGAATTTCAGGAGATCTGCTGCCTTGGCTGTCCAGGAAACGTCTGTTATCAGGTGTCAGTACGCTCTGCTGCTGCTGTTGTTGTTGTTGCCTGGTAATATGGAAAAGCAAACATTACATACAGCTCAATCACTGTCTGCTACATCCTAATGAATACTAACAGTTCATCCACCCCCCACCCCATTTATCCTAACATCTTCCTCTTCCATTCTCCTGATTTTAAAGATACATGTCAATATGTACATTGGTGCATGGCTTACACATTAACAGTGAATGAATCCTTGGATTATTCAACATTTTGTGTGCAGGTTCTATAAAATCAAATATTACAGTAACAGGATGGATTAGAAAAGATGTGGAACAAAGCAGTCATGGCCAAATTTAAAGTAGTAATCCCAGCATACTTGTACATGTGGAGGGACTGAGAAAAATTATGAAACTCCTTAGGACAGTCAGTCTCTGAGCTCATATTTATGTATTGGGACCTCTCAAACTTGAGGCAGTAGTATCAGCCACCCAGCCTTGACTACAGAGTGTAAATCTACCATAAACATACACATTATTTGCAGTTTTTAACATCACTCCTCATGATGTTCGTTTACTGCAGATATAAATCTATTGTTGCAAAGTTGATCATACTATATAATCAGAAATCATTAAATAGTCACAATAGCGAAAAATGTTTCTCATAAAAGGTGTATGCATAAGTATTTTATGTTCCAGTTTTCTGTATTATGATCTTCATTTTCATTTACAAGACAAAGTTAAACTTCAGCTTCACGCTTAGGTGAAAATTTAAAAAAGAATATAGTGCTGTGACAGGACTGGCACCTTGCAATAAATGGGAGAGCACCAAGCACTGTCGTACGAGTCAAGACATGACGAGCCGCTCGTGAGAATTTGCTCGAGGCAGTTGGTAGTGAAGGTGATGATGTTTCATTGTTACCAATAACTGGTGCTGATGCCACTGAAGGAGGTGGAATATTCTCACGTTCATGTTCACGCAGCTTTTCGATTATCTTTGCCACAATCTCAGATGGAACAGTATGAGATGGACCTGGCATGACATAATAACCAGTGAATATTGCATTAGTTACAACACTTTCTGCAAGGCAATCTATACTACAATTCAGGTCTACATACCTCAAGTAACAATTAACATTAGCTAATTTAATGTGTTCCATGTCCGTTCACTACATTATACAAAAATACTAATCACCAACAAATGCATAAAGAGAGTTTTATCATCAATTGTAACACACTCCTACATGTTTCGACCCTGCTGGGTCATCTTGAGGGAGAACTTTTTTGTTATCGTTACACTAAGGTTGCACTTTATAGTTGAGTGAGAATGTGCTGTTGACTGTGTACTGCGTTGTTTTTGGAGGCGTGAACTCTCTGCGGTCCCGG
>BLKM01000376.1:1091114-1172594 GCA_013340265.1 Coptotermes formosanus | reverse complement strand
CTGCAGTGCAAGCCGGGACCGCAGAGAGTTCACGCCTCCAAAAACAACGCAGTACACAGTCAACAGCACATTCTCACTCAACTATAAAGTGCAACCTTAGTGTAACGACAACAAAAGGTTCTCCCTGAAGATGACCCAGCAGGGTCGAAACATGTAGGAGTGTGGTACAACTGACGATAAAACTCTCTTTATGCATTTGTTGGTGATTAGTATTTTTGAATTAACATTAGCCTTTTATAGCAAATGCCACTTCTTTATATCCTACCACAGGTTCAGGTTTTGTTCTTGACACTGGCTATTGTGTCTGAATTTTGACATAAATTTGTTCTCACCAGCATCATATTAATTAAATAAATTCAATCCTATGCTTTCATTGCAACATTCCAGAGATTTGGGGGGAGGGGGGATATACCTCCCCATATCCCCGAAGTATGAACATTTTAATTTACTATCAAGCTTTAGGAAGGCAGTCTTCTGGTCCGGTACAAGATTTATCAGTGTCACATCCCAGAAGACCACAGTCTTAATGTCTGCGAACACAAGAACCTCAAATCTCGTATGAACAAACAATACTTCTACTTCTGGTTGCGGCCACAATGTTTGCTTATAAACTTATTTTTATGACATTAAGTGTTAAACACGTATTCAGAGTCGAAGAGTAACTTTTTTAGGACGTAATTTTAATTTTTAGTGTTAACATTTTACAGATTTCCTTCCTTTTCTCAATTTCAATTTTCTCCCAAAAAATCTGGATGGGTGGAGGGCAGGTGCATGGCACCTCCCACTCCCCCTCTTGCTGTCACCCATGATTCTACAAGATGTTTTTATTCATGTTTCTAACTTAAACTTTAAATGCCAACATACTACAAATTTAAACATGCTTCAATCTAAGTAACATACAGCCAGCAGAAGATTCCTTCTAGTAAAGCAGTTACGCAACAAACATACAACAACAGATAACGTGCTGAACTTTATGGATAGTTCACTGGCTTAATTTTTTGTTGTGTATCTGCAGCTTGTTTGATTAACTTCACGTACTTTCTGTCTTTATTCACGTTGAACCTAATTAACTTCAGGGATCAGAGTCCTCTGTGACAAGCAGTCACTCAGCTAGTCAAAAAAATTCCCTGTCATTTATGCAACATGAAGGATCATCATCATGTTCACAGAAACCCACCACTAGTCCTATCCTGAGCCAGATGAATCTGCTCTATATACCACACCCCATTTCTTTAAGATCAGTTTTAACTGCAGAATCACATATATGCTGAGATGTTCCACGTGGGCACCTACTGTGTCAGTATAGTGTAATGCTAACTTACAGAATATCCTTATGAACAGCTGTAAAAAACAAATCAAATAATAATTTGGTGCCATTTATATGTTCTTGAATTAATGCTTGAAATCACTTGTCAATGAGTGCCAGAGTCAAAACATTAATTACTTCCTGTTTGAAGACAGCAGTACTGTTCATGTGTCATGCGCATGCTTCCCACGCAGCAGATGATTAATAGATCAAAGACAGTTAATTATAACAGAGTCAGAGACTACAGGTAACATCCATAATGACCACTAAATAAAACTATACTGATTCAGTACATTTAACTAGCATCACAAGAACACAGTAACTGTAACATCCTGGGCTACAAACAATACGTGTGCCTACAGGTACACACCTCAACAGCAGACCACACATCCAAAGTCTGTAGCTTGGAGTGCTTCTTATAATTGTGTTTTTGGGTGATGGTATTGCATTGTGATTGGCTGGTGTACTAGTGTTCAGGCAAAGTAACACTTTTCACCTTGAAAGAAAAATGGCCCACCATATACCAAGCAACAGTGGCAAGGCATGGAGCGATCTAGGAGTACGCACTGATATATGTATGTAAAACATGTGTAGGCAGTCATTATAAAGTGATAAACACCTTACGTGGAGGGTATGTCTGTGGCCTAGTTTGACAATTTAAAAAATTGGGTACATGAGAATTACAATAAAAGTTGTCTGACAATTCCAGTTTTCAGTCATAATGATCAATAAAAATGTGACCCTTGTTTAAGACTAATGTACATTTTCATACATATCATGAACGATCAATCAGATTTTATAAATGAAGTTACAAGTAAACCTAATAAATTGCAAAGAATACAATTGGAAATGTTTTGTGTTCTGTAATACACTACAGCCTTTCTGATATTGTTAAAACTAAAGCCTGTCATAAGAACGGTATGTTGTGGATGAAAAACTGTTGCAGAAATGCATTCTAATTGTTCTGCACATACAGATAGATCCGTTGCTACCCTGTAGACAATGAACATAAATGTTTCCACTACGTATGTTGCAAGATCCTTTGCCTTGAAGGTGGACACTCTTGAGGTGTGTGAAATGCTGGCAAACTAGCCTATCACAACACAGCATTTAACACCGAAACATAAATATCAACACACTACACAGACTAAATTAGTGAGGAATACTAATTGTGAAATATGTGAAATATAAATTCTGTGTCGGGTATTCTGTCAGAAGGGGATGACACCCATGCTTAGGAAATGGAAGCAAACGGCTGATACAGTGTTCCTGCGTACAATGTTCTCCCACATACAGCATTTGCTTTTTTAGTGCTGGAACTTAACTCTCATATTAGTAACAGTTATACTTCTCTTACATGAATGGTTGGTTTCTAATGCCTCCAGATGTGTGTGTGTGTGTGTGGAAATTTCCTGACCTCTGACCACCTATGCAGAGGCCAATTCTGTTAACCTCGGTGATAGTGCAGCAGAGGCAACATGTTGCGCACTGTTTCCTGTGAACCATGGTGGGCTGGAGTTCACATTCCCAGAGTTTTATCTTTAGAAGTATGGTCATTCCAATCCACTCACTGATCTGAATGGGTATGAAATTCAGAACCCACAGCCAGGTGTTTTATTCCAAGACTGTCAGGTCCCCTGTTTTCCTTCATATGTTGTCTCTGAGTTGTAAGTTTCACATTTGCTGCCAACAACAGCTGCTACCACCCAAACGACTGTACTGTTGCAACACTTCACAGTGTCTTTTTAACTCAGAATTCATGATATTTTATTTTCTCCATCAGATTATTATCATCATCATCATCGTCATTAGACAGACCCAGTTACTCTGACTGTTTTGTAATTTGCACCCAGTGGGTGTGAAATGGGTGAACTCCAGAGCTGGTATGACCTATACATGGCAGAAGGTGAAATTATGCTTCCCCTGCTAGGAACTGACCCCTGGTGGTAAGCCATTATTTTACTGACTGAGCTGTTCTGTTCATCTTATTTCTGAGGAGTCAAAATATGTAGTATTACTGATGATGATTGAAGTAAGATTTTATTATGGAATTTATGATGTCTAATGAACACAGGCTGCCATTTATTGTGTCTGACCCCTAGCTAATTGTTGTAAACAGGCTTCACTGTGGTTCAAGCTGTAAGTGGTGAACAACATCAAATCACGACACACAGAAGTCACTTACTTAAAATCCTGGACCATTAGCAAACATCAGATCCTGAAAAGGGACTGGATCTAATTTCTAAAGAAATGATACAAAGATGCTGATCTTGGATGTAGAGTGGAGCTTGAAAATGTAAAAGAATCTCCTGCAGGTGAAAATGCAGAATGAAAAGTGTGTATTAAAAGGACGGAGGGAGGGAGGGAGGGAGGGAATTTCAACAATGACGTAGGAATTTAGAAGCAGTCAACAGTGACAATTGCTGTTATGTGATGACAGCATGTAGTCTGTCACATACCGTATGTGGTTACACCATGTAGACTGTCACATACCGTACATGGTGACACTGTGCTGTGTGGTCTGTTATGTACCATCTAACAGCAATATGAGTATTCACAGTAACTGCTCACTTAACCAGCAGCATTTAGTGTAGACTCAAATTTCACTAAAATCCAGTCAGCAGTTTCAGAGCTGCAATATGAACGCAGCGTTCCTGTGATGCAGTAAATGCATGTTGACTGCTGTGCAAATTGATACAAAAGGTCAGTGCTGCTCCAGCTTCCACCCTACAGGGAAAGGACAGTTTCAGTTTTGTTGTGAATGAAATTAATTAACAAGACATTATTTCAGAAGTCAAGAATATTGATTCAATTGACATCCAGGTTACTGTCAATAAATAGAAGTTTCCATGTTTCAACATGTGATATAAGTCTGAAGACAACTTATGATAACAAATTTTTATAACTGTACTACCTTAAACTCTACTTAAAAAATAACAGTCAAACACTAGATTAATAATGGAACCTTCCCATCTGCAAGCTCTTAAAAAGACTACAGTGTGTTCACACACTGTAAAGAGAATTCAAGTCTGTTAGGTTCTGACAATGATATATTACAAAGATCTGAAACTCAAATAACAAGATTGAAATATAATATAAATACTGAATTTAAAACTTTATTGCACTGTTATCTCTTTCTGCTGATGTCTGTCATACGTTACCATCCAGGACTCTGATGAAAAATATTTTACATAAATAATCTGACATTCAGCCAGGCCACATTGTATAATTAGAATAAGACCAGTGAGAGTGCCGCATCAAATGAACTAGTGGGCCAAGTATGTCACACCCCTGGTACATTACATGTAGAACTGCTTATCTTCTGGATACTATGTATTACAAACTGAATCTTACATCATCCCATTTATGAAACAGTAAGTTTCCCATTTGTATTCTGGGAACACTATGTGGTGGTCAAACCCACAAGCTAAGTAGTCCTCAAACTAATGGAAAATGTTAAAAATTTTCATATCCATTTCATATTCAGCCTCAACCTTACCACCAACTAATTAATTTGAACAAAAATGGCAAATAATATACATTTTTATATGGGAAATTATATAACTACTATCATCGGTTGTTCTTGTATGCAAACTAGCAGACATAATGAAGAATGTAACCTTGGCATGTGATCATAACGTGGCGACGTACAGTAGAACCCGGTTTAACATTGGTTTATACAACACCTCATGTATAAAGTCACATATCCTGTGGCACCAATTAATTCCTCACTGTTACCCGTGGCATTACACTCCTCAGTTATAACAACACTCGTTTATAAGGACACAAAATATTCAGTCCCTTTTATGACACTATAACTGGGTTTGACTGTGTTTGTAAGTTTCTGTCAGAAGTCTTCTAGCAGTTGCCCTGTGTGAATAAATTATTACGTCACAACCATTCTGACAGAGGATATGAAAGGGTTAACCACTGTATGCTATATTCAGAGGCACACAGCAGCACATATGCAATCCAGTGGAGTATGTGAATGCACAGATTGACTAAATAGGCCATAACACTGTGTCAGTGGGATGTGCTTTCCATTATGTCCAAGCAGTGTCAGTTTTGAAAATGGGCATATGCATGGTTTAGTCCCCACTGCGAAGTTACTTTCGTCTTAGCAAAGCTGTCCCAAGTACCATAATTAACTATGTGTACTACAGTCCTTGAGAAGCTGGTAGTTACTCAGTCAGTCTTAAAAAATTCCCTGCATTTTATGGAATCATGGGTAGGACACATTTCAAAGAATGCTGCAGGCCACAAAATACAACAGCTGTCGCACCAAGGTATTACTGGACCCCTGGTCCTGACAGCTGGTAGACCTGGAACTGGTGCAGATGATCATAAGCGATTTAACATAGTTTTGTATCGCACAGCATAATGCTTTGCAGTAACCGATGAGCAGACTATTTCACTGGTTTGGGAGGTCCCTATTCGATGTTCATAGTGAATGATTTAGGCTAAGAATCTTTAGCAGATGTGGATATACACTTTATGCACCTTGACAAATAGTACTGTCATGACTTCAGTCACTCATGCTGAGCCAGCTGGTACCAGCTAACTACCTCTCTTGTTAGTTTGCAGATTTTCTGCATGTGTTGGTGTTCTCAGGTGATTTTAAGTGTTTTAGTGGCAAGATTAATGATATTTATATGAATAACCTTGTTTATTTGGCTTTGAACATAGAAGGAGAAGGAAGTAAGTGCAAAGGTTTTGAGCCTTCTGGGATGTAATGCTGTGTCATTAAGTGAGTGGTTCCCAATGTTTCAAAGGATTACAGAACCTTCACCTTCAAGAATGCTTGAATGCTGAAGCAGAAGGCATTACAATCCTTTCAAATGCTGGGAAACACTCATCCAGCGACACAGCGTCACATCCCAGAACACTTGAGTCCTCAGCGACACCACTGTGAGAACCTCAGACATCACAATTAAGTGCAAGGTGTCTGTAAATAAGCAAAGAAACTGGTATGTACCAAGACTTCAAGTGCAGAAAGTGTAGAACACTATTTGTTAGGCAGTGGGCAGTGTTGCTAAGTGCCATAAGTGAAGAGCTGTGTCATGGTGATGGCCGCAGCAATGTCTCTCTCTGCCACATGTAGTGCCTATGTATGGATTCCAGTGCAGAACAGAATTTTGCTGAGGAACGTGAAGGATGAGTGTCTGCTCCTATCACACCTGTGTTGCAGACCGAGCACAAAGTATGGATAGAGCGTAGGAAGACTGTTTTCAGCTGTCACAGCTGTTAGAATAGGTCAACCTGTGCTTCACAGATTTCTCCACCTTACAAGAATTTTACATTAAGATGATAATGTATGAATTTTTCTAATTTATGTGCTTTAGTGAAGACTAAAAAAGGTGAAATTGCCTTTTAAAGAACAAAGAAAAGAAAAGATAAGAATCTGTAAGTGGCTAAAATGGATGGTATTGACATTAATAATTGAAAGCAATGGATCTAAAAAGGAACAAAATTCTTGACGATGCAATTTAGATTTATGTGATAACTACAAACAGAACTATAGTGTGAGTCTGAAGATACCTGTTGATATGTGTGAAAACCTCACTGTCCCAAATTTTCTCTTCTTGTACAACTATGTTAAAAATTTGGAAATTTTAATAACTCATGTCCAAAGGATTCTGACAATGGTGTGTTATACTTAGTGTCACTGGGTTTCTGGACTCTGTCCAGCATTTGGCACTGTAAACAGAACACAATATTTTGGACACTGGAGCTTTTTCCACACTTAGGTCAAAATATGGTGAGGCATCTCTACTCAATTTGGTCTCTTCGAAAGACCTAATGTTAATCATTAGTCTAATAAGATGCTGGTGCACTGTTTAGAATAGCATGTGACAGGCAAAGTCCAAAACCCCCAGTAATGTTAAGAAATTTTAACGTACGCTAGAGTCCCGATGTTCATGATACTCAGTGTTCAGGATTGCACTGTCTTCAGTATCAGGCGTTTTAATACCACTGTTTTGACGTTCCGTGACTGATTCCAACAAACTGAGGTGAGATAATGTGGCTGGCAAGTTGGCATCCCCAACTCCCCTGCAACTGTGCAGTTCACCCTCAGATCAGTCAAGCTCTCTTTCATGACATAACACTGAGCATACTTCCAAGCCGTATGGAATGAGACTCTTCTTCAATCACCTGATGTATTTTATGCTTCCAATAAGTGTTTGTATTTTGTTAATAATAAACTTTAATGCTTTTTATGCTTTCTTAAGTTTTTTTAATATATCTAATACTGGTTTTCATAAGTTCTTCAAACCAAATAGGCACTTTAACAGTGGGAATAGATTCTAATCTTTGTGACAGTTGTATCTGTCACAATTAATCACAAACATCGAGACTCTGTTGTGTATGGATATAGAAATATAATCACATGTAGCTTTATGAATGCTTAGATTTGGTCCTTACATGGAAGGAGTAAGATGAACACCAAAATCTCTAAGCAATAAATATGCACCTATCACAACACTGTGTTTTGGTCCTTACATAGAATGGTATGACACAACTTTTAAAAACCTTTAAATTAAGTAATCTACATTGCAGTCTCCTATATCCTATTGCCTGTGGTTTCTTTAAACAACTTCTAATAAATATGTATCAAAATTAAAGACACTTAATTGCATAAATAGTGTCTCTAAAAGCAAGATGTTAAAAACAGTGCTGGAAAATGGGAAATAATTCCCTTTACAGCACAATACAGGGGCGCACAAATCCCAGGTCCCACATAGCCTGGGCAACTACATTTTGTACAGTGGTGCATGGTACTAGTGGGTTTTCAGTATGGCTTTTGCTCCATGTCACTCTTCTGGTATCTGCAATTTTGAGGTGGCTCCTGGGTTTTTGGTAAATTTGTGGACCCCTGGTATACTACAGTATGCATATTTTAGGTTCTACTGTTCTAAAAAATTGAGGTTAATAAAAGTTACATTTGATTATCTTACATCTTTACATATTGTAAAGAAACTGACATGGATATTTTAAAAGTGTCCTTAGGCAGGTTGCCCACCCACTACTCTGCATGGATTTTATTGCATTTTTATGGATGTCATTAGGGTTATATCTGTTTGTTTGCACATCCAAAAGGCTAACTGATCAGCACATGGTTTGACATGTACATTCACCGTCATAACAAAACTGACAAGATTTCAAAGTAAATACCATAGCCGTCGGAAACCTGAAATTCGTCTAATCAATATACAACAAGGACCTTCATTTCTCACAGTAAAGACACTATACCTCCATCACAAACACCATTTAATTACTGCTGTTAAGTGAAATAACCACTATTTATTCTGACAAACATACAAATCCCATAAACACACTATTTAGGCAAGCTGTAGTGTTTTTTAATGTTAAAGCCTGGAACATACAGTAACCCCTGTGCTTTGAATTATCAGAATTACGTGAGTCACTTATCCACAAAGTTTGACACACTCCTTTTTAATCATTCTGTATATTAAATATACCTAAAGTAATGGACAGTGTCCAGCGTAATAGCAGTGTGAATTTGGTTTGAGATACACTGTTGTGTGGAGGTAGATAAAAGTGTCGAAACAGGTCCTGCATTTTGTAAATTCGGCAAGACACTGCTAAGGTTTCAGAAACCCATTCTTATACATCAACATAAAGCAGGTGGGTGGAAATCTCCTTGAACCCCCCCTTCCAGCGGAACACAAGCTGACTGATACATTTACCCATATGATTAGTACCATATCACAGTCTCAAACCTATGGACAGTTCATGAAATTCTAGTTTCTTGTAAGCGTAACTGTATTAGGCCTTGCGATCACCAGGCTCACTAGCTCTGCGAGTCTGATGTACTCCGACACTCAGATGTCGCCTAGTACTATGAGATCGTAACATGTTTGTAGAGAGAAAAGGATTTTCTGTGCCTGGGACAGCTAGTAGTTGACGAGGTCCCAGAGTGGTTTGGGGTAAGAAACGGACTGGGACATTTGCCAAATTGTTACTCAATATAGGTGAGATAGGGGCGAAAGTACGAACAGGCGATGAAAGTGAAGACTTAATGTGGGCGCTTGATGTAAATTGTTGTTCAAATTTTAGTACATCCACAGTGCTGCCTGAAAAATAACACCACCATCAAGTGAGCCCAGACAGGCACAGTGTGGATGTGAATACTAAAGTAAAGAAAATCTTATATTAGGTAAATTTAACACTGACATTACAAACTTGGTATTACTGCAGTTGAACCTTAAGTGAGTGAACACCTGAAATCAAAGATCACTATGCAGAGGTGTCACTGAATTATAATGAAATGATCAATCCCATCATTGCTGATCTTACATATCTAAGTATAACAATCATTAATACTTAAAAATATAGCCCAGTTATGGAAATTCTTTCCTATTTGGAAACAATCCCTAGTATTTTCATAAACAGATATAAATGGTGTATCTTACTGTAAGACATTATAACTGTGGGAAAAATAAACATGCACAACAAAATACTGATGTTGATTCCAAATGTACATTAAAATACAAAAAAACCTGCAAATAATATGTACACAGTTTTGATGACCAATCAGCATCAACCTTCCTGCTACCATGACAGTTACAGGAAAAGAAATAATATGTCAAAATAAATAGTATAAAGAATATAGTACTAGGTTGGCATAAACATGAAACTTAGAGTGATGGACAAGTGCAGTCCATCTGCGTTGTTATGCTCAGCCTTGAAGATGATTTTCGGGCACTGTTATTGCTTGAGTCCCAAATTTAAAATCTGAAATACTATTGTTGATAGTCTTACTATCTGTAGAAAGCAAAATTCCACTATTCCACATATGGTAACATGGAAAAAGCAATGTTGCTAAACCGTGATCAACAGACATGTTAGAATTCTACGATGATGTTCGAACACTGAACACAATGCAATGTTACTCACCTGTAAGCCCACGATAACCACAGAAACCTGACTCAAATGTCTCGATGAGGTCCTGTTGGTATCGCAGGAAGCTGTCTATTGCAACACCCTTCACCTGTGAAACAGATGACATTAAATGTAAACTGTAAGCAAAGTAAATTATAAATGGAAAAGGAAGTGTCAAATATCAGGCAGATTCGTGTTTTTGTAGTGATGTGAAAAAAACTTCCAGTAAATTGAAACACAAATTTAATGAATTTTTAAAAGATCTGAGAAGTTTTAAAATACCATACAGAATGGCTTCCTCACCATTATCTAGTACTTTTCACCATATACACTATATCTAGTGTGGCACGCGGTGGCGCAGTTGGTTGAGGCACTGCACTACAAACTGGAAGGTCACGGGTTCTATTCCCGATGGTATCATTGTAATTTTTCATTGACATAATCCTGTCGGTCGCACTATGACCCTGGGGTCGACTCAGCCTCAAACAGAAATGAGTACCAGGAACATTTTGTGGGGGTTAAACGCAGCTGGTGCATAGGGCTGACAACCTTACCACCTTCATGTCCTGATTGTCTAAAAATTTGGGAGCCTCAGCCTCCTGGAACTGTAAGGGCCTGTCCAGGCCTGTAAAGGATTGCTTTACCTTCACACTATATCTAGTATACATACAAATGTGACTTTACCATCTTCTACTGTGAATCTAACAGAAAACACACAAAGATTACATCTACTGCATACACTTGCTGGGACAGCTGAGGTGGTATACTGACTAGGCTATGGATTGGACGGTCTGGGATGTGATTTCTGGCAGGGTCAAGCTATTTTTCTCTTCTCCAAAACATTCAAACTGGTTCTGGACCCACCCAGCCTCCTACTCAATGGATACAAAGGATTCCTGGGGAGTAAAGCCTCTGGAACGTGAAGCTGCCGACTCACCTCCATCTACTGCCAAGGCTAAGGTTTAAATGGAGCTATACCTCCACTCTCCCTGTATGTTCACATGGCATGTTTGGGAACAACAATTTCACCTTTACTCTTTCCAGTATGTAAAACAGCCACGGTTGTGTGTGTGTGTGTGTGTGAGTACTGCAGTACATTTTTTGTGTGTGATGCAAATCCATATTCATAGTCTTTTTTTGTTACATTAGCAAATTTTAATTTCTTAATCAGAGTGTTATTTGTTCTTCCAAGTATCAGCTGTTGCAGATTACAGAACTGACCAGGAAACCTTCTTCTGGTGAAAAAAAATATAAGAATACCCCACGTAAATTTATTACACTGAAAAAGTAAAGTAACCTTGGGAAGAGACTTGGGGGGGGAGTGAGTTTGATTGAACTGTCTCAACATCATAACAAATTGTGAGTGTAGTATCCCTTATGTCAAAGCTTCAGGTTTTATTGCTAGAGTTGGTTTTTAGGCAATTTCATTTAAAAATCTCCAAAAAAAAACAAATTTGTTTCTACACAGCCCTATTACAGCCAACATCCTCCTTTACAGACATCCTGGAAATAAGAGTGCCTATCAGCTGACCTTGGATGGCTGCAGGAAGCGGCGAGGTATACGCGACACTTCGTTGTCAACACCGCTGGCACCTCCTACTGGCCCTCCAAATCCGAGGCTCAACAGTATTTCCTCAGGATCTGGACGCCTTGATTCTAAGTACGACTCGACACTCGAACAGTGGCTGCCTGTGTGTGATGTCACGTCTGACTGAACTGATGACTCCCGAGCCAGGTGGGCTGCTGAAGTCACTTTACTGACAGAACTGATGTCTGGGTGTGGCTCTGCTGGACTAACGACAGTTACCGCTGGCAGAGCATTGTATAAAAGTCCAGCTGAAACAAAGAAATAATTATGCACTTAATGTGGGGAGGGGGCTTTTGTGAACATTGTGATGAATATCCTGAATTTGTAAATGCAGGGAAATATTTTAGATCTGTATGCCTCACCAAATATTATTCGAGTGATCAAATACAGAAGAATGAGATGGGTGAGGTATGTAGTATGTATGAGGTGCACAGGGCTTTTGTGGGGAAACCTGAGGGAATGTGACCATTACCCATAGATAGGAGTTTAATATTACAGTGGGTCTTAAAGAAATAGGATGGGATGGCATGGGCTGGACTGATCTGGCTTTGGATAAGGACAGGTGGTGGGGCTGTTGTGAATGCGATAATGAACCTTTGTGTTCCATCAAATCCAGGGAATTTTTTGACTGTGTAAGGAACTGTTAGCTTCTCAAGAAGGACTCTGCCCCATGTAGTTGGTTAGTTAGTTAGTTAGTTAGTTAGTTAGTTAGTTAGTTAGTTAGTTAGTTAGTTAGTTAGCTAGCTAGCTAGTTAGGGAAATGTTTTGCCTCCTGAGTAACCATCAGATGCCCACAGACAGTCTTAAGTATGGATTTAGCTGAGTGTGGAGTTAGCTAATTTCTTGGGGGGACAAATCAACTTGGACTCTTGAAACAAGGAATATATGCTTATAAAGGTAAATGTACAGTTTTCTCTGTTTAATTAAGCACTTTACCATGAAGGCATATGGAGGAGTGGAGGTAAAGCTCCACACATTCTTAACCCAAACACAAGATGGACAGAAGTCAGCTTCACGTCCTGCCCACTTTACCTAAGAGGAAACAGAGTCTTTTACACAATGAATCGGAGACAGCGTGGTCTGAGGAGGCAGTCTGGAAGCTCTGGTGAAGAGAAATATCTCTTCACCCTGCCAAGAATTGAACCACAACACTTAGGTTGTCCAGCCCGTGTCACTAGTCATTGTACTGGCTGAGCTATCTGTGCTAGGTAGTACATAATTTACTGCAGTTACCTTTTTTGGTTTATGTTCAATCTATTTATATTCCAAGGTTTATCCACAAACACTGAGTGATGAAGGAAAGACAAATATGTGTACATAAGACAGACATACAGAACTTTAAGTGCCTACTGTAAACGCTAAATGCGAATGACAACTCAGAACATGGCCATTGTAATGTTAATGTTCATGTTTCACGTTAGGACTCCTAAGCAGTGTTTGACCACAAGCCACACACATTTATATGTTAATGATTTCCTAGAATGTTTGTACAGCATTTACATGTCATTTATGATAGAATATTACCCTATATGGCAGCTACAAATGATCTCTTTTATATGCATAGTCTAAAAATCTGCTGTACCTTTGGTTCTTGTAAGTTACTCGGATAAATAGAACGACCATTAATTAGTGAAACAGGTTTATGAAATACTGGTGTGAATTTTGTCGCATCAGCATTTCATGGATTACACCACATCGCGTTAAATTTTCATCCAGGACAAAATGTCCCGTTGAGCGTAAGTCCTGTGTGATTTTTCTCAGCACCTATGCGAAAATGCTAGAATAGTACCTCACATTAACCCTTTAAAGACGAAGCGTATCTGTTTTATATAAGGACTCAGTGCGTACCGCGCTGTAAACACTCTCCACTTCGGTTATAAAAACCAGTCTCTTAATGTTTTATAAGGCAAAAGTTGCTGTTTGTTCTGAGATCCGTACAAAACACATAAACGCAATGTGGGCACAACGCAGAATTTTTTAATGTTCAACCTGGTCGTATGTAAAGTTACCGCTAGGGTTTAAAAGGTTAAGGCGCACCTTCCTCCATCATCTTTCCCATTTCTCAGTAATCATCTCAGCATGTTACTTGACTCCAAACTGTCTTGAGTTATTGCAATATTAAATAAACCAAAAATAAATAAATAAATAATAAAAAAAGCAGGATCTCAACTGAGTGGGAACATGACTGTAACTTTATGGACGTCATTCAAATACTCACTGTCAGTTTTTTAAATTACCTTAGTATACTTTACTTTCTTCATTTGAGTGTCAGTCCTCCTTTAGTTAAACTCGTTTCTAGATAGGTACAGTGATACAAACAAAGCAACCATACTTGGAAGAAGAATGAGTATTTATGCTTGTCACACATTCCTACTCTGCATTAGTTATTTGCACTGAGATATTAGCTGAGGATTGAATTACTGTGGTTGATGTTGTCTGTTCAGTTATCATCATCATCATCCCCTTTATGCAGTGTATTCACACTTATGTACCTGAAACAAACCACGTTTCTAGGGTACACAGTGCCGCAGCTATTCTGCGCGTACTGTTAATGATGCATATAGCACTGTCTTTTATTATTATTATTATTATTATCATCATCATCATCATCACATAATCCCCGTTATGCAGGGTATTCACACTTATGTACCTGAAACAAACCATGTTTCTGGGGTACACAGTGTCACAGCTATTCTGCCCCTACTGTTAATGGTGCATATAGCGCTGTCTTTATTATTATTATTATTATTATTATTATTATTATTATTATTATTATTATTATTACATAATCCCCTTTATGCAGGGTATTCACACTTATATGCCTGAAACAAACCATGTTTCTAGGGTACACAGTGTCGCAGCTATCCCGCGCGTACTGTTAATGGTGCATATAGCGCTGTCTGCAATATTAAACCCTTCTGTGCTTCTACATTAGCACTTCCCGCAGTGTGTGTGCTGTGCCCAGTACAGCTGTTTTCTGCAGTTCCTTGATATCGTGCTTTCCCGGTACGCTGCTCAAGTATTTTCTGAAGGATTTTGAAATGGTTCCAGTTGCTCCTATTATAACTGGCGTCACCTTTGTTTTTACATTTTATTATTATTATTATTATTATTATTATTATATCGTTTTTGTTGTGTGGTGGTGGTAGTGGAGATTTCTAAACAAAAAGACGGGTTTCTAACTCACCTTATGGACATTGACAGTAAAACATGTCTGTCTGTTTATCTAGCTATCTATCTATCCATATCTATCTATGTATCTATCTATCTATGTATCTATCTAGCTATCTATCTATCTATCCATATCTATCTATGTATCTATCTATCTATCCATCCATATCTATCTATGTATCTATCTATCTATCTATGTATCTATCTATCTATGTATCTATCTATCTATCTATCCATCCATATCTATCTATGTATCTATCTATCTATCTATCTATCTATCTATCCATATCTATCTATGTATCTATCTATCTATCTATCCATCCATCCATATCTATCTATGTATCTATGTATCTATCTATCTATCTATCTATCTATCTATGTATCTATCTATCTATCCATCCATATCTATCTATGTATCTATCTATCTATGTATCTATCTCTATAGTACGCACAAAGCAAGTACGTGAAGCTCATGACGGGTCCCAGTGTGAAGTGCACGTCAGTTACACAACACCAGCAGGACACACATACCTTCTGCACCAAGTCCAAGGCCAAGATGATCGTCCGACTCTTCCAGAGGTGGATCCTCCCCTCCTTCTTCCTCAGTCCTGTAACAAGCAACATCCAGTACGTTAACTCTCCTGTTTCCTGTTTTTTACCACCACAAACCTAATATAGAACAACATCTGAAGGTATTACAAAATTTAGTCCCATATATGCCTTCATGGAGTGCACAGGGATGGCTTTACCTATCTTTATGTTTGTCCTCCTGGTGCAACTTCTGTAACGCAAACCGATCCCACCTTCACATAGCCGATTGCTAAAAAATATGGCACTGCATTCACTTGCTGCGAAAGCTTTGTTACTATTTAACCTCTGACATTCCATTCCTAGCATGATAAGACCATTAATGTTGCCACAACATTCAAGCAGATTCTTGGACTCTTTCAGGGTATTGGGGGGGTGGGAGGGGGGTGTTTCTCCAAGCTTACCATCTCCATTTACTACCGACGTTAAGAATGCATAGAGCCACACCTCCATTTCCCCATACGACTTCATGTTATAGTGTTTAATTAACCCGAGGGGAAACTTTAGTGTTATATGAACATGTTACATAAATTTATAATTTGTCCATACATATTCTGTCACTAAGCAACTGGCCAGCTCATTACATAAGGACATAAACCCCACAGACTAGAAACGTTTAGACAGGATGCCCTATTTACATTCAACAAGGTGACACACACACTCAGGAACACACTGCCAATAATGAGACAGTGGCAGGAAGAGTATTAACCCTCTAAAGACGAAGCGTATCTGTTTTATATAAGGACTCAGTGCGTACCGCGCTGTAAACACTCCCCACTTCGGTTATAAAAACCAGTCTCTTAATGTTTTATAAGGCAAAAGTTGCTGTTTGTTCTGAGATCCGTACAAAACACATAAACGCAATGTGGGCACCACGTAGAATTTTTTAATGTTAAACCTGGTGGTACGTAAAGTTACCGCTAGGCTTTAAAGGGTTAAAAGGTATCATCGTGACACACACACACACACACACACACACACACACACACACACACACACCCGCGCACCACTAATGTGACACTCACATGAACTGTCTCTGCAAAGACGTCACCTTAACACACATATGCTGTTGCCATCAACGAGACTGTGCGACTGTCAAAACCTACTCTTATGTAAGTCTTCCTCGCTCCGTTCGGTGCAAAATCCAATAATAAGAAGCAGCCTTTTCGTTTCTGACTTACTCACGTGTGAAAAACCACTCATGCAAATATCAAATAAGTACGCCATGGATACACAGCCAGCAGCACAAACGTTAGATGCAAACAAGAAAGACGGTACCACGCACTGATGTCTGCAAGGCCCGGGTTTGTGGAATGACAGTAAAACGTCACGTATTGGCGACGTATTTGGGCCCCTGTACATAACTAACCTAACACCCTTACACCTCAACATTCCGCACAACATAAACCACTAAACAACCAGAATCACTGACAGAAATCTACATTGCGAACACCTAATTATTTTACGAACATCGCAGTCGCGTGTCAGTGACATGACGTTTGATTGATATTGCTACATATGCGATGTAATTACAGCAACAGATGTCCAAGAAATGTGGACACTGATAGTAACAGATCGACAGATAAGAAACAGAAATGCCAATAAGCTGCAAAACTTATATTCAAATTTCGACTGCCTGAAGGCAGAGAGGGGCCCCTGAAGCTGGGTCCTGGGTGTGTTTCAGCAACTCCCCCCTCCCCCCAAAGCATAGTAAATGCGCCCTGGCTTTCGGTTTTCTGAAGGAGAGATCTATGTCCCTAGCCGTATTCCAGAGTAAAATCACACAAAATGTCAAATTAACCTTTTAAAGCCTAGCGGTAACTTTACATACCACCAGGTTTAATATTCAAAAATTCTACGTGGTGCCCACATTGCGTTTATGTGTTTTGTACGGATCTCAGAACAAACAGCAACTTTTGCCTTATAAAACATTAAGAGACTGGTTTTTATAACCGAAGTGGAGAGTGTTTACAGCGCGGTACGCACTGAGTCCTTATATAAAGCAGACAAGCTTCGTCTTTAAAGGGTTAAAGAGCGTCAGAATAGTGAAATATGTGAAACTAAGATGGGATATACGTGACAAGACGAGAAATGCGCGTAGAATTTTTGTGACGAACAAACTTGACGAAGTTAATCGTTGCTTTTCGTAATTTTGCAAACGCGCCTACGAAGTCTATAAGGTCTGAATTGAATATGATGTGAAGTGGAGCTTAAAAGGAAGATCCAACAGAGAGTCCTAGACAAGCTAACAGTTGCTCAGCTATTCGGGAGAGTCCCCCACCTTGTATGGAACCTGGAATTTCATTACCGTGTTCACAACAGCCCGTCACAATGTATCCTAAATTACCTCCCACCCTATTCCTTTTAAGATTCACTTTAACAGCTCTTGTCTACTCGTGAGCGTTCCAAATCGTTATAACCGACCTACGTCTTCTTCTCTTCGCTTCTTCTTATGATAGACCGATTACATCTCTGACCAGCGATTATCCGTAGATTCATGACCTCCACTCGAGGGAATGTACGTGTGGCGTATTCAGCGGTATATGTACCCAGTCCTTTCATTTGTTTGAATAATACACAATTTAATTAAGTTTATATGGGTTTACTTGAATGAAACTTGATGTTCATTATACTTGGTTTCCGCAATGTCTCGCGGCACTGAAATACCTTCTCTCCGGGCCAATTTTGTTCGGGAGATGCAATTTTGCATCCTCCCTGATTGCTGGACAAAAAGAGAGCTGTGTTCCTTCGTTCCCCGTACACGTCCTAATTTAAAAAAAAAAACACTCACAATTTTCCTATTGATTAACACTATTTGAACCCGCCCCCATGGCTACTTCGAACAAAACGACTGCAGTCCAAATGCTTCTACACCTCGAGTTACGGTTACCCGACCTGTCAACTTTCAAGTGACACTGTCTTGCAGTTCCAAAAGTCCTCTGTCTCCCCCCCCCCCCTCCCCCCATTTGCTGTCCGGTCAGGTCACTGGCTGCTAGTCCGTACCGCCTCTCGAATCATTACATGTGGTCCGATTCATTAACTTACCCACAAAAAATATATATGTAATTTCTAAGTTAATTTGCATAGACTAATTCTCAAATAAACTCGAACCCTGTCCGTACGGTTACAGGGTCTCTTCCCTCATGGTTTCCGATCCCATCGTGTACACAATGCTCCCCCCCCCCCCCCAATCCTCGATTACTTCATCCTAATAACATACGCCGAAACGTACGAATTATGAAGCTCCTCATTATGTAATTTTCTACATTAACCTGTTATTCTTGTTCTTTGATCCAAATATTTTCCTCAGCGCCCTCAGTTTCGGCTCCTACCTTAATGTGAGACACCAAGTTTCGCACCCATACAAAAGGGCACGCTTATTTTGTATTAACCCTTTAAAGACGAAGCGTGTCTGTTTTATATAAGGACTCAGTGCGTACCGCGCTGTAAACACTCTCCACTTCGGTTATAAAAACCAGTCTCTTAATGTTTTATACGGCAAAAGTTGCTGTTTGTTCTGATATCCGTACAAAACACATAAACGCAATGTGGGCACCACGTAGAATTTTTTAATGTTAAACCTGGTGGTACGTAAAGTTACCTCTAGGCTTTAAAAGGTTAAGAAAAATAAGTGCCAGGATGTCCTTGTTTCTTTCGGAACCAGGCTTCAAAACCTGAACCCTAATATTTCTGATATATTTAATAATTTTTCGCTCCTCTGTCCTTCACCTCATTCATCCCGTGGTCTGTTCTACGACACGCCCACAGCCTCTTCCAAAGCGAGTTCTCCACACAGTGGGATCTAGTGCTTCCTCTTTCAATTTACAGTATCTTCTCTTTTCCTTAAGGTCATCCAGTAGCTGCTTATGTCTTCTTCCTCGTCTTCGCGTCACTCCTATCCTTCTATCTTTCCTTCAATAACGTGTTTTAGAAGGCAGTTCCTACGCAAGATGTGACCAATCCAGTTAGCCTTCCTTCTTTTTATTGTATGTAGGATATTCCTCTCCTCCTTGACTCTGTGTAATACTTCGTCATTTCTCACACGATCCGTGCAACTGATCTTCTCCGTCCTTCCCCAGCATCATATTTCAAAACTCTCTAGGCATTTCTGATCTACTTTCCGAAGTATCAAAGTTTCAGCATCATAAAAGCTATCCTCAGAATGTAGCACTTTACTAGTTTCTTCCTTAAATTTAAGTCCAATTTGCTGGTGAACAAAGTCTTCTTCCCCATGTTATATACTCCTTTTGCCATGGCAATACTGGATATAATTTCAAGTGTACATCTTGCATCATTTGTTATCGTGCTTCACAAATATTTGAAATGTTCCACATCGTCTTCACCCGTCGCAATTAATTTTTCACGTTAACACGCGTTGTTAATTCCTGCAGTTCGACCATCTACAGTAACGCCGGGTGGGAGTGGCCTTGACGGTGGAGCACTGTTGCTGAAACACGCTAAGATACGCGCCGTGATGCGTGCATCAAAGAGGAAGGCCTCAGTTTCACAGAAGATTCAAGGTACCGTACAGCAACATGAAAAAGTCAGGCCACATTTTTAAAATTCACTCTCTGGCCCGCACTGAAGCCCATTTAAAATTATCTGTCTCCGCGGTTCATTGCTATGTTCACAAGACTCCACCAAAGTACAACGTTCTGTGTTAACATTCTTTAGGGCGAGGAGCTCCTAGCCCTCGCCCAAGCCCTAATTTAGAGAACCACCCCTTGTCCGATGTCCGCGACAGCTTATTCAATATACTACTTGTACCCATGTGCATAATCCGCACGTAGAAACAGTAAAGTATTTAATGACCAAAATTTAAAATTCTACTTACTAATGCTTGATGCATTGATGGGTAATTTATTTTGGAGAAAAACAGATCACAAGAAACGTGTAAATAAGAAACAAAACGTTGAACTCGACAGTCCTTCCTCAGATGGAGGCCAAGGGAAGTACAAGAAATATGTTAGCTTCCCTTGGCCTCTGCTTGAGGCAGCACTGTCAATGTTTTACGTTAGCCTTTTCTGTAAAAAACAAAATTTTGAGAAGTAATTAATAAAAATAAAGGAGATTGCCATAAATGCCAAATCATAAGCTTTCTAAAAATGTCTGTCTTGAAAAGGCCCTGCCAGCAGCACAGTAGATCGTGATGTCGTAAACGAACCTTGACAAGTAACGTGGCCTAAGCTGCCTGATTAGTGCGAGATTTGAGGTTCTCAGAGCGGTTATGAAGATACAAAGGCTGTGACTGTGACGCGGTGTTGTCGGCCGAGTAGTTCCTTATGGTCCAGGCACATTGGCGCACCCAAGGGGAGGGGTGCTGTCTGGCTGAAACTCCCCCCCCCCCAAATTGAAATTTAAAAAAAACACAGATTTTGTAGACACCACGTAATCAAAGGTTTTACGTTATCTACGTTTCAGCCTAAATCAGCCAATGAAATCGGCTGATGACTAGTACACTGGAACATTGAAAAATATAACTAAAACTTACAAATATGTAGATAACTTTATTTTTCAGTAAGTTTTAATTTTCCATGTAACCTAACTAGAGGTCGGCTTGGAGATTTTGAAATGATTTTCGTAACACAGTTTTTAAAATCAGACATAAATTATATGCAGTCTGAAGGTCAGCCCCCCCCCCCAAAGAAAAATTCTGGGTGCCCTTATGGTCAGGTAGCCTTCTTGGACTTCTTAACCCTGAAGATGGAAGCATTACGACTCTCCGAAACGTCGGAACTACTCGTCCAACCGTTCTGCGCCACATCACACGCCACATTATTGCAAGTCTTCATTTTTAATGTAATTGGTTTCCTTGTTCGTGAATTTTTTTTAAGTAGATCAAGTAATTACTGCCACCGCGCTCCACAATGACACATCTTCCTGTTAATTATAGCATGTTGGCTCTACTTAGTGTAGCTGTAATCACTTGTCAGTTGTAAGGACAGTGTTCTGCAAGGCCGGCTCGTTCCTGCAGACAGCTCACGTAACCTATTTACCGAGTCTGCACATTGTAACAAGTTAAGATAACAGGATTAAGGTAGCAAAAAATAATGAGACCGAGCTTACATGCTATAATGTTGGCATTTTTTTAAATTCTGACGTTCACGTACAGTACAGTGCGGTCACAATGACATCGGTTTATGCGACGGTTCGTTTATAGCGTCAGATATTCTGTGGTACCAATTAATTCCTGAGTTTTAATCATAACATTACACTCCTCGGTTATAACAACACTAGTTTATAACGACACAAAATATTCATTCCCCTTAATGACGTTATAACCGAATTCGATTGTATTTGGAAGGAAAAGAGGCGAAAGTATATTAGGTTGTGGTTCTAAACAAACTTAAGGTGTAAATGTAATAAGAATACAATCACGGCGAAACACAACACTTTTAACCGTTTAAAGCCCAGTGGTTACTGTATGTACCACCAGGTTTAACATTCAACAATTCTACGTTCTGCCCACACAGTGTATTTATGTGTTTTGTGTGGATCTCAGAACAAACAGCGATTATTTCCCTATACAGCATTAACTGACTGGTTTTTATACCCGAAACGGAGTGTGTTTACTGCGCGGTACGGACTGGATCTTTAAATATACGTTCTGCCCACACAGTGTATTTATGTGTTTTGTGTGGATCTCAGAACAAACAGCGATTATTCCCCTATACAGCATTAACTGACTGGTTTTTATACCCGAGACGGAGTGTGTTTACTGCGCGGTACGGACTGGATCTTTAAATATACGTTCTGCCCACACAGTGTATTTATGTGTTTTGTGTCGATCTCAGGACAAACAGCGATTATTTCCCTATACAGCATTAACTGACTGGTTTTTATACCCGAGACGGAGTGTGTTTACTGCGCGGTACGGACTGGATCTTTAAATATACGTTCTGCCCACACAGTGTATTTATGTGTTTTGTGTGGATCTCAGAACAAACAGCGATTATTTCCCTATACAGCATTAACTGACTGGTTTTTATAACCGAGACAGTGTGTTTACTGCGCGGTACGGGCTGGGTCTTTAAATATACGTTCTGCCCACACAGTGTATTTATGCGTTTTGTGTGGATCTCAGAACAAACAGCGATTATTTCCCTATACAGCATTAACTGACTGGTTTTTATAACAGAGACGGAGTGTGTTTACTGCGCGGTACGGACTTAATATTTAAATATACGTTCTGCCCACACAGTGTATTTTATAAATATATGACCCCACTACCTGTTTCGGCCTACAATGGCCACCTTCAGGGAGGTGGTTATCAAAGGAATAGTATGGCTAATTATATTAGAGATATGGAGCTATAATGCTAAAATGCAGGTGTTAAATAAAATTACATGGTAAAATGTTTGTAACACATGCATATTAGCTTTATATCTGCATACCTCTGATATAATTAGCCATAACTACCCTTTCGTTTGGTAACAGCCTCCCTGAAGATGGTCACTGCAGGCTTTAGAATGCCTAAAATTTGTGTTTCAAAGTAAGTGTTGTATCATGTTTTTCCATGCTATGTGCCAAGTCGGAAGTGAATGAAAATTATTGAAGGACAGAATACTTTCGCAGGGACGTTTGTTCCATAACTTTCGGAGTCTACTAAGTAATCCCTAAAAAACAGGGCCAAAATAATTTTATCCTATGAAATGCAAGTCAGAGAATTTATTTTCGCCTATCCATTACACACAAATACAATAAAACGTACTGCATGTTATCCATGGGACGTTTAAAGTGTCTTCTGAGAATCTCATCTTCTGAGAGTAAACTCCATGGAGCAGAGGCCTTCTTGATAAGCTAACAGTTCCTCAGCCTGTCAAAAAATTCCCCGCACTTCACGGAACCCGGACGTTCTTTACCGCATTTACACCTGTCCATATCCTGAGCCAGCTCAATCCAGTCCATGCCTCCACCCCAATTCTTGAAGATCCATTTTAATATTATCTCCCCATCTAAGCCTGGGTCTCCCTAGTGGTCGCCTTCCCTCAGGTCTCCTCACCAAAATCCTGTATGCACCTCTCTTTTCCCCCACACGTGCTACATGCCCCGTCCATCTCATTCTTCTCGATTTGATTACCCGAATAATATTTGTTGATGAGTACCGGTCATTAAGTTCCTCGTTATGTAGTCTTCTCCACTCCCCTGTCGCCTCGTCCCTCTTAGGCCCAAATATCCTCCTCAGCACCCTATTCTCGAACACCCTCAGACTTCGTTCCTCCCGCAGTGTGAGAGACCAAGTTTCACACCCATACAAAACAACAGACAAAACTACAGTTCTGTATACCCTAATCTTTGTGTTTTTGGATAGCAACCTGGAACACAAAAGATTCTGATCTTCTTAGAGTAAACCTCAGAAAAAGCCAGAATTTCGGAGCAACCTGCTACCTTCATCTTCAGGGTTGTTACCTATTTGCCTCATTATATGTCAGTACCGTAAAATCATGCTCATAAAATTCACCATTATGAAAACTAAAAATCTCATAGTCTTTAAATCTCAAATGCGAGGAGGTTTAAAGCGTTCCATTCAGAAGACGCTGCCAGTTGATAAGATTAGCCTGTACAGGGTCGGTGATCGATGAATGAGTGTGGAGCACTGGTAGCGGGACACTGACAGCAGCAAACTGAAGTACTTGGAGACAAACCCGTCACAATGCCACTCTGCCCATCATAAATCTGACATGCATTGGCCTGGGACTCAACCCAGGTCTCCGCGGTTAGAGGCTAGCGACTGACCGCCTAAGCCTTGGCACGGACATTTAACCCTTTCAAGACGAAGCGTATCTGTTTTATATAAGGACTCAGTGCGTACCGCGCTGTAAACACTCTCCACTTCGGTTATAAAAACCAGTCTCTTAATGTTTTATAAGGCAAAAGTTGCTGTTTGTTCTGAGATCCGTACAAAACACATAAACGCAATGTGGGCACCACGTAGAATTTTTTAATTTTAAACCTGGTGGTACGTAAAGTTACCGCTAGGCTTTAAAAGGTTAAAGACGGAGAAAATCTAAAACTAGAACTGAGATGTTTACTGCTACCCGCCTGTGCTGTAAATAGTTATGAAAAGTGATGAGTTTCTTAATATTAGCTAAATATGTGTAAAAAACATGTTTGCAAAAAATTACAAATCTTAACAGGACAAAATACAAAGTCTGAAGTTCCATAAAGTTCAAATGTTTGGAATTTTCAGCTGATAGTTCACACTAAATATGGCACTGGATGTTATCGTTGTATAATTCTGTTAATTCGCTGTCAGCGATTACTGATCATACGTGTACGTGTGCGGTACGGGCCTGTGAAACGTGAAATGCGTCTGCACCAGTGTCCAGAAACCTGTTATTGCACAAGGGACGTCTGAAAACCTCCGAAACCTTCGCAGGCCGCCAGATAATGTGGAACAGTAAAAGTCTTATTTGGTGAAGGAAAATTTATTTGATAAAACGCGATTAAAGGACTAAAATTACTATTAACCTTTTAAAGCCTAGCGGTAACTTTACACACGACCAGGTTTAACATTAAAAAATCCTACGTGGTGCCCACATTGTGTTTATGTGTTTTGTACGGATCTCAGAACAAACAGCAACTTTTGCCTNTTATGTGTTTTGTACGGATCTCAGAACAAACAGCAACTTTTGCCTTATAAAACATTAACAGACTGGTTTTTATAACCGAAGTGGAGAGTGTTTACAGCGCGGTACGCACTGAGTCCTTATATAAAACAGATACGCTTCGTCTTTAAAGGGTTAATTCATTCATTCATTAACTAATTAATTAACAGTACAAATTAATGTAGCCGGTAACCATAATTTAATTTTTAGGCCTTGGATTTTTTTAAGAAATGTAAGAATGTCAGTGTGTAACAAATACACGTAATTGCATTCTATACAATTATAAATGAAATACACTTGCACTAATTATTACTATAATGCAAGGGCGCACCCAAGGTGGGGGATTGTCGGGCTGCAGCCTCCCCAAGCCCCCAAAAACTGAAATTTAAAAAAACAGATTTTGTAGATATTTTATCAAACGTTAATGTGATTTCCCCTTCAGCGGAAATCAGCCACTAAAATCGGCTGATGACAAGTACATTACAATTTTGAAAAATAAATTAAGAAAATTAAAAAAATAAGGAGATAAGACACTGTGATTGAGTCATGGAACATGTAGTTATATTTGTATGTACATAAATGCAGTTGCAGACAGCGTTATGTTGTACTTACAGCATGATTTTTATAGCATAATTTTTAAAATGAAACCTGAACTATATATAGGCTCAGGGTCAACCTCCACCCCCCAAGGAAAAATTCTGGTTGAGCACCTGCCATAATGCACTTAGAACTCAAAGAGTAAGCAGGGGGAACTTGGAGCTTACCACTCCGTATTTAACTCGCTCCTTCCACTGCAATGTTTTCCAACATACGGTGTCTTCCCATGCAACACGCACTAATCGCGTTCTAACTTAAATAGTGTTTATCAAATTGGGCTATGGGTGGGACGTGCACAAGGCCTTTACAATTGTCCTTCACTCTGACGGGACGGCATACGTTAAATGTGTTCGAAAAATCTCGTGGACCACATGCGGCCCGCGGGTTACTCGTGACTGTTACACACAGCACTTAGAAATTTATTATAGGTTTGTTTAGCGATCAAGGCTTGTATTCGGGCAGTACCTGTTTCGAATCTAGGGCGAGGCATCGGCTATCCTGAGGTGTGTCGGTGTTTTACCCATTGACTTAAGGCAAATATCGGGACAGTACCTGGTCTGTTTCCTTGCATATCTGGGACACCGCGTCGTAAAATATACAAGAAGACGGGCAATGTAATATAACGTAATAATGAAGCGCGTTCGCGTAACCACTTTCGCCGTGGTAAGCAATAAGTGTCAAATATTATGAGTGTGTCTGTATGCGTGCCTTCGTTTCCAGCATGCAAAGCGCATGCGCCGTATTATATTGCCATCTGTGGCCCGTCTGGCTGTACCATATTTTTCCACATTGTTTCCTAAATTGCACGATTTTCGAAAAAAAAATATTCAACATAAAACATGTGTTTTTATTTTATCTGCAACTTTTGTTTGAAACATTTCTTGTTTTAGAATAATTCAGCGAGATATTATCATAAATGTGCATGGGTTCGTGTAAAGTATCCTTATTATTCTCAGATTTTAATGAAACTTGAATTTTCTCGACAGATTTTAGAAAAAAAATCCTCAAATATAAAATTTAATGAAAATTCGTCCAGTGGGAGCCGAGCTGCTTCATGCGGACGGGCGAACGGACAGACATGACGAAGGTAACAGGAGTTTTTCGCAAATTAGCGAAAGCACCAAAAAAGACCAACCACTTAATGCTGTTTAGGGAAATAATCGCTGTTTTTTGTGAGAATCAACTGAAACACATATGTAAATGCATTCTGTGGGCAATATTCCTGAATTTTGTGTTGAAACAAGCGGTACCTGCAGTTACCATTGCTCTATAGCAATTTGTATGATATTACTCAGACGTCCAAGAATTCAAACGCAATCAATTATTAACCATTTAAAGCCTAGCGGTAACTTTACGTACCACCAGGTTTGAACATTAAAAAATTCTACGTGGTGCCCACATTGCGTTTATGTGTTTTGTACGGATCTCAGAACAAACAGCAACTTTTGCCTTATAAAACATTAAGAGACTGGTTTTTATAACCGAAGTGGAGAGTGTTTACAGCGCGGTACGCACTGAGTCCGTATATGAAACAGATACGCTTCGTCTTTAAAGGTTTAACCTTTTAAAGCCTAGCGGTAACTTTACGTACCACCAGGTTTAACATTAAAAAATTCTACGTGGTGCCCACATTGCGTTTATGTGTTTTGTACGGATCTCAGAACAAACAGCAACTTTTGCCTTGTAAAACATTAAGAGATTGGTTTTTATAACCGAAGTGGAGAGTGTTTACAGCGCGGTACGCACTGAGTCCTTATATAAAACAGATATGCTTCGTCTTTAAAGGTTTAAACAGTATATCACTGTTTTAAACTGGATGTTAGTGTGAGCAAATCCTTAACGTTCTCGTATCCTGCTTTGGCCACGAGTGACGTATATAAATAACTATGGCGTCCTGCATGTTACTCTGTACCGTTTACGTTTATCTGATTAACTGAACATTAATTGTTAAGTGCATTCTATCAAGTAACATTACCGTCATCTTCTGTTCGACAGGTTCCTTCTTATCACTAGCAATTGACAGGAGGTACGTTAATTACACTGCACTGAGTCTGTTAAGGCAACTGTTAGCTACACTAAGCACACATCACCTGTAAATATGCCACGTGATAAGTACCGCAGTGAAGTCGATGTCTTGCAACCTGTGTACCGCAAGACGTTTCTGTGTTGCACCCAGGGCTGTGGAGTCGGAGTCGGTAAAAACAGTACAGACTCCGACTCCGACCTCAATCTGAAATCTTAATTAGATACTCCAACTCCACAGCCCTGACAGCTATAATAACCACTAGACTTAAATACAGGTTATAAGTCTAAAAAGTAGCCTGATGATTCACGTGGTGGCGATGAAATGTCTTATAGGTTTACCGTTATTAATACGTATTGAGCTTTTATGAAGGAGTCGGAGTTTTAAAAGTTGAGGAGTCGGAGTTGGAGTCGGAGTTTTAAAANATGAAGGAGTCGGAGTTTTAAAAGTTGAGGAGTCGGAGTTGGAGTCGGAGTTTTAAAAATTGAGGAGTCGGAGTCAGTGTTGGAGTCGGAGTTTTAAAAATTGAGGAGTCGGAGTCAGTGTTGGAGTCGGAGTTTTAAAAATTGAGGAGTCGGAGTTTTAAAAATTGAGGAGTCGGAGGTTTTGTGTACCGACTCCACAGCACTGGTTGCACCACTCCCTTTGGTATAGTGTCACGTTGTTAGTTACGTCATACTATACAGCGTCGAATGGTAAGACGACTGACGACTGATGATTTTTAAGGGATCTGGAACGAAGCGGCAGTGTTCTAATCGAGTTGCTATTCTGACAAAGGCTGGAATGCCATCTGCTGGTCATAATGTAAAAACATGGAGGCAATGCAAACAAATTTCTTTATCGCTTTTGGTCTTCTGGCGATGAGTAGACTTGGCAGTGGAACGGATAATAAACGTACCTTTAGAATATGTACAGGTACAAACATGGCGACCGCGCGAAACTTTGACATTACACCTGACAGATTTGGCAGGGATCAAATTAGTACTTCGTGAGAATGTCTACACAGAAACATGATATTAACCCTTTAAGGAAGAAGCGTATCTGTTTTATATAAGGACTCAGTGCGTACCGCCCTGTAAACGCTCTCCACTTCGGTTATAAAAACCAGTCTCTTAATGTTTTATAAGGCAAAAGTTGCTGTTTTTTCTGAGATCCGTACAAAACACATAAACGCAATGTGGGCACCACGTAGAATTTTTTAATGTTCAAACCTGGCGGTACGTAAAGTTACCGCTAGGCTTTAAAAGGTTAAATGCACTTAACATGTCTGTTGGAGTGGAACTCTGCGCAGTAAGACAGCAGAATATGCGTTATATAGCCACTCCCAGACTTCACGCATTATCACGTTACGCAATATTAGATATACGATGTGTTGAAAAAAGTAAAAAAAAACAAGAAATACATTTTTTAAATACGCGCCGAATTTTTCGTGCCGGAATGAAAGCGCAATGACACAAAAGTGTCGGAAGAATATTGCTGGGCGATAACACAGGCCCGGCGGGGGGAGGGGGGGGTGGCGGTCATGCTGCTACCGATCAGGTTTCAGTGTGTTGCATGTTAACATTTCATCTGGGCTGTCGTGTGTATTTATACGTATATAGTTGACGGTTATTCTGTCGTCTGCCTTACGACAGGTTCATAGCCCCTTGCAAAGCGAGTTCTCCATACACTGCGATTTAGTACTTCCTCTTTGATCTCCCAGTATCTTTTCCTTCCATTAAGGTCACCTAGGAGCTGCTTACGTCTTTTTCATCGTCTTCCCGTCCCTCGACCTATGTAGGCCTATACTCAATTCAAACTTGCGCAAAATTCGACTCACGCTGTTACCTTCCGCTACTACGTAAGTCGCGAAGTGTCTGTACTGGGAATTTGGTTCGATACCTTCTGCACGAACTTGGCTTCAAATAGAAGCTTGTAGAAAGCGAAAAAAAAAGGACTATTCCATTCGAATTGAGCTGCAGGCATGTTCAATTGCTATATTACTGCCGTCTGGAGAATGGATTTCATGAGATACAGCTGAAGTGATAGCAGTCAGTACTTAAAATTTTGAAGCCCAGTGGTTACTGTACGTACCGCCAGGTTTAACATTCAGCAGTTCGACGTTCTGCCCACACAGTGTATTTATGTGTTTTGTGTGTATCTCAGAACAAACAGCGATTATTTCCCTATACAGCATTAACTGATAGGTTTTTATAACCGAGACGGAGTGTTTACTGCGCGGTACGGACTGAGTCTTTAAATATACGTTCTGCCCACACAGTGTATTTATTATGTGTTTTGTGTGGATCTCAGAACAAACAGCGATTATTTCCCTATACAGCATTAACTGACTGGTTTTTATAACCGAGACAGTGTGTTTACTGCGCGGTACGGGCTGGGTCTTTAAATATACGTTCTGCCCACACAGTGTATTTATGTGTTTTGTGTGGATCTCAGAACAAACAACGATTATTTCCCTATGCAGCATTAACTGACTGGTTTTTATAACCGAGACGGAGTGTGTTCACTGTGCGGTACGGATAAATACTTAAATAAATAAATGCAATAAATAATAGCACTTTTTAATTTATAATTTCTCTCAGGGGCGATCATTGTAACCATTCGCCCCGGGCGCCAAGAACCCTACCTACGCGACTGCCTAGCACAATACAATTGACATCTCTCTTAATGAATGTATATTGTCATCAATAACTGTATCATTTCTACGGGCTGTAAAACGGATGGTTAACACGTCACCCTTGACCCAGATAGATGTATGCTTGTTGCGCGTAAACACGTTGCACAACGCGCGTTCATGGCTAATGACATGATGGAGCCCATAAACAGATGTCACCACTGGCTAATGTGTCAGCGAGACTGCGAGACCTCCGCGCCATAACTTGTCACTGATAGGGCGACTTCGAAAAAAAAAATTGGGAAATGTACGCACAGAATAACAAGACTGCAAATCGTGTAATCCGTTACGCAATACACAGACAATACCAAGGCGTTCTTTAATTTTAAAAGTGGCTGACGGTTTTACGGTACGTTGAGGCAGTGCGCCTCAAGCCGGAAGGTCGCGGGTTCGATTCCCGATAGTGTCATTGGAATTTTTCATTGACATAATCCTTCCGGCCGCACCATGGCCGTGGGGTCGACTCAGCCTCTAACAGAAATGAGTACCAGAAATATTTCCTGGGGGGCGTGGGTAAAG
This sequence comes from Coptotermes formosanus, assembly GCA_013340265.1. Classification (NCBI taxonomy): domain Eukaryota; kingdom Metazoa; phylum Arthropoda; class Insecta; order Blattodea; family Rhinotermitidae; genus Coptotermes; species Coptotermes formosanus. Next base: position 1,141,616 of record BLKM01000376.1, on the reverse strand, counting down.
GCGGCCGGTGCGTAGGGCTAACGACCTTACTACCTTCATGTGCCGATTGTCTAGAAATTCTGTGATCCTCAAACTCCTGCAGCCCTAAGGGCCTGTTCAGGGCTGTACAGGGATAGCTTTACCTTTTTATATGACCTTTTTATAAGGAATTAATAAAAAATTTCAGTTTCCCTTTCGGTAAGGGCGAATAGCTCCTTTATTACACAGCGCCTGCTAAAGCGAGCGGGCGGACAGGGTGGCACCAATCCTTGCTTCTGGAGCCACCGCTGGGCTGTCTGATTTTGATGATGATAATAATATACTAATTGCACATCGTAACGTGAGGCAGCGGGACAGGCCACTTCGTGTTGGGAGGGGGGGCGGGTAGTAATTTGCATTTATGAGATATTAGTGGCGTCATGTAACTTCTGTGTTACGTGGTTAGGTTTGAAATTTATGACTGGCTTTGTTATTGACCGTAAACTTGTTTGGCAACAGCACAACATTAATACTGGAAATAATGTTCCAGTTCTAGTCTGATCCAGACCTTCCTTGCTTGGCAGTAACTTGTAACGAATTTAAGTTCATAATGAATCCGAACAGCATTAACCCTTTAAAGACGAAGCGTATCTGTTTTATATAAGGACTCAGTGCGTACCGCGCTGTAAACACTCTCCGCTTCGGTTATAAAAACCAATCTCTTAATGTTTTATAAGGCAAAAGTTGCTGTTTGTTCTGAGATCCGTACAAAACACATAAACGCAATGTGAGCACCACGTAGAATTTTTTAATGTTAAACCTGGTGGTACTTAAAGTTACCGCTAGACTTTAAAAGGTTACCACGAATTTATTATACTACAGTGTATCCCTTTTTTAGTATGTCACACTGAGGGAGGAACAAAGACTGAGGGTGTTCGAGAATAGGGTGCTGAGGAAGATATTTGGGCCTAAGAGGGACGAGATAACAGAGGAACGGAGAAGACTACATAACGAGAAGCTCTATGATATGTACTCCTCACCAAATATTATTCGGGTAATCAAATCAAGAACAATGAGATAAGCGGGGCATGTAGCATGTACTGGAGACAGGAGAGATGCATGCAGCGTTTTGGTGGGAATGCCTCAGGAAAAGAGACCACTTGGAAGACCTAGGTGTGTAGATGGGAGAATAATATTAAAATGGATCTTCAAGAAGTGGGAGGGGGAGGCATGGACTCGATTGCTCTGGCTAAGGATAGGGACAGTTGGCGGGCTGTTGTGAATGCGGTAATGAACCTTCGGGTTCCATAAAACTTGGGGAACTTCTTGACTAGCTGAGAAACTGTTAGCTTCTCAGGAAGGACTCTGCTCCATGGAGTTTGGATTGATTGTTGCATCTGATCACACTCAATTACACGTCAAAAAGGACCTAGTGCTACAATATCAAAAACTTCGCGCGATTTTAGGCTACCGCCGCGGTCTAAATGAGACCTTCGCTGTTCTGGGATTTTACGCAGCGTAGCTTGGTAGACGGTTACCGACGTGTCGGGACAACCAATCGATCCCACATTCAAGGGTCAAAAAGTCCAAGTCTACTTGACCCTTGAAGATGGGGCCGATAGGTGGTCCCGAAACGTCGGCAACCGACTGCTAATGTACGTCGCGTAACATCCCGAAACAGCGAAAATATAAAAAACTTGTACGTGAAGTAATGTACGGTGAGTTGTAACGATTACTTGAAGTCCCCACCGCGTGATGAAAATGTTATGAAAACGAGATAATGTTTATCGCGATACAAATTTGGGGGCACGCCATCCGACAGCGCCCCCGGTTTTATTAACAGCTGTCCATACATTCTGGTATTGTCAGCAGTGATTTCTACACGTACGGCGAATCTAACTGCTCCTATTTAAATCATCATAACTGTACTGGCGTGATAAATACAACGGCGAAGCTTTTCATTATGTAATTCTCTCGAACTATTTGCTTCCCCCCTCCCCCCCCAAGTCATAATATCTGCCGATCCCAGTGGCCGCGCGGTCTAAGGCGTAGGTCTGCGGCTGAACGCTTGTTGGGATCGTGGGTTCGAATCCTACAGGGGGCATTGATGTTTGTCTTGTACAGTGTTTGTGTTGTCAGGTAGAGGTCTCTGCGACGGGCCGATCCCTCGTCCAGAGGAATCATACCGACTGTGGTGTGTATCAGTGTGATCAAGTGAAAAATAAAAACCCTCTACACCTACTGTGAACAATTAGGTAGAAAAGGGAAGGACTGCGAACGATGTCATAATATCTTGCTCCGTATTTTGTTCATAAACAGCCTCAAAAATTGCAGTAATCTAAATTAAAGAGAACACAACAAGAGTTCATTAAAAAGTGGCCAATGGTTTTGAAACTGTTATCAGCGCCACATGCAAGTTCAGTGACTTTCCTGTAAACATGTTTACTTGCCTATAAGTGACAAATTGCTGCGCCCCCCTGCCCACCCCCCCCCCGGCCTAATAATATATAAACGTGTCAACAGCCGTGCCAAAATTTGGTTAATTTCAATACGGTTACTGTAAAACAACTGATATTCGGAGTGTGGCTCCTCTGTGAAGCCTGGATAGCTCAGTGGGGCTGGATGCCCACGGAATTGTGCTTCGATGCCCGACGGGGACAAGAAATGTATCTCTTCTTCAAAGTGTCAACACCGGCTCTGGGGGTCAGCTTCAGTCATGAGTGTGCAGTGGGTACCCCGGGGATATTTGCTGGAGGGTAAAGCAGCCAAAGCTTCAAGCTGACCACTCAACTCTGTGTGGTGCCGAAGTTAAGAATGAGTGGAGCTGTACCTCCAGTGGCCCAAATGGTTTCATGGCCTGCATAGAGACAATTGTGGTCTTTTGGGGTTTGGTATTTATCTGCCACCACCCCCTAGAAATATACAGCCCCGCAGTTCAGTAACACCATCTAAGTTAGGACTACTAATTTTCTGGACTTTCGAAACCTGAATCTGCTCCCTTCTTCAGGTGAAGGATATGATTAGTTAGGTCCCACATGAAGAGCTGCTATCAGTCACTGAACCTAACTTGTCACCAGAGGACGGGAGAAGATTTAGTTCCCGAAACGACATGCCCTAGCGTTGTGAACGTAATGGAGGCATATGGGGGAGCGGAAATTAGCTCCACCCATTCTTAACTTCGGCACTAAATTGGATATGAGTGGTCAGCTTCACGCTCAGGCCAATTTATCCCCCGGTACCCATTTAATAGGAGTTGGTTGGACCATAGAGCCGATCCCCACGTTTTCAAGAAGTCAAAAATCTCTTGCCGCCTGCCGGAAATCGAAAGACGATCCCTCAGTTGTACATCCCATATCCTAGTCACTATACTGACTGAGGTATCCCGGCCCCATTTCTAAATACGAGACTATGAACGTAGCCCAGCAACTTCGCAAATCATATTTTAGGCGTAATAGTAGCATCATTAGACACCTTTTAGACTCTGCAGTGCACGCGTCGTTGCAGCAAGTGTTGAATTACGTTCCTGTCGCGACGAACCAAGGCAACAGGTCAGGGTTACAAAACATGGCGCAGGATGTCTACATTACGAAATGACAATTGTTAGCACGCAACGTGCTTGGTAACAGTGTGGGTCCCTGAAATACGAACATACCGCTTTGATAACAAAGATAAGATGTACTGGCATGTATCGCGCATGGGGAAAGGGTTGAGCTAAGTATATACAGAGTGTTCATCGGGACACCAGAAGGGGGGGGAGGTGCAGATGTACTTTCAACGATAATATAAAAACATATTTTAAAGAAATAGGGTATGTAAGGATGTGAACTGCATCCCTCTAGAAGAGAATAGGGATTGGGTTTTAGGACTACAGGCTCAAATAAAAGGTATAGCAGGATTAATTCCACAAAGTCTCCAGCTTCAGGCGCAAGTAGCGTTAGCGAGCCTAGGCTGATGTCACAAGTTGTGAGAGTGCGCGAAGCCGTGTGCGCGTAGATCAGTGTGTTCCTGCAGTCAGAGCGGTGGACGTGTCAGTATTCGTCTGATTACGTAACAGCTGCAATCACGTGACTGAGGTAGGAGGGCCGTAAGGTTTGTCAGACTCGCGCTGAAGGCTGTCATGCAAAATGACAGAGACTTTGTGGATGTAATCCTGGTATAACGGGGGATTTCTTGACAAAATGTATAACTGATAAATGTATAAATGATGAGTATTTTCGATTATGTATTTTAGTATCGTTTCGTTAGGCCTTTCCATTCCCATATTTACCATGAAAGTAAACATATTTTGTTTCCGTATTTACATAATAAATATATCATGCTTTATATTATTACACAGACGCCTGTAACTACCGCCGTACCTACCTACCTGCCTACCTAAGCCCATGGAGTACAGTCTTTCTCCAGAAGCCCACAGTTCCTCAGCCAATCAAGAAACTCCCTGTATCTCATGCAGTCCGAAGGTTCATTACCGTGTTCACAAAAGCCCGCCACTTGGATCCGACCTATGGCGGCTTAATCCAGTGCACTCCATCCCATCCTATTTCTTTAAGACCCATTGTAATATCAAACTACTATCTACGCCTTTGTCTTCCAAGTGGTCTCTTTTACTTCAGGTTTCCCCACCAAAAGCCTGTATGTATTTTTCTTCTACCCCATGCATGCGTCATGCCCAGCAGGTTTCATCCTGCTTCATTTTTGTCACACAAACAATATTTGGTGAGCAGTACAGGTCATGAAGCTCCTCTCTGTGCAGTTTTCTCCAGTCAGGACTCTTATTGAGAAATTCCTGCATTAACCTTTTAAAGCCTAGCGGTAACTTTACATACGACCAGGTTCAACATTAAAAAATTCTACGTGGTGCCCACATTGCGTTTATGTGTTTTGTACGGATCTCAGAACAAACAGCAACTTTTGCCTTATAAAACATTAAGAGACTGGTTTTTATAACCGAAGTGGAGAGTGTTTACAGCGCGGTACGCACTGAGTCCTTATATAAAACAGATACGCTTCGTCTTTAAAGGGTTAACAGAAAAAGTGGGAACCGGGATAGCGTAGTCAGTATAGTGACTACGCTAAGAAAGGACTCGATCCGGGGTTCGAATCCGAGCAGGGGCAAGAAATTTTTCTCTCACCTAAAGTATCCAGACCGACTCTCGGGTCTAGGGTGAGAATGGGTGGAGGTGTATCTCTACTCCGCCTACATGCAAGGATATTTTTAATTTACTTTTACAGGAAAGGTAAAATAAAGGACATGCGAACCTGGAAAACACGGCGTTTCTGAATTACATGTCTCATTTTCATTCTTTATATAGTTAGTGGTCACACTGGTTACCAAAAAAACACGAGATATTCGTTTATCATATGGAAAAATCGTGCAGACCGGCTCTGGAACCAAACCAGACTCCTACCGAATACTTTCCAGGATAAATCGATCAGAGCATGAAGCTGACCCACTCACGACTAGTGCTAAGGTTACGAATGCGTGGAGCTATACCTCTACCCCTCCGTTACTCTTCACAGCATCGTACTTAACCTTTTAAAGCCTAGCGATAACTTTACGTACCACCAGGTTTAACATTAAAAAATTCTACGTGGTGCCCACATTGCGTTTATGTGTTTTGTACGGATCTCAGAATAAACAGCAACTTTTGCCTTATAAAACATTAAGAGACTGGTTTTTATAACCGAAGTGGAGAGTGTTTACAGCCCGGTACGCACTGAGTCCTTATATAAAAGACATGCTTCTTCTTTAAAGGGTTAATTAAGCACAGGGGCAACTTACCTTTATAAGTTTCATGTTAATCCCGAGGATGTGTTATGGCGTTCTTTACTTCCAGTTTAAGCGAAGCGCTAAGCAGTGATGTTCACATCTGAACTGCCACCCACATTAGTGACGACTGTTCATCCCCCCCCGCCATCGCAACCATCCTCTTTCCTCGTTATGCAATATCTTATTCCAACCCGTCACCAACAGCAGCCACACACTTCCTTCAAAACCGTCACGACAAATTTCCGTAAACTCATCTTCTTTAAGGACATTAGTTGCTGCATAAAATCGTTACTTCTTAGCTTACGTCATCTGCCCTTTATCTCCCACACACAGACCGACTACCGTGTATTCAGCGTCATTTCAAGGCCGTACAATTATATATTAATCATTTATTAACGCAAAGATCGAAGAATTACCACCAGAGCCTATGAAATTACACGTAAAGGCCACGTGTGTTGTAGAGAACGAAGACACGCTGCTTACGTAGTCCGTATTAATGCGCTTTGCTTTACGCATAGTACCGAATACAAGGCGTTGTAATTACAGACTTCTGGTCACGTCTCTACATCGCAGATCAGCTAACAACTAGGAATTCGCAACATCTGCTGCGATCTTGCAATATTACGGCATCACAAGACGGACAGAAACTTACTGTGGCGGTGGGATTCCACATTTTTTGCATGCTAGCACCAAGTGAATAAGAACTCTGGTTTGTCTTTATCAACAGTTCTTTTTAAACGCGGAACTGACCAAGACACAAAGGGATCTACCCTCTTCTGCGATATTACACAGCGTTGAGTGGTATTCCTGTACCGATGTTTCGGGGCAACGTATCTGTCTCCATCTTCAAGGGCCAAGAAGGGCTTCTTGACCCTTGAAGATGGGGACCGATAGGTTTTCCAGAAACGTCGGTAAAGATTTTTATGTTTTGTGTACCGTGCGTCTTACTTACTTAAAATCAAAACATCTACACTGCCAACGAAAATCTTGAAGAGTATCAGTGACTTACTCCACAGTTTTGGACTGTCTTTACGGCGAAAACGGATCCTACCTTACCCACTGCAAGAAAATTATATTCACCATCTAAACACAATGAGAATGATCTTCTATAACATCTTCGATTAATCCATGGAAAAACCCGGCATGAGAATGGATCTTGGATAAATTATTGTATTAGCTTAGGTTTATGTTATTTTCCTTTTCTCTGAATGGTTTTACAGTTATTAAAACCATAGATTAGTGACGTTTTCGGTAATGCTTTTATACTGTATGATCAGAAATCTAGCCGATCCCAGTGGCCGCGCGGTCTAAGGCGTAGGTCTGTGGCCAAGCGCTTGCTGGGATCGTGGGTTCGAATCCCACCGGGGGGCATGGATTTTTGTCTTGTACAGTGTTTGTGTTGTCAGGTAGAGGTCTCTGCGACGGGCCGATCCCTCGTCCAGAGGAGTCCTACCGACTGTGGTGTGTGTTTGAGTGTGATCAAGTGCAAATGAAAAACCCTCTACACCTACTGTGAGTAGGTGGGTAGAAGAGGGAAGGACTGCGAAACGATTAGAGATCTGTGTTTCTAACATTTGCACATGTACCTGATGACGGTTCGGCCGAGCCGAAACGTGTAGCATATTGGCACAACTTTAGAACAAATGGTAAGGTAAAGGTTCACCCTGTAACAGGGCCCAAGAGGGGGAGCAGAGGTATAGATCTACTCGTTTGTGAACCTCGGCACGAGAAGGGGATGGGGTGGCTAGCCCCACGCCCCGGCCGCTTTAACCTCGGGAAAGAGACCCGGTACCCATTGTACAGGAGGCTGGGTGGGCCCCAGGGCCAGTCTGGACGGGTGCGGAAAATCTCGCCCCCACCGGGATTCGATCCCCGGACCGTCCAGCCCGTAGCGAGTCGCTACACCGAGTGAGCTATCCCGGCCCACTTAGAAGAAATGGTACGGTGTGCAAACAAATACATGCTGTGGTGTGTCAGACTGTGTTTATTATTATTATTGTAATTGAAGTAACACACCGGGATGATCCAAGTAAAGAGTACAAGTATTATTGTGAGTTTAACCCTTTAAACACGAAAAGCTTTCTGTCTAATAAAAAGAATCAGGGCATACCGCGCAGTAAACACTCTCCACCTCAGTTTAAAGAGCCTATCATCTGACGACGTGTAAGGTAAAAATTGCAGATTGTTCCCAGATAAGTACAAAACACATAAACGCAATGTGAGCACCATGCAGAATTGACTAAAGTTAAGCCTGGTAGTACGTAAAGTTACCGCTAGGCTTTAAAAGGTTAAATCAATCCAACAAATGCAAAAGCTTATCGGTAAGTATATTATATCACTCCTAGATATGTTTCCCTAATTAGATTACCATCTTCAGGCGGCGTACATCAAACAATCACAGATATTATTTACATCCAAGCGTTTTATGGCTTCACATTAAAAGCTTTTCATGTCGAGGTTGAAGATACGTAGTTGGATCGGGATTAAAATCGATAGCATAATATATAATGTGACTTAAGATACAAATTATAACACAAGTACAAATTATTTACAAGAACTGAATGTTAAAATATTGATATTGAAGTTTTATAATGACACACAACGGTACAGAATTACCACTCCTACGCTGCGTAACATCCCAGAAGAGCGCATATCTAATCTACATCACGGCGGAAGCTTGAAACCACGCAAAAAATCCAAATTAAATACTAATATTTATTTCTTTTATTGTGACTTGTATTTACGAAATTCATAAATAAAAATATATTGCAATATGCCCCACTTTCTTGCAATTTTAAGGTACACAAATTGCAAAGACGTGACACGGATTATAGCAATTTGTGATTACTAGCCAATGACTGGCTTTTGTGAACACTGTAATGGACTTACGTCGTAGTGTACAAACAGGGAATGATATAATGTTTACCAGAACTACTGACTTAAAGGGAAACTTGCGGTAGGGTGTGGTTAGGTTTATACGTAAATAGATAAATCGCTAATAAAGGCCAGTTCATACCCAGCACTGGTCCGTACTTAGTGACAGTTTTAAGCAGCGCGTTCCTACCCTGTATATGTGGCAAGACCTATATATCATTATGCTTCCTATGTCGGGCATGCGCATTGGCGCAATTCCACAACACATTTTACTTATCGCTAATTCCATCCATATCGTTATCACCCAACCACCAACGAACAACTGATAACCACCTAACAAAGTAGTTTTGCTAGTACACAGACGGCAGTTTACTTCAAAACATTTCTTCATATGTACGGGCTGGACGACCGACGAATTGGCGTTCGAATCCTGACGTCCGTATACGAGTGTTCTGTGTTCGGGAGGGATAAAAACGGCCGAGGCGTGAAGCTTACCGCGCACCTTCACCTAGTGCTGGTCAGGAATGTGTGGAGATATACCTCCACTCCCCCATTCGTCTTTATGACATGGTGCTTACTTATGCACAGGTACGATTTTACCTTTAAGGTTTACCTCTCCCATTACTCCATCGAACTTCATTTGAAAAAGCCTTAAAAGGAATGTAATTTAAACGGATTATCTGAGGCAAAAAATGAAGTTTTCCCTGTCCATGCCATTAAGGCGTATAGTGGGAGTAGAAGTATTGCTCCACTCATTCTTAACCTCGGAACTAGATGGAGGTGAGTGCTGAAATTCACGCACCCCGCTGAACCCACTATATAGGAGGTTGGGTGGGCGCCTAGCCCGTCTGGGTGTTTTGTTTGCAGAAGGGAAAAGTTCTGCTGCCCCTACCGGGATTGGATTCCCGGGCCGTCCAGCCCGTAGTGTAGTCGCTATGCCGACTGCGCGTCTAAGCAAAAGCGTTGTGTATAATGTGTTCTGCGCATATGTTAACCGGGTTCTCTTCTTGGACTTCTTCATCCTTGAATATGGGACCGACAGGTTGTCCCGAAACGTCGGTAAAGAATTACGACTCGGTGCCGCGCGACATCCCAGAAGAGAGCAGATCTCACCAAATACTGTATCTCGAATAAGGTTCGTGGTTTTTCCCAGTCCCTCAAGATAAATACCGCAAACTTCAGACCTGGCCAATACCAATTCCTTTAGCGACGTTTCAAATTCATTATGCAATAATGATATTATATTTCGACGCTTTATATCCTGAATCAGGAGCTGGGATAGCTCAGTCGACACAGTGACCAGGCCATGGACTGTACGATACCGGGGTTCGATTCTGGGCGAGAACAAGGCATTTTTTCTTCTCCAAAATGTTCACACCGGCTCTGGAGCCGCCCTAGCCCCCTATACAATGGGTAACCGAGTTTATATCCCAGTGTAAAGCCGTCTGGTTATAACGTAGACCACATGCCTGAATCGAGTGCTAAGGTTAAGAATAAGTGGAGCTATGCATCCACTCACCATATATGCTTTCATGTCTTGCACAGGGAGACTTTTTTTTACCTTTCTTACATTCTCGATTATGAGTTACTGGCATCGCCGTTGAACCGCAAATAAATCAATAAATTTCATCACGTGGCATACGAACAATTGATTACGACTTGCAGATTTCAGAATAGCAAAAAAAAAAAAAAGGAAACAGGATGTGCTGGATGTACCAGTATAGCGAGTTTGGGACAAAGGTGACAGCGAAGGCCGCGATGATGACGGCATGTATATAGCTGTGCCTCCGACTGCAGACAACAAAGTACCTGCCTGCCAGCCACTGTAACACGAAACTGCGAAGTGCTGGAGGGCCATATGTGGGCCTGCGGTATCTTACCGAATGTCACTTTGAGATGTGAAACCGAAAGAGACGTACAGGTGATGCAACAGAGAAATAACGCTGCCTTTTCTGCGAAACAGAATTTGCTTATTCAATACTCAGGAGGTAGAAGCTACTCTAGGCAAATGAGAAATACGAAATCGGAAACACCCACGTGGAGTGCCCTGCTATATTTGCTCTTAACCTAGAATGCGGGATACCGTTTCTGGGACGTGCGGAATTTTGTCTTAATTTTGGTGTGAAATTAAATACAGTCGAAATCGGTTATAACGTCATGAAAGGGACTGAATATTTTATGTCGTTATAACCGAGCAGTCTAACGTTATGGTTAACAGTGAGGAAGTAATTGGTACCACAGGATGTGTGACGCTATAGACGAGGTGTCGTATAAACCGATGTCGTTATAACCGGGTTCGACTGTAATTAATTCCACTTCGTTATGTAGTTATGCTATATCCTAGGTTTAAATAACTGATATAATTTAACAATGTTCCATAAGGGTTAGAGAACATACTGTGAGAACAAAAGGGACGCAAGGTGCAGTAAACTGTAAGAACAACTGCACTATAGTATGCTGCAAAACTAGCGTAACTTATTTACAAGAATAATGTTAAATATGTTACGTCTAAAGACATCTTTACTCTAACAAATTAAAATTAAAAGCAGCAACGTGTTTCGGCAAGCTAGGTAGCCATCATCAGGCTGTATATAAAGAACATAAAAAGAGAACACTATAACTTACTTGCATAATGCCAAAGGACAGAAGGACGTGATAAGACCCAGAAGTAGATGGCAAGACCGGTTTTAAAACTTTATTACTTTATTACAACGTACGCCTAACTGACCGAGTCTTCTTATTCTTTATTCTTCCTCTTCTTCTGCCTACTCCTCTACGTCGTCGTCGTCATCATCATCACCATCATCATCATCATCATCATCATCCTCATCTTCTTCTTCTTCTTCTTCTTCTTCTTGCAACTCAGTGACTGGGTACTACGTACTACTACTGCCTGCATCCCTGACGACGGAGGCAGTACCTTGTTCCGAAACGTCGGTGCCTAACTACCAGACTAGACGGCACCACATCCCAGGCGACAGTAACCTTCAAATGCAATAGTATTTTCTGTCAGTCAGCCGTGTCAATATGGAATGACCTTCCAGTGTTTTTGGAGTCTCGTCTCAAATTGTTAGCAATTCCACGATCAAGACGAAAGACTCCACAGCTTCGACTTTGAGACTTATTTCCGAGAGTTCATTATCGTATGATAAGTGTGTCTAATGACCTTACAGATAACAAATAGGGTAAGCCGTGAATCAAGGCCGCGTGCTGTGCACTTTTTGTAAGCGGGTCGCACGTTTGCTTGTAAACAGCATATCACAACTCAAGTTATAGTAGATATGTTCTAACCCCCCACCCCCCGACCCCCACACCCCCGCAAATGAAAACTATAAACACTAAATGCCATAAAACTGTAAGTTAAATCTGTTTTCGTCGTGATTTTGAAAACTAAAATCAACATTTGCAACTTGAGAACCGTTCTGTTGTCTTGAAGCTTCAGAGATGCGACGTTGTGTCGTTTGGGAAGTAGGTCCCGACGTTTCGGACGATTGTAGTGTCCTCGCCTACCAGATCAAGCAGTCCAAGAGACTTCTTCTCTGACTGCTTGACCTTGAACTGAATCCATTACAATCTTTCGAAACGACGGTAACTGTTACTCAGTGACAGAACGTTAGCGTTGCAGAAGACTTGGCATCTGCAGCAACACCGCTGAGGGGACCTCAAATCTCGCAGTTCTCAACATTACTTTGGGGGGGGTTGGGGGGGGGGGGGGAAGGTAAAGAAAGAAAAAGAAAGAAACAGTACATATTTTAAACTTCGTGTTATGCATCCCACCGCGTTTTTGCGTCAAGAAGAAACCTGTTTTGTTTCAGTCTCCGTAACGTTTATAACCTTCGTGACTTTGCCAGTAGTTACAAGGCTGCATGTTTCAACCGCTAAACGGTCATCTTAACGCCATTCTGTTTTACAAAAATGTAAATTAGATTTGGTTAGTAACGATTTACCTACACCAACATACGCACACAATAAAATTACACGTTATACATAAACCTGAACTGTCCTACATGTTTCAGCAATAAATAGCCATCCTCAAGGAGACGTCAATACATCAATCCCAAACGCACAATGTTAAAAATACATAAAACGGCAGCTATAGATACAATAATGTGGATATTATGACTAGTACGATATGAATACGCTCGTGGTAAAAATTCATATGCCGTTTATGATGCAGTTACATTTATACACACATGTACAGCGACTTTTCGATACAGAAGAATGAAGTTCCTGTGACGTATATGGGTGTGTCCTGTGTGCGAAAGGATAGATTTAGATTATATTAGATTCGACTGATGGCCTGAAATACGACCGTCTGGCGGTTGAAAAATTTAGCTTTATAGATATTGGCAAAATCACTATCTAACGTTAATAGAAGTTGTAGGGACGGAAATAAATTACAGTCGGAACTCGGTTCTAATGTCATGAAAGGGACTGAATATTTTGTGACGTTATAAACGAGTGTCGTTATAACCGGACAGACTAATGTAACGTTTAACAGTGAGGAATTAATTGGTACCACAGAATATCTGTCGTTATAGACGAGGTGTCATATAAACATATGTCGTTATAACCGGGTCAGGCTGTAGTTTTCTTCTTGGAGTACGTGTTTTGGTTAGATTCTGGCGTTCCACGCTATGGTACAAGCAGAAATTACGCAAAACACCACCACCTCTGTGATAACCTCAAACTGCATATGCAAAATGATGGTTAGTAAGGCTGACACTCCGTGTCAACACCGCGGATTCACCAACAGACTGACACAACCCTTCAAGATAACCTTTCTGCTTTATTACGAAACGAGATAGGAGTGATTAATGACCTCTGGTTTCACTACACCAGTCGACAGTCAGTGGCCCGCTGGCAACATATTCTGTACTATCGCAAACCCACCGCTGTACTCCTGTCTTGAACAATCACAACCAAATTCGCACCACGTCCTATTTGTCCAAGGTACATTTTCAATATTGTGTTCTTCTGAGATACGATTTGTAACTAGGTAAACAGGCACCGATGTTTCAAGGTAGAAGATGGAGGCAGCTGTCTCCGAAACGTCGGTATCGATGTACCAAACTACACTGCGTCTTATGGTGTATGTGCCCAGGGGCTGGAGAGAGGCGGAGACGAAATGTGTCGCCGCCCCGGGCAACAGAGTCCAAGAGGCAGCAAAACGAATCTTAAAATTCCAAAAAAAAAAAAAAAATTATTTCCTGCGTCCAACAAGTTTTAAATTATTGAACCACGTGAAAGGGAATTCAATAAATATGTTTTTTTTTTAAGGTTCGCAATTTCTGTTACGGATTAACATTGTCGTTACTCATCCCGGGCGCCTAAAAACTTAGCTCCGACGCTGCATGTACAAAAAACTTTTGATCAAAAGGCGTCGTTACAAATATGGTCTGGGTCAGGGCCGGTCCGAGACATGTGAGCGTCCCTAGGCAAGCTCATAATATGGAGCCCTTTCAAACCGATATTCTTTAAGCTTTTTCAGCCTAGGATAAGGCTGGCGAACATTTTTCAGGGTGCGTATCCAAACTGCGGACAATTTTCGGAGAAATTCTTTCGCGTGTGGAAACATGACGTTACTAGCACCATATTTCCTATTATTCCAGTGACGTCTTAGCTCCCCTTATAAGTTGATGCCCCGAGGGGCAGGTTCCTGGCTGACCCGCCCCTTGGTCCGGCCCCTGGTCTGGATGTCAAAAGCCATACAACGTCTCCGACAACAAACGCCACATTGTCACTGTACATAACATAATAAACACGACAATTCACTTACAGGGTAAGCAATGACTACGTGAATGTTGTGTTTATTGAGACGACATGTGACTATATACCGGGGGGGGGGGGGTTCTACTGTAATGGCTGTAGTCACACTTTTATTCGGATTACGAATGCCAAAAACAGGGACAGTCTTCTGATGCCGTGTAATTTGATATACGGGTGCCCACCTACCAAACCACACGGCATCACATCCCAGCACACCATAATATTAACACTCACAGCTATGAAGACCTCAAATACCCCTGTGGGGGCCCGATACCTCTTTTGCTGGCAACTATACCGGCTCTTGTAGCCCACCCAGCTTGGAGGTGAGACATGATGCTAATCAAAACATGCAGCACGCATGGGAGGATGAGAAATCCATGAGAAGGGGCTATTTGGGGGACAGGTATAGTTATGAGAATAATATTAAAATGCATTTTAAAGAAATAATGTGTGGAACGGGTGGCTGGTTTTTGTGAACTCAGGAATGAACCTATCGGATCTGAATTCCCTGTCCGTACCCAGGTCACTCATTGTGGGATCTGTGGTGCACAAAGTGGACCTGGGACGGGTTTCTCTCCCATTACTTCACTTTTCCCCTGTCAGTACTATTCCGCCAATGCTCCATACTGTTTCATCTGTCACCGACGCTGTATAATCTTAGCATTTGTGAAGTTCTTGGCGCCGTATTAGAGCTGTCGGTATAGCGACTACGTAATGGAATGGACGATCCGGCGTTTGAAACCCGCCAGGGGCAAAGGATTTTTGTCTTCTGAAACATGCCCAGACGGGCTGTGGGGCCCACCCAGCCTCCTACTGAATGGGTACCGGGGTTCTTTCCCGGGGGTAAAGCGCCTGGAGAGTGCAATTAGCCCTTTGACGACGAAGCGTATCTGTTTTATATAAGGACTCAGTGCGTACCGCGCTGTAAACCATCTCCACTTCGGTTATAAAAACCAGTCTCTTAATGTTTTATAAGGCAAAAGTGGCTGTTTGTTCCGAGATCCGTGCGGAACACATAAACGCAATGTGGGCACCACGAAGAATTTTTTCATGTTAAACCTGGTCGTATGTAAAGTTACCGCTAGGCTTTAAAAGGTTAATTTAACCCTTTAAAGACGAAGCGTATGTTTTATATAAGGACTCAGTGCGTACCGCGCTGTAAACACTCTCCACTTCGGTTATAAAAACCAGTCTCTTAATGTTTTGTAAGGCAAAAGTTGCTGTTTGTTCTGAGACCCGTACAAAACACACAGACGCAATGTGGTCACCACGTAAATTTTTTAATGTTAAACCTGGTCGTATGTATAGTTACCGCTAGGCTTTAGAAGGTTAACTTAACCCTTTAAAGACGAAGCGTATCTGTTTTATATAAGGACTCAGTGCGTACCGCGCTGTAAACACTCTCCACCTCGGTTATAAAAACCAGTCTCTTAATGTTTTATAAGGCAAAAGTTGCTGTTTGTTCTGAGATCCGTACAAAACACATAAACGCAATGTGGGCACCACGTAGAATTTTTTAATGTTAAACCTGATCGTATGTAAAGTTACCGCTAGGCTTTAAAAGGTTAACCACCAAATTCCATCTAGTGCCGAGGTTAAGAAAGAACAGAGCTATATCTCCGCTTCCTCTATACGCCTTCATGGTGTGTACAGGGACAACTTCTTTGTCAAAGTCGTTACGTAAGACATATAAAAAGACTCAATGAAATGGAATTAATATTAAAGTCGATACTTGAAACAAAATCTCAAAAATATGTACTTACCGGTGATGCAACGGTAATGAATCAACCCATTCTTGAACGGTTACGGGTGACTTTCGAGCAGGTGATTGCGAACAATTTGTTGATATTTGCAGTTGAAGTTTCGGGTGTCGGTGGGGTCCGGTATCCGATATAGTCACGTCGGAGATATCCGGCGGATTGTCATTGGTTCGCGGTAACTCCAGCACGATGCTAGGGAGAGACACTACGGAGGGATCTGGTTCGTCCACATCAGACACTGCAAGAGATGTTGCCATGTCGGGTTCCGTCACAGGCACTGTGTCTCCACCTCTATCACACGCTTTTTCGTCTGCATTTTGTGCCATATTACAATTTACAACGAAACTCTTAGTATCACCACTACCATCTACCGGCAAAACTGCACTTAACCGTTTCTCACTTGTTTCAGTCTTCACTAACACCGGAGTTTCCACAGCCAGCTTCCTATTGATAAACGTTAACTCATCCTCCGAATAGCAAGTGTCAACATCACCAGACAATCCTTGAAACGGTGCAAGTTGTTTCGGTATTACAGCACAATCATTCGTGCCACCTTGAACAATCTTCGCCCGCCCTTTAACAGTGCCGGCGTCATTGTCGGTGCGTCTCCATTGCGTCATCGCGCCTTGTTGCCAGCATTCCTTGTCATCCTCGTCTTCAGAAGCTGCTGTTAAAACGTAAAACTCTTTATTAAAGTGCTTCTGCGTCGATGTATTGTCTGCACCATCAATGGAGTCATCTGTGTCGGAAATTCCAGGAATGCAAACTGCTGATTCTTGAGTGCCATACTGTGGATTGTGCAGATCTTCAGTTAAACGAATTAAAGTCCCGGAATGTGTGCCGTTTTCTTTATTGTATGATGGATCTGGGCGAGAATGGACAGAAGCGTTACCAGAATCACTGATACATTTATTTTCAAGGTTCTGGAAACATGTATCAGGGCGTTCTTTAGATAACGTCCTCCGGTGTTCTGTGACGCTACCGTCGTCTTGTTGAGGTTCGGTGACTGGTCCAGAAACACCTCCGTCTTTCGAACCTGTGGTTACTGGCGATTCAGTAGGTAACGGTACACCAGATGAATGATTCCTCCCAACGGTAGCCGTCACAGGTTGATTTTTCCTTGCGTCATCGCCTTCGAAGTCCCAATCATCGTTCTGCTCTTGTTCGGTAGTGGCACTAAAGAACTTCCTCAGACGTCTCAGAGGTCCAGGCGAATACTGCTGCCAGCGATTGGCCAATGATCGCCCCAGCTGCAGAGGCCGTCGTCGTGGTGGTGGTGGTGGCGGCGGTGGTGACGGTTCTTCCTCTTCTCTAGGACGGTCACCGCACTGTGGCGATAAAGAGCTCGCCTGATGCGCCCGTAAAGAACGCACCAGCACTTGCACGCGTGACTGAAACCACGCAGAATGACCACCGTCTCCTGTAACAACAGTGATATTACACAACCAATATTTACTGATTAGCCTGAAATACTACCGTGTCATATTGCATGCCTCGTACTCTGTGTATACGTCATCTGCACATGCGCACAGCGCTTACCGGAAGTGTACGATAAAGAGCGGTCTAGTGGTATTGTTCTTGGGATATCAGTCAGTACGGAGCGACATGATTTTGATTTTGTCACGTTTTACGCTGGCCATGTTATAAACCACAGATTAATCACGTCGTTTTACAACACACTGACGAGTAAAATTAACCCTTTAAAGGCGAAGCGTATCTGTTTTATATAAGGACTCAGTGCGTACCGCGCTGTAAACACTCTCCACTTCGGTTATAAAAACCAATCTCTTAATGTTTTATAAGGCAAAAGTTGCTGTTTGTTCTGAGATCCGTACAAAACACATAAACGCAATGTGGGCACCACGTACAATTTTTTAATGTTAAACCTGGTGGTATGTAAAGTTACCGCTAGGTTTTAAAAGGTTAATCTGAATTGTACTTGTAAAAATTTCAGTTCGTACCTCACAGAGAACAGTCCCCATTATAAAAGCCAAATGATTATTGCTGTTTAAGAAAATAACAGTCTTCAACTGTGACAATATTGGGAAACATAAATTCACGGCGTGGGTAAAATGCAAGGTTCCTGAATGTTCAGTCTGGCGGTATATGTAGCACATGCTATAAACATCAAACTCAGCATTTTACACACGCAGTATACTTACATGCAGGGACGAGGTAACACGGGAGTGGAGAAGACTACATAACGAAGGGTTTTATGATATGTACTCCTCACCAAATATTATTGCGGATGGTAAAATCACGGAACAATGAGATGGGCAGAGCATTTGGCACGTATGGAGACAGGAAAGGTGCATAACAGGATATTGGTGGGGAAACCTGAGGCAAAGAGACCGCTTGGAAGACCCAGGCGTAGATGGTAGGATAATATTAAAATGGATCTTCAATAAGTGGCATGGGTAGGCACAGACTGGATTGATCTGGCTCAGGACAGGTCCAGGCGGCGGCCGCTTGTGAATGCGGTGGTGAACCTTCTGGTTCCATAAAATGTGGGAAATTTCTTGAGTAGCTGAGGATGGGTTAGCTTCTCAGGAAGGACTCTGATGTATGGTGTTAGTATATTTATGTGTTTCGTGTGCTTCTGAGAGGTAAGCAGCGATATTTCCCTCAACAGCATTAGCACTGTTTTTTTTACAACGGAAACGCTGTTCTGTGTAATCTACGAACTGAACCATGCTTACATGTCGACTGGTACGTACACATAAACAAATTACATTACACTAGACACATTCGCCTAAAATAAAAGTTGCAGACTCCTCGGTCTGAACTCTTTGACAGACACTGGGGGCTTATTAGGCGCGATTCCAGAGGCAACATTCCGCACTGCTGCATGATTCTTGTGCTTGTTATTAGCGAAGCGTTATTATTGGTTAACGGCTAAATCAGGGTTACTTACAACAGGTCAGGGAACGGCGCAGGAGTCAATTTGAAAGCTGCTGAGTGGCCAATAACTGAAGAATACTGATCATGTCGTCCACTTACTGGTTTTTTTCTGTGTCCAACTGCATCCGTTAACAAAAGCACGAAGAACCATTTTTTTAACCCTGTGGTCTCTATATCTACCACACGCTGTGACAGTATATTTCTCTCACACAGTGTATTTACGTCTTCGGTACGTTTTGCACACTTAAACAGACATTATTTCCCTAACCAGCATGAACTGGTTGGTTATTTATAATATAAACTCGGTGTTTACTGTGAGGTAGGAACTGTATTTTTATGCATTGTTTACCTGAATGTCATTTACGATCGCGGAGCCCCGGGTTGGACCCCCGCTGAGGCCCATGTGAGATTTGTGGTGGGCAGAGTGGTACTGCGACAGGTGTTCGTCCAGGTACGTCTGTTTTCCACTGTCAGTATCATTCCATCAATGCTCCATAGTCATTTTCTACGCAGACTCAAGACTATTCTTATCATAAGCGCAAGCGGGCGAACCCTGGCAACCTTCAAAAGCAACGTCCTTTCGGATATCGGGGAGGGCCGGACGGAAATGTGCTGTGACATTGTTCTGTTCATTTACGGTTAGGCTCATATGTTTTTGGATTCTCTCCACCATCTGGGCGTACCACGTTTTTGGACTTTGTCCATCATATGGGCCTACTACGTTTTTGGGCTTTGCCTATCATATGGGCGTACTACGTTTTTGGACTTTGTCCATCATATGGGCGTACTACGTTTTTGGACTTTGTCCATCATATGGGCGTACTACGTTTTTGGACTTTGTCCATCATATGGGCGTACTACGTTTTTGGACTTTGCCCATCATATGGGCGTACTACGTTTTTGGACTTCGTCCATCATATGGGCGTACTACGTTTTTGGACTTCGTCCATCATATGGGCGTACTACGTTTTTGGAATTTGTCCATTGTATGGGCCTACTTCGTTTTTGGACTTTGCCCATCATATGGGCCCACTACGTTTTTGGACTTTGCCCATCGTATGGGCCTGCTACGTTTTTGGACTTTATCCATCATATCGGCCTACTGTTTTCCGCCTTTGTCCACCACCTACTGTTAAAAATGAACAAAGCGTTTCGGAAACTGTATCTGTTTCCGTCCTCAAGTTAAAGAGTAGTTATTTCCAATAATGGCTCTTTCTGTCGGACTCAGCTCAGTAAGTGCCTCCCCAGACCCTTACCTGAGGACGGAAACAAATTCAGTTTCCAAGACGTTGTGTTCTCTTTCGTATTCCAGACAGTGGATAACCAAATACTCCGTTAGAACTTTCAGCCTGGAAGGTCATTTCAGACTACGACTGTACGTGCTGTAAGTACTGCGTCAGAGTTTCTTAGCTGTAATGTTATTCTTTCTGTAACACAGTATTATGCGTTACACTGGCATGGAATGCAGCTACATTCCGTGCGATGAACAAGTACGCTCTGTAGCACGTAATAAATATATTCATGTTTCAATGAACCCGTCTGTTACATATTTATTACGGAAGCTGAGCAACCGGTATGTTTATATGACCAGAATTGTGCTACGGAGATAGCAACGGATGTAATATAACTTGTGATAAAAGCGTCTGTCAGATTACAAAAGCCGCTGCACACATCATCTTTATGTACGTTAAGTTATGACGTAGGTAGGCATTTACTGTAGTCAGTTACTTGCTTTATGTACTCTGTCCGTCCTCTGGTAGTCCAGGGAGAGACAAATGTTTTATTTAACCTTTTAAATCCTAGCGGTAACTTCACATACGACCAGGTTTAACATTAAAAAATTCTACGTGGTGCCCACATTGCGTTTATGTATTTTGTACGGATCTCAGAACAAACAGCAACTTTTGCCTTATAAAACATTAAGAGACTGGTTTTTATAACCGAAGTGGAGAGTGTTTACTGCGCGGTACGCACTGAGTCCTTATATAAAACAGATAGGCTTCGTCTTTAAAGGGTTAACACCGCTGTCAATTGTTGAGATTATACAGCGTCAGTGACAGATGAATACATGAGTATCGATCAATAGCAGAATGATACTGATAGGGGAAAATCGATGTACTTGCAGAGACACCCGTTTCACTGCCACGTTGTCCAACACAAAACTCCGATATAGAGTGGCCAGGGATCGAACTACGGCCTCCACCGTGCCAGGCCGACTACTAACCGTCTGGGCCACGGTACGGCCATACGATATTCCAACAAGATAAACACCCTACCTACAACGTTACATTGTGGTGCTTTCGCGTAACAATTGTTGCCATGGAAACGCAACAATACATTTATTTTTTATTGTTGGCGTAGGTGTAGCTGTTGACAATATAAAAGGGTTCAGTGTTGTAACTGAAATGCAATAATGGGCTCCCTTTGCATTGTTGTCGAGCTACAAAATATTTCGTACTGCTGTTAACCATAACGAGTACTACATATTCTGAGTGCGTGTCTCTTCTTGCCGCAGTTATCCAGCATGCAAAGCGCATGCGCCGTATTATATTGCCATCTGTGGCCTGTCTGGCTGTACCATATTTTTCCACATTATCTCATAAACGGCACGATTTTCGGGGAAAAAAATTAGTGAACATAAAACGTGTGTTTTGATTTTCTGTACAACTTTGTAACATTTCTCATTCTAAGAGGAATTCCCCGAGATATTATCACAAACGTACATAGGTCTTCATATAAATAACCCGTTATTGTTGGCAGATTTTAATGAAACCTGATTTTTCTCGACAGACTTTCGAAAAATCCTCAGTATCAACTTTCATGAAAATCCGTCCAGTGGAAGCCGAGTTCTTTCATGCGGACGGACGGACAGACATGAAGCTAATGGTCGTTTCTCGAAATTTTGCGATCGTGCCTAAAACAGTACAATGTTTCGGAAATTGGATCTGTTTCCGTCCACTGTGGAAAGGGTTGGGGAGGCACACTTGAGTTGAGACCGACAAAAAAAACCCTTCGCCAACTCTGGACCTAGAGATAGGGCATCAACATCGCAGCAGTGTGTCTTAGTCTGAAAACGTTACCTATGGACCATTGTTGTTACGTTTAATACATCAAGGTCCTTTTTCAGAGTAGCCTATTACAGGCTGACAGCATGCATATGCAGTAAAGCTGTGATGTCAGAAAGTTCCACAGTGTGCGTGAATAAATGGAAAAGGTTGGGAACAGAAGCGATGGGGGGTTGTCAGATT
Source organism: Coptotermes formosanus (assembly GCA_013340265.1). Classification (NCBI taxonomy): domain Eukaryota; kingdom Metazoa; phylum Arthropoda; class Insecta; order Blattodea; family Rhinotermitidae; genus Coptotermes; species Coptotermes formosanus. The sequence goes on along the minus strand of BLKM01000376.1, from coordinate 1,119,336 downwards.
TTACCGTTGAATTTTAACGGGTATTTAAATTGTCTATCAAAACATAATCGAGACAAAATCCGTCCAAACACAAGTACGTTCCATTTATTTGCAGAAGAGCATGTTTCGACCGCTTAGGTTATGTTCAGGTTCGCAATTATTATTTTTTCAAAACATACTGAGGCATGGCTAAAAATCTATAAAATGCAATAAAACTGTTAAAATTGTACATGGTTTTGGCCATAACATTTTAAACAGTTTATCGCATTTTCTAGATTTTTATTAGTTTCTCAATATGTTCTGAAAAATAAGAATTGTGAACCTCACGATGACCCAAACGGTCGAAACATGTTGTTCTGTAAATAAATGAACGCAGTTTTGTTTGGACGGATCTTATCTTGATTCCGTATAAATAACACAACTTAGTGACACCCTTCAAAACAGTCTATCAAAAATTACGGGCGTGTGCAGACAAATGCACACAGAATACTCGGTAGCATGCGTTCGATTACTGTCTAAAACACATTACTGTCGCATTTACTTATAATACATAACTTTAACAGATTGTTACACTGCAAGTTGAGTAACACTCTTGCTAAAAGAAATGTAGACATTACCTGCATTATGCTAGATTAGGATCTTACCTACTGCCGTATGCACTGTGCATTCTACAAGGTATCTGTCAGTCCACTTAACGTAGTGCATGGGTTGTGGAGGGCAGAAGCTAACACACAAACAGAGCTTAGGAGTAATAATGTAAGTCAGTTTCAAAGTTTCATCACATCTGTAGCTAAGTACAGGGGTCATTATTTTATCTGACAACTATCGTTTGTCAGATAATATAATTATTCTGTATCTTCGTGCAGATGTTTATCAGACTCTCAGTAAGCAAGGGTCAAACATTCTCTATTTCGCACAGTTTTTTTTTTTCACAATGGCGAAACCGAACAGTTTGGTGTAGTGGTAACGCTCTAGGCTTACGTTAGAAAGATTCGTGGTTCGAATCCCGCGATGACACCGGTAAGCCTGACGTTTTTAGTGGTTTTACTCGACTTCTCAAGGAAAATTCCGGGATACAACCTCGGTTAGGCCACGATGGAAAAGTCTACTGTACCTGAATATTTGTACTTTTATAAGAATTATCAGGAATCAAAACCATCTCAGTTTTCTGTCCTGTACTTAGAGCACCAAAATATTTTGTACTGTGTGTTTCGGATCTCATAAACCATCACAGCTGCATTTATGTGCAACAAAGTTTTAATCAGCACTAACTGGTTAAGATGTAAAGTGTCAGTTGTTACAATAGATTTTTATGTAGCAAATAAAATACCTTCATATATATATAATTACTAACAATTTAAAAATTACGGTTTTTAATATATTTAGAAATTTTAGGAATTAATTTTAAGATCACATCTCCGAATTTCTTACTTCTGTGAGGAGGGGACTTATTTTAGATTATTTTTTAAATGTTATTTAATTTGTGGTAATTTTGAGTTATTATTCATTCAGAACAGCTTCCAATTTGAGTAGGCCTGATTAGAAAGAACTCACACCTCCACTCATACCAAATTCAATACGACAGTGACATTTTATTGTATAACGTCTGTTTATGAATACAGACATAATTCTGACTGTACATGGTACGCCGGAAAACGCACTTAAAATAAAATTACACTGTGATGGCTGACTTAAACTGGGGGTAGAAATGAAAAAACACGCAGACGCAGTAAAAATCTGGCCTCACGAGGTAAGCGACCTGATACAACCCCTTGGTACAGTTGGCCAATTGATAAGCAGACACGTGGTTACTGAACGGAAGGGAATACGGAACAGGTATGAAGGGAATTACGCTTCTAGATACCTTGTAGCTGTTACTTAAAAACCGAAATGTTAAGTTGTATAAATCTTTGCAACTGTGCGCGTACTATATGCGAAGAATAGAGGAATATTCTGATCTAAATTTCATTGGCCATGCCGTCATACGGAACGAATAAGGTAGTCAAATAAAATAGAAATGACAAGATATATAATCTAAAAGAAATCAACATATTAAATATAAGCGATGAATAGAATTTTAATATGAAGATCGCTACATAATTCATGCCATTCTGGACCTGTATGTACATTTTTATTTTAATATGTAGGCACTACGAATGCGGTTTGTCCTGCCCTTCTGGCTGCAATACCCCTGAACAAGGAACGGCGTTTCCACACGTGATTGCAGTGACAGGAAGCGGCTTTCAACATCTTCTGGTACCCGTTCATCGCAACATGTGCCAAGGTATGCCTCGCGGAGTTTCACTGCCGTGATTTACAATTACTAATTCGGGCCCCCGGACCCCCCTCCTAGTGGATCACTGTATATTGTACCATTATGTAAGCTTTTTTATGTGTTACATCGCGTTGTGTTTTGTAAACATTAATCAATTAAACAAAAACACCGCCAAACAAAACTACAATTTATCAGAAAACAGTAGTTTGTTTCCAATATGCTACATGTTTAAACAAAACATGATGATGGCCCATTAGGGTCGAAACATGTAGTTATGGAAAACAAACTACTGTTTTCCAATAAACTGTACTTACATTTGACGGTGTTTTTAATTTATTGATATTGTTAACTCTTTAACACCTTCATGATATATGCCTCTGATTATGGTTAGTTACATGTCAGTTTACAAATAAATTTATATAATGTAAATCCCTTTTGTTGCATTTGATGGTACTACGTCACTGTAGAGGGTACGTACATGGATTGTGTTCTGACAGTCATCGATTGAAATGTTAAAGTAGCATTAATTAGAAGCATCATCAGTTTCAGATAACACAGACTTGTATTCATGCAGCAACATTGACTGCTTGAAAGGTCATACATTTAAAGGCCCAATTTGAAATCAGTTGACTGTGCAGATGAATACACCGTTGTGGTTTCAGACAGGCACAATAAATGTCTATATTTTACATACTGGCAATCGTATCTGGTTAAAGTACTGATTTCAGCAGAGCTACTTACCTATCTTTGAAAAACTGACTTGTATTATTTACTTCCAAGACCTTTTATATGCAAAAATAACGTTACAAACTGCAATGTACCCAAGTAATGCAACTTATTGTTACCAAATACATTTGGACAAGAAGGGGAAGGAAAAGCATAGATACAAAGCAGGAATCCAGTACCTATTTACAAACTTCTACCCATAACTTGAAGACATTCTAGAGTAAAAGGCACATAGGTTAGAGAGAAGCAACATAATATGCTATTAAAAGCAAATTTACAGTACACCAGCTGAAAGTTTGAAAGTCTGCGTTAGTGTTCCCCCATTCATGACCAGTAGAAGGGGGTAAAGCTGTAAGAAGACACAGACAGTGAATATACGGTGCTAAGCATAGACAAAGACGCAAACAGGATAACAAGAATTCCGGTTACTCCATGTGAAGGGTGCAACAGTCGTGTTGATTTACCTGTATCCATCATTCCCCCGTGCAATTTTTACACAGAGTTGTTTACCCTGTCTCAATCCCACCAATCAACATCACCATTCGGGCAAGCCGCTGCCAAGAGCGGATCCCTTCCATGTCAATCTTCAGCTTGCAAAAACAAGAACACAACATCCAAATAAGGATAAATATCCGCCGCTATCATGCCACCAACAGCCACAGGCAATACGAGCAGCCATCACCATCACGAACAGATGTTACGTGTTTTACTTGAAAACTGTTACTCTGCCATTCTGTGAAATAGTGCAACCTGCAAAGTTACCTTGTCTTATGTGAGTGTTGTGTGCAGTTCGCTTGGCTGGCCTCATAAAAATTCATTATCTCTAAAAAAATCATTCACTGACAAACACAGTTGTCAACTGAATGCACAAACAAATGTAGGGACAAGAGAGGGGACATGATACTGCTAATTATACAGTGTGGCTGTTTACTTTGCAGTCGTGTGTGGTAGGAGAGCTCCATGACTGCAGATTCTACTAACCATGAAATGGGTGCACAGTTCACATTTCTTTATCTGATGCCACGAAAGAATACACACTGAGGGTATTTGAGAAGAAAACACTGAGGCGAATGTTGGGGACCCATGAGAGAGGATTAAAGAAAATTATGTGAAGAGTTCCATAATTTGTACTCTTCGCATATTAAAAGTGTAATAAAAAACATGGAGCAGAACTGTGTACAGCATGTGCGATGCATAGGAGAAAAATGTGTACAAAAGTTTAGGGTGGAATATCTGCAGGAAGGAGACCATATGAGAAGTGTGGATGATGATGGGATAATATTAAAAGAGTATCAGAAGAACTGAGTGTGAATTTGTGGACTGTATTCAGCTGGATGAAGATATGCTAGTATTTTGTGAACACTGTGATGAACCTTGGTGTTGCATAAACAGGAGTAATTTTCTGAATGACTCAGTAACTATCAGCTACTGAGATTTGGGATTTTCATGGTGGTGAAGCCTGATATTTTGATCTTCTGGGTTATGATACCATACATGGCACAGCCTCCAGGTGGGATGGGGGGCCACAAACCCCTATCCCACCCCAGAAGTATATTATGCACAAAATAAATTGCCCATAACAGACAACACAGACTACAAACTAATATTTTGGTGTTGTATATTCTGTGCAGTATATATTTTATCATAAAACCAACAAGTTGCATATATAAAGTACACATAACAATACAGCCCCTCTCCTACATGTTTTGGTGGTCGGCTGCCATCTTTGGAGCAACACTGGTACTTAAGAACCTGATAAAGCCTGTTAGATACATCACAACAAGCAGTCATGACTGTGACATATTTTATTACTATATATGTAACTGGCTTTATTAGATTTTAAATATCAGTGTTGTTGCGTGAGGATGGTGATCAGTTGTCGAAACATGTACGAAAGGGGCTGTATTGTCACGCGTACTTTATATGTGCAAATTGTTGGTTCTATAATAAATTATGACACAATATGTTACAGAATCAAAATTCCCTACCATTCCTGGCATGTATCATTTATTGGGAATGAAAATCAACGAAAACTAAGAAAGTTGTGTGCAGTAGAGACGTATGTCAGCATAATGCACATTACTACTGCAACTGCCAAAATCTAGTTACAGTGTAGAATGTACATCAGTGTTTTATTGTGTGGAGGGTGGCAGTTTGCACTGTAATTTGTAACATATGCAAACTTCAGTGTCTGTGCTCCCCCCCCCCCCCCAAATTTAACAGTTCTGCCACCAGTGTGTGCCACCATGCAGTCTGGGGGTGGCTACAAACATTTGAGAGGAAATGCTATGTCCATATCTTCAGCACTGAGGTGAAGATGGAGGCAACTGGTTGTTCAAATATGATGGTAACTGCTACCATCCTACATGGCGGTATAACCCAGACGCCTACAATCTAAACTACCAACTTTTCAAAGAAGGCTGAGTACCATGGAGTTGGGTTGTTTCGAATTACTGGGCTTTCATTATATAATGTGGCATAAACCCTTTACAAACATGTTCACAAGTTATAATTTGAAAACCCTGTATATATACTCTAGCTTTGACTATGAAACTGATTTGGTGGTTAGATTTAAACTGAAAGTCACAAAAGCTGTGTTCTGTAATGTTCTTCTCTTCTGCCTGTCTTTTATCTATGTGGTTTTACTAAACAAACCAAACTTTGCTTTGAAGTTGAGCCTGTGCTTTATCATTGCTACAAAACTTTCACTGCTCTGGAACCCCACTGTAGTCAAAAGCTGCTCAGCTGTATTCACTGTGTATAGCATAGAACAGCCACAAAATCCCATTACAGACACAAGAAATAGGAAATAGCAGACAAAATGCGGTTTCTCCATGACATATTTCTTTCACCACACAGATACTGTCCGTAACTGCCTGTATAACAGAATTCGTTCATGGTTTCCTACGTGGCCTAGAAAGAATAAACATTAAAAGGAAAGCAAGAAGTATAATTTGAACCCTCTAATGCACAGATTTTAGTGAAAGAAACCTATTAGTAAATTTTCATGGCAATGTATAATATCTGGATCTAGACATAAATGACAGAATACCGTATCATAAAGAAATGTGGTGGGATGTGGACTGGGTTCACATGGCTCTGAATTGGGACCAGTGGCAGATCCTTTGAACATAGTAATCTGCTGATAAAGACTGGGGAATCTTTTGGTGGGCGTCTGTTTCAGGCAGTTAGTTTATACGTTAAAAACCCACAAACAGCTTTAAAATTATATATATTCAATTTGGACAAACTGAAATTTGAGATCTTGCTGTATTACTTGACACAAAACAACAGTTACTTTAAGTTTCACCTCAAGACCGGTTTCTGGGGAGGTTATCACAGCTGTGAAGATTCATACTGTGGTACTGCGGACTACGACAATGCATAGTTTGGTAACGATTTAGAAATGTATTGAATTATGCTGCTGCCTCCATTTTGTACCTCAAAGAGAGAAGCAGTATATTCCTCCAAAGCAGTGTTATAATGTAGAACACCATAGTGTGGAGGCAACATGTTAACCCAGGGATGCACAATTTTTTTAAAAAAAAATCTAGGAATGACCTCAAAATTCTAGATGCCAAAAGGGTGACGTGAAGGATGTTCGATATGGAGGATCCACAAATATTAGGTGCCACCCTATAAAATTAAGTTTCCACAGTGACCTGGTGTACGGGATTTGTACACCCCTGTGTTAACCCTCCGAGAGAGAGCTCCAGAATATGGGAAGAAACTGTGAATGTTTCTGAGCACTAAGATCAAGAGCAAGACTAAGTGTTCAGAGAAAACAGGAAAGATTACTTTCATTTATTCTGTTTAAAAAAGTATAAGCTTGGACCACAGGAAGTGACATACATCATGCATAATGTAGGCACCATTCATTATCATCAGATTGATATAAATAAGCACCAGTGTTCAATTTGAATTCAGAATGCATTACAGAAGTGTACAGGCAGACTAAAGGATTAGACCCTTAAATCAGCATCTGTATAAATTAAAGCAAGAATGATCAAGTTCATATATGAATTATTAACAGCTTCCTAACATGTCACTTCACAATGCCCATATTACAAAAAGGCAAGTGAAACAAATACAGCATTATTAAATGGTCAACATATTGGAGGCAGACAAATTTATTAACGTTAATTCGACATACTTTGCATTATTTTTAGGGCAATACATATGGCTCAGCTGGCTAAGCATTGCATTTCTTAGTATTACTACTCTCACCTCCGAAATAAAATCTCACTGCCAGCCCCAACTGTACCAAAGCACTTAGAATCCCCTATTCCTGGGTCATAAAGGTTAGAAATTTAGGAAGCAACAGAATTTTTTTTGCAGTGAAGCAAAAAATTGTTGCCAAAAATCATTACATTTGCCAGAAGCACTTCAAAAGTATCTGTCCTCATTTTGATGGTGAATTTATGTCACCTGCCTAAATTTTAAATCCTGACACCCTTCTGTTGACAAAATATAAATCAAAACACAAAATCTTGTTAAATCAAAATCCTCTAGCCCTGGATCACATTTATCACCAAGAGGCAAGCATGTTCATTTCTTCAGTATGGTCAAAATAACTGTGTTGTCATTAGGTGTGACACCATGTATTTTGGTACATGGCTACAATCTTTTCAGAGGAACACACTGTCTTCATATTCCACCCTGAAGATGGAGACATCAGGTTGCTCTGAAACAAGGGTAACAATCTACCAGACTATACCATGCTGCAATCTGTTAGACCACAATCTAGATACTGCTAGGATTTAAATAAGTGTACATTCTCTGAACACATGAGCAGCATTTAGTACTTTACAATACATTTTGCGCTCTGAGGCTACAAAATCAAAGTCTACATGGCTAAGCACCTTAATTCATTGCCCACCAAACAAAAGCAGTTAGCAGTTAAAGTATAAATTGATACTCTGAACCAGACGTGCACCCAGAAATTTTCCTTGTGGGGGGCTGATCCTGAGGCTATATATAATTATGTTTGATTTTAAAAATTTTGTTATAAAAATCAAGTGATAAGTATAACTGTTACATACCACTGCAACTGCATTTATATACATACGAATACAACTACGTGTTCCATGAGTTAATCGCAGTGTCCTATCTTCTTCTTCTTCTTTTTTTATTTTATTAATTTATTTTTGAAAATTGTAACGTACTAGTCGTCCGCTGATTTCTGTGGCAGACTTCGGCTGAATGGGATATCATGCAAGACTTTTGATATCATAATACAGTATAACTCCCATTAACCGGAGTAATTGGGACCACAAGCCGTCTGGGTATGCAGAAAATCCAGATAATTGGGTTCTTTGAAAACAGGCTACATAGGCAGTTTAAAGTGGAAAAAAGTTTCTAAAAACTGTCATTTTCAGCCTACATATTTATTTACATACAAATAAAACATTAATACATTATTCCTACATGTATTTGACAATTGGGAATTCCTCGTCTAATTTGGGAACCCCTTCGGCTGGTACTATTTTACATTATGTACCTGTGTCTAAACCTTTGGACCATGCCTGATTTTGAAGTTCCAGACAGCCATAACACTTTACAGTACTGTACTCGATCCAATCACCGGTAATTTCAAGGCAAACTAGTTTTGTAGCATTCAACAAAGTTACCTGAAGGGCCCCAGTTGATCCAGACAATTGGCGATCCGGATAACCAGCAGCCAGATAATTGAAGTTATACTGTATCTACAAAATATGTTTTTTAAATTTCAGCAGCCTCCCTCTTAGGTGCACCTTTGTTCTGAACTGATAAATCATGAAAGGCCAAGCATGTACATTCATTTATTCAGAATTGAAAAACACCATTCATTTCAGAATTCTAAATATGTATATCTATAACTAATGTGCTTCACAGAAGTTCAAAACAGCATTTTAAAATGCATTCTTATCACTCCCAATTGAGTATGTATTTATAACAGACATTAAATATCTAAACCAGTCTGTGTCTGTATCAAGTTGAAATATCAATCACTCATCACACATTAAAATGTATAAATTACTGCAAAGGGGCCTGCATGTAAAATAGTGGTAAAACAGCAGAGTTATTCAAAATTACACTAAAACATCTTAATATGGCACGCTACACAGGAGCCTGGCAGACTGGCATACAACTGCAAGCTTATGAAGGCAGAATCCGAATCAATAACTACAGAATGAATAATGACACATACTGTCTATTAAATATACTGTTTATTTTTAGCATGTTAATTTATATGATGAATAGTGTGACTAATAGCATAACACAGCATTACACTCTTGCTGTGTACTGTATAGTATTATTTATATATTTATTTATTTATTTAGTCATCCATTAATCACCAAAATGTGACATTGGACATGTCATTACTGGCAGTAAGGCAGATATGAAGGGATGGTGTTACAGTGTCCACTTCTAAGCAACGTTCTTCTTATATACAACTGTAATACACAGGAAAAACACACAGGTTTGGGAAAACTGTTAATTAAAGTAATATATTGTCCTTAACTGTCTCTCAAAGATAGTTTCTTGACAGGATGTTGCTGCAGGTTTATCGACAGGTCTGGGTTATTCCCTGAATGTTCTTGATCTCTTATTTTCATGTGGTCTTCATGTTAACTGGCACATTTTTGTGGATCATCATGTAATGTTACGAAATTTTTTGTACCTCAACGGTTTGTTTGTTTGATTGGTGTACAGTGTGGTTCATTTCATCTTCACAGCTTGGTGTTCATCATAATGGGTGTATGTCTGTCTGTCTGATATCTGACAGAGATACAGATAAAAAGTTTGTATATTTTACTTTTCTGTGAAATTTATGAAGTTTCAAATTTTAAATAATTTGTAATAGACTTCATTTTATCTCCCTTCGATTGTGTTACAGTTTTCTTCTTGACTTTATAATAATTTTCCTTTCTGTCTCCTGCAGATTATTTCTTTTGATACCAGATTCCATATTACAAGACTTCTGTCCAGAATATTTGGTAAGCTGTGTCATAAAATGCACCACGGTCTTCTGCATATCCCATCACCTCATGCAGGAAAGAGAACCAATTTTTGGAACATTTATGGTTCTAACAATTTGGGATAATGGGCACGGTCCAAAATTATCAGTCAAAAAGACTTTTCATACATGATGGTCAGAAACCCTTAGACTTCTTTCTTTGTCAATTTTTATGTGTCACCCTAATCCTTGGGATTCAAAATGCCATTTCATTTTTTGATAGTAATCAGGATTCTCTTTCTTCACATAATGTAAGTAAATAATAACCACACGCAACACTCGAAGCATTTTCGATTACTACTGACAGTCATATTCCTTATCTAACAGGTGCCCCCGCAAAGCTATTTATAAAGGAGGTTATCTAATACTTTAGTTTCGCTGATTTGATATGTAATAGTTTAACCTACATTTACTGTTCCACGAGTTCATTGCAGCAAACAGTCCGAATAAGCCCTGACATCCTGAACATAATATTTACTTATCGACCAGCTACGACATTGACATCTGTACTTACTTACCTTAAAGCCCCTGTTGACTTTTACAAGTTATTTCTTCTGTATGTCATGTCCAAAACTTCTCTTTACACATACACGTCACTTTCTTACGTGCACGCGAATTACTTTACCGAGAGCAACGTATCATGTATGTCATACTTGATAAGAATACCTCCCAACCTTGCCATCCGTTTTATATGCTCACATACTGCCAGTCAGTGCAGGTACCTCCGTAACCTTTTAAACTTTTTTTTTACTGACAACTGTTCAAGAATATACATCCAGCATTTGCATTTCTTAACACAACCTTGCGGGAAGTATAACATAAGAACGCAAAATATTTGAAAACACAATTTCAAGTGTGTGGATTTAACACAGTTTTAAAATATCAAAACCCAAAGTACATGCGAAGTACTCTGGAACGTGGTTCGTGGTTCCGTGAGTGTCACAACCGTACCTGCGTACATCCAATCGAAGTTGGCCATGTTCACACATTGTAGCAGTCAACGTGTGATCCATGGCAGTAGTGGAGTGGCTGGCAATATGGAGGGCGGCCGATGTTGTGTGAGCGGGTTGAGCGTTAATGCATTTAAATCTGGTTATTAAATTCGAATGTCAAATAGAGTTAGGACAATCTACATGATCATTTGTACATCGCCTTAATTTTCAGCAGTATTTGTTAGGAATAGGAGTGATTGGTAGCAGTTAAGTTTTAAAAGGAGTAAAATATGAATGGGTTGTAAGTGTGCATGATGTTTGATTGCGGAGTGCGATAATTATTTAAGCCTTATGTTTGTTTGTTCAGTTTCATTGCTTGCAATTTATTTCCTGTATTGCAGAAGTCGTACAAATGGCGGGTGTAGTGGCACAGCGTATGACCGATGGGTGGAACAGCGAGGTAATGACAGTACCAACAAATCTGCTATTGCTAAAATGCAACACCAGTACTGGGTAACGAAACAGACTGTGTTTCGGAAACTGGGGAAGAAGGAGGATGATTGTATTGTGGCGTCTGATGCTGAATTGGATGCAAAGCTGGAGCTTTTCCGTTCTATACAAGATAGCTGTCTGGATTTGCAGCGCATTATTGACAAGTACCAGGAGCGACTATGCAGTAAGAATTTTTCATATTGTTTTATACCAGTAAATGAATGTTACAAGGAGGCCAAGGTACTTTATGAGGTTTAGCGCTGCTGCTGCTGCTGCTGCTGGTGATAATGATGAAATGAATGTTACAGAGAGCTCATAACTTTCACACAGAATTTGTCAGTTGGTTTCTGGACAGCAGCAGCTCTGCATTACAGTAGTTTCACTGTGCCTTAGGTTAGTTACTTTTGGTACCATTAACATTGAAATATATTACACGCGTTCGTGTGTACATGCATCCGCACACATACATCTGCTTCCAGTGACAACATGTACTTCCCTACCAACATTTTGGATCATCTGTTGATGTGACTGTTGTCTTGCAGCACAGTATGTCAAAATAGGATAGACGTAACCATGTCACCAATAATTCTTTTGCCATATGTTTAGTTGCTTTTGTTAATACTTATGTTGTACTAATTAGAGTATTATTCATGCATGTTAACAACTATATTTTGAATAGTGTACACATGCTGTGTGCTGTTCTCTTGTGTTATTGAAAGAAGTGCCCTAACAGCAGCGTGTGGGGTGAATCCTAGGTGTTGATCTGCGATGTACTGACAAACTGTCTGCAGAAAAGAGGCAGTAAGTACAGGGCTCATCAGAAGTCGCAGTGACAGTAGTAGAACGACAAAGGTAACTTTGATGGATAGAATAATTATGGCCACTTTTTGTGTGAGGAATTAGGAAAGAGATGCCATTGAACATTAGACTAATGAAACTGCTGATCAGTGCCCAAATATGTACTTACTGCAAGGGTGCACACAAAGGGAGGATGGTTGCTCCTGGGCTGCAGCCCCTCCCTCCCAAACCCCCCAAAACTGAAATTTAAAAAACTCAGATTTTGTAGGTATCATGACATCGAAAGTGGTATGTGATTTACCGTCCAGCCGAATTCAGCCACTGAAATCGGCTGATGACTAGTACATTAGAATTTTGTAAAATAAATTAGTAAAATTTAAAAAAAAGAAGTTAAGACATGGTGATTGAGTCACGGAACATGTAGTTATATTCATATGTATATAAATGCAGTTGCAGACAGCGTTATGTTGTACTTACAGCATGATTTTTATAACATTTTTAAAATGAAACATAAATTATATACAGACTCAGGGGCAGACCCCCTCCCCCGGTGAAAAATTCTGGTCGCATGCATGACTTAGTGTGATTCCTTAGCTGTGTTAATAATCATCCACCACTAAGTGCAGGAGGAAAGAGAGAAAGGCAGTTCAGTCTCACACTTGGCGCAGAAGTCATGTCATGGTAGTGATATGACCCTTGCGTCGTATTTTGGAGGTACTTGGTTCTAAGGTTGTCCCTCTTGACAAATACCAAGACAGTCTACTGGCCTTTACATACCGAGCTACCATGGTCACAGGGGGCACACAGTGGTGCAGTTGGTTGAGGCACTCCCCTACAAGCCAGAAAGTTGCAGGGTTGATTACTTATGATGTCATTGGAATTTTTCATTTACATAATCCTTGCAGCCACACCATGGCCCTGGGTCAAATCAGCCTCTAACAAAAATGAGTACCAGGAGTATTTCCTAGGGGATAAAGGCAGGCAGTGCATAGGGCTGACAAGCATACCACCTTCGTGAGCCGATTGTCTTGAAATCTGGGAGCCTCAGTCTCCTGGAACCCTCAGGGCCTGTCTGGGCCTGTACAGGCATTGCTTTACCTTTATGATTGTCACATCGGCATACGTGATAGCATTTTAAGTAGTCTTTTACATTGTGTGCTTGTTTGAATAATTGTATTTGGCCATAGTCATGCCACATGCAAAAGGCTGTAACATTTTTAAGCATGAAACACATCTAAATACAGGGTTTGTTGTTGTTGTTGTTGTTGTTGTCGTCGTCGTCGTCCCTACACTCAACACATCTGATGTGCTCAGGACAGTGTTAAAAGAAATTCACTGTAGTTCTTAGACGTTCATTTCTTACCTTTCAGAAAACACACTTGATCCCTATCACAACGGCCAGGTAATTCTGTACAAAGAAATAGTGGGTGTTCATTACGAAAACTGTGGAACACATAAGTGCATTGTGTGGGAAAAATTCAGAGTTTTTTAATGCTGAAATAGATTTGTGTGTGTGTGTGCGTGCGTGCGTGCGCGCGCGTGTGTGAGAGAGAGAGAGAGAGATTGTTGCCACCAGGGCTGAGGAGTCAGAGCCGGAAGGAAGTTTGGGTTGAGTCGGAGTCTGTAAAAAGGTACTGGCTGCGTCTCTGAGCTCGATATAAAATCTTAAATAGATGCTAGCTGCAATAACCGTTAGACTTATACGTAAATGTTGGTTATAAGTCTAAAAAGTAGCCTGATGATTCACATGGTGGAGATGACATGTATTATGATACCATTTACCATTTTAGTAGGTTTACCAGTATTAATACATATTGGACTTTTATGAAGGAGTCCCAGTCGGAGATTTAAAAATTGAGGAGTGACAGTCAGTGTTGGAGGTTTCGTGTGCCAACTCCACAGTCCTGTTTACCAGTGATCTGAATAGTTAGACAGGCCGTATATGCTTTATTTTACCACTTGTTTCCCTTTCACTGTACATAGTCCACTAACCAAGCAGCATAGCATCACATCCCAGAGCACCTGAATTGTCAATATTGCTGTATGTAATCTTACTGAAGCCTTTGTTTCGTTACAGACCTAGCACAAGAGGAAAATGCTATGGGCAGGTTTCTTAAGGAATCTGGTAAGAATGATAAAACACGTGCTGGTAAGATGATGACAGCAGTGGGCAAGTCATTATCGTATTCTGGACAGCAACGATTGAGCATGCGAATGCCTCTGCTGCGTCTTTATCAGGTACAGACATGATGTGACAGGGAGCAGTTACTTATAAATTACAGTCGAACCCTGTTATAATGACATCGGTTTATACAACACCTCATCTATAGCATGAGATATTCTGTGGTACCTATTAATTCCTCACTGTTAACCATAACATTACACTTCTTCGTCATAACGACCCTTGTTTATAACGACACAAAATATTCAGCCCCTTTCATGACTTTAAAACCGAGTTTGACTCTGTATGGTTATGCTGTAAGTGTTGAAGCTGACACCAGTGCTTTGGAGACCTGCTGTGTCTTCATTCTCCACCAAGATGATGGAGGCACAGGAAGCTTCTAATGAATCAGCTGAACCATAATGTGGCTGATTGAATATGAAATTTTTGGATTTATGCTGGAAAAGAACATGAAATCATTCTAGTCTCTGACTGTGCACGAAATAATATGTAAATTTTCATGGAAATTTTGAGGTTGACTCCAAAATGTTCACAGGTATGTTGTCTGTGTTGCAATTTGTGTTTTTTGAGAACACGAATAATATGATTCTTGTTATATCTTCAAGTAACCATATATAACATGTTTGTGTATTACCCCCTTTCTACATGTTCTCTGTTTCCTGATTTTGTAAGAATGTTTAAATGAATGACCACTAATTTGTGATTTTATGGCACAGGAATTTTTTTTGTATGATCGTGAAACTTGGTGTTTTACTGTAAATGAAGGACATAGATTTGTGGGTGTTTGAGAACAAAGTTCTTCTGTAAAACATTCAGGTAGAATACAGGAGGTAACAGGTACAAGAACAATTAGTTCTATGATAATGAGATAACATTTGCAGTTTCATATGTGACCGGTGGTATAACCTTAGCAATCACGTCACTAAATAATGTACCTCCGTCTCTGTGGGTGATGTGAATATGGTTATAAATCTTAGGGGTCTCTGAAACGGGTGGATATCTTGACCATCTGAGGTGCTGTTAACCTTGAAGGCTGTGATGCACTGTGTGAGTTTGCCAGTAATCTGTATTGTGCTGAGTAATGATAATTGCAGGTATATAATTAATTTTGATTTGAATGCAGAGGTTGCCTTGACATAACATATTGTATATATTTAAGATGCTGTGGTTTAGGTGAAGTCTGTAGACAGAGGGCATGCTGCTTTCCCCCTCCGTCTGCCCTCCCATCTCTCTCCACGCAGAGATACATGATTTTCTGCATGGAATGGAAGTTTTGTTTATACATGACCTGATCAGGGCCAATTTGACACAGCATTTTGATTTTCTGAGTAAACCAGTGTTATAGCAACATCGTAGTCCTTGCCTCTTCTACCTACTCACAGTAGGTGTTGAGGTTGTTTATTTTCACTTGATCACACTCAGACACACACCACAGTCGGTAGGACTCCTCTGGATGAGGGATCGGCCCATCGCAGAGACCTCTACCTGACAACACAAACACTGTACAAGAGACAAACATCCATGCCCATGGTGGGATTCGAACCCACGATCCCAGCAAGCACTGGGCTGCAGACCTATGCCTTAGACTGCGCGGCCACTGGGATCGGCTGTAACAACATAATTATCAAAATATGCATTATTGATTATTTTTGTTCATTAATGCGGGAACAGCTTAATGTTAGTAATACTGGTACTTGTGCAGGGCCAGTCTCAGAGGACTCCCTGTACCATCACGCGTGCAGGACTTATATTTTGTGTATCCTAATTAGTCTCACTACCAATATAAAGTACAGTAAAGCCATTTGACATGTAAAACAATATTGAACCATCACATGTTTCACTGTGGCTGCCTTATTTTAAGTTTGTGTCATAAAGTAACGTAAGTTATTTAATCTATTTACGCTGGGGGCTGAAGTGTGGTTTGATTCCTGGCAGGGAAAGATATTTACCTCTTCCCCAAGATGCCTAGACTGCCCACTGAGCCCTATATTTAATGGGTGTGGAGGGTTTCTTACCTGGGACTAAAGTAGCTGGGGCATGAAGGGGGCCACTCACCTCCATCTAGTGCTGAGATTAAAAATGAGTGGAGTCATACCTTCATGCACCTGTTTGTCTTTATAGCATGTACAGGGGCAACTTTGTTTTATTTAATCTGTTGTGAAATTTGGATTGGTGAAATCTAAAAAGGATTTATCTTAACTTTGCTGATACTGCAGGGGTCTGATACAAAATGGTATGCCGTCATTATTCCAGATATTTGCACAAACACATGCAGTATAGTTACTGGTCAGCCGGTTGTAATGTGTAGGCTTATTGTGTCGTGATATTGAACAGGTTGGTTCGGTTTGTAATAGTGTGAACTGTACTAAGAAATAGCCTGGTTTTATCTTTGCCAGGTCACTGACCAGCCTAATTAATGTTCCTCATGGTCTTCCTCAGTCTCTCCAGTCAAATTCCAGGATAGTACCTCAGATTAGTTCATTGGAGTTTCCTTCCAAATTCTTCCCTATTCATCGTTCACTAATGCTTCTGTCATTCAGCGCTGTATATCGTCATGTGCTTACAGCAGCAGTGAGTATAAATAAACGTGCATATTACTAAACTTATTAAATATTTGTTGCAGGAGGTAGATACGTTCCGACATCGTGCCATAGAAGACACACTGCAGAATGTTAATGGTATGGAGAAAGTGCGCACAGAGTACCGGGCCTCATTGAGTTGGATGAAAAATGTCTCACAAGAACTGGACCCTGACACATATAAACAGCTGGAGCGATTTAGGAAGGTAAATTATGGAATCGTGTATGAGGACTGGTCTGTCTGTGTCACGGGAGTTGGCCAAGGTTGCAACAACTCCCACTCAAAAACTAGTGTAATGCAAAATGTTCTGCAGGGCCTAAACTGGACAGTTTTGTAGTACGTAAGCAGTGGAACAGAATTGTAAATGTGGAAACTGGAAGGAAAATTGAGTGCTTGAGACTGTGGAATAGATGGAAAGGAAATATTAAACTGAATCGTAGTGGACTGGAGTTGTTTGACTCAGGAGAGGGAGAGGGATTATCTGTTTTTCGTGTGTGTCCAGTGTGTTGTAATCTTTCCAGTAAGTCCTTTGAGAATGTGTGAACTTGTGTTTGTCCCAATTTTTCACTCTTAGCTTGTCAGCCCCCCACCATTTATTTGAATAGGATGGAAGGTACGGACTCTGTTCTGCAAATACAGAAGTGAACCTTTAGATTCCATAAAATACATGGAAAATCTTGACTAGCTGAGGAACAGCTAGCTTCTCAAGAATAACTCTGCTTCATTGGAGTATGACAATGGAGTTTATATCTATTGTTGGCATCTTATATTTGTTCCTACGTTATTGTTACATTGTGCTATGTGTACATCAAAACTATTTTACTGTTCGCTGTTTATGTGTCAGTTCTGGTCTGTTTCAGGTTCAAGCTCAGGTACGCCGAAGTAAAGCTCGGTTTGACCAGTTGAAATTGGACTGTCTTCAAAAAGTGGACCTCTTAGCTGCAGCACGATGTAATATGTTCTCTCATGCCCTCATTCTGTACCAGAATTCTCTTCTTCAATTTGCAGAGAAGACGGCAAATACTTTCACTACTATAGCAAACAGCTTTAAAGGTATGAATGCAAATGAAACTTGAGAAAGCTCAAGATATTTTTTGCATGTGGAGGTAGCAAAAGCTGCAAAGATGCACCTGTGTTTTACATTCTTCCTGATATGTGGGGGAGCAGACATAAAAACTTTACATTTGTAACATCAGCAGTGGGTCGCGATGAATGGACGGCTTCATGTTCCAGTGTCTTTATCACTGCTGTGAAAATCTTATGGCACCTGTCTGGCAGGAGGCTGCATTTGTCCAAGACTTGGTGTAGATGCAGTGGAAAATAGAAAAATTTCGTCCCCTAACAGGAGTTGAGCACTAATTGGTCAACTGTTGATTGTCCTTTTGTGAGAGATCACTATTAGTGGATGCTTAATTGTGTTTGCATCTTCTGTAGCTTGCAATTGCCATTTGGGTGTGTCGTTATAGGTTATCAGCATTATGATTTTTGTGTGGTGAAGGAATTGGCTGAGCCAGCCACAAAACTTGAAGAACAGCAACAGCAGGAAAACAAAGAAGCGCAGACTGTGCCCGAGACTGATAAAGACAAGTGAGTAGAACATAGAGGTTGTTGGATTGTAAATCTGTCTTTTGCATAGTCCACTACTTGGACCCAAATGGGAAGGTTGTATGAGGGTCATCTGGAAAATAAGTTTACACACTGCATATTTTTTGGATTATTTATTTTCATCTTTGGCAATAACAGTTTGGATTGAATTGTCCTGCTGTCCCACTACTTTTCTACATAGCCAAACCCCAACAACTGAAGAAGATTGTAGCATATCATGGGACAAGTTTCTCTGTTCCCTGTTAATATCAGGCTTTGTCATGTGTTACCAACCACTGTTCCCACCTCACTGTGTTCTTTAACTCTATGGGTGCCAAGATTTTGCTTCAGTGCTGGAAACAGGCGATAGTCTTTGGGTGAAAAATGTGCCTCATACAGTCACAGTCAGTGTAGTTCCTTTATTTGTGAAATTGTATGCCACATAAAATTATTTCCTGACTGAATGTTATATGTAGCTTAAACTTTCAAAGCCTAGCGGTAACCTTACGTATCACCAGGTTTAATATTCAAGAATTCTACGTGGGGCTCACATTGCGTTTATCTGTTATGTGTAGATCTCAGAACAAACAGCAACTTTTGCCTTACACAACATTAAGAGATTGGTTTTTATAACCGAGGCGGAGAGTGTTTACAGCGCGGTACGCACTGAACCCTTTTATAAAACAGACACGCTTCATCTTTAAAGGGTTAAACAGTTGGCTTTCCTGTAAGATTTGAGGTCCTTACAGTTGTAACTATTAAGTTATGGTCTTCAGAAATGTGGCAATTTATAGGTGTTAAGTATCAACATTTCAGAGGAACCTGCTGCCTCTGTCTTTGGTTAGTTACTCTGAAGATGGAGGCAGAAGGTTGCTTTACACCACTGGCAATAGTGCAAAAAAACGTGACGTATCCCAAAGGTCCATAACTGTAATTGTCTTTTCTGTTTGCTTACGCTTGTACACTGGCATAAACAAATGATGCGTTGAGAATTCAAGTCTTCTAGGATGCGACATTGTGTTTCTCGGTGAGTCATACTCAAGAAGTCTTCTTGGATTGCCTGTCCCTGGAAGATGAAGGCGCCATGTTCGTTCAAATCAAAACGCTGGGGATCACTTCCCAAACGACACAGCATCACATCTCAGAATCCCAGACTTGAATCCTCAGCAACACCTCTATGAGAATCTCAAATCTAGCAAATAATCTATTGTTACTAGATTTTCCCTTTTTGTTTAAGGTCTACTATCTTTCAATTACAGGCTTTTGTTTTTTGATGCTGAATATCATGATGAACCTGGAGCAGAAAATGCTAATGCCACACAATCAGAAGATAAATCAAGCCTTGAAAATTTTTTAACTACAACTGACCATCAACTTCTGCTTCAAGAATTGCAGCAGTCAGAACCGTTAGTGGAACTAAGCATGGATGCTATTCCAATACAGCCTACAGCAGTAGCAGCAACAACAACAACAACAACAGCAGCAACAACAGCAACATTGACAACTGATCAAAAATGTATTTACAAAATACTGTTCATTATTTTAACATCTAGCAAGTACTAATCCCAAATGTAGTTCATATTGGTCACTTGCGTGATTCGGGGTCCTCGTGTCAGTGAGTATCAAGGGTGCAGTACGCGGATATGTAACACTGTGTTGTTACATACCTGAAAACCTGTAATCTGTACATTTAGTCATTATAACCTAAAATCTCGCTTATTTAAAATGTTTTGTGGTATGCAATTTTAGGAAAATATTTTCACATCAGAGTGTAAGCATGCAATTTGCAATTTTCTCAGGAATCAGATTTCTTAAATGTGCTGAAAAACGGTTTGAGGGTACAGAATGAAATTTAAACATCTTTGAATGAAATGAAATGTTGTTTGTTTCTGCAGCGTCTACAACGAATCTGGATCTTCTGTTGAGTGCTGCGGATGACTGCGCATTTCTAAATGAGATTCTGAGCAGTCCACATACTTCAGAACAGAGCACAGGGTTTGGTCCGCTGTGGGAAGAAGTGTTTGGAACAAAAAGTGGCGACACAGGACAAATGACAGACTCCTTTCCTCAGTGGGAAGCAGTATTTGACGGAGGAAATGATGATGATGGTGGCCAGAAGACAGCTGCTCAAGATTCGGCTTCAGCATTCCTCCCGTCGCAACTCTTGGATCAGTTCATGGCACTGCAGATGGTTCCAGGTATGTTGTGGTGTCCACTGCGGTCTCACTGACATCGGGCTCAGTTCCTCGGTAAGCACCACACCTCGAAGGGACTAGATGAAGTGGAGTGGTTGGTGTGTAGGTCACTTAACCCTGACAGAGGATCCCCTGGGACCCACTGTTTAGGAGGCTGGATGGGTCAGAGTGTTTATTTGGACAGTTTGGAGAAGAGAAGCATTTGTGGCCTCTGCCAGGAATTGTACCCCAGTTTGTCTGTTGGCCAGCCTGCAGCCTGGTTCCTACACTGATTGAGTTTTCCTGTTCATGTTTCCTTCTTCTTGAATGGGGTTTTCACTTGCTGATCTTGATGTCTTCCCCAGTAACCGATTGGGTGGGTATTTAAATTTTAATGCATGGTTTATGAAGAGCATGAGTATTATTTGAATAGAAGAAGATAAAATTATGAATAAATGGAATTTTTGGAAAATAAAACGGAGATTATGCTGCATGTCTTAAAAATGCAGTAAAATTTTGTTATGATTAAAGATGTAAAACAAAATTATAGGGGTGTTTTTTAATGTGCGTCTGCATATGCAAACATAGGTCATATAATGTTTAATGTGGTGTTATGAAGGGTTAAGTCAATGAAACATTATTTTTTAAAAGAAGAAACTGCTTACACCCTTATGCAATGATGTGCTGTAGTAATCTAACTGGTTTGACTTGATAATTTGTTAAGGAGAAGTTCGCAATTCACTTCTCATTTTGATGAATATTTGTCATCACTCTCTTTTCTGTAGCATCCATAAGCACTGTCAACAAAGTGTAATAAATCTATGCCTTTGGAAGTTCAATGTACAGTATGTATCTTTTACTCTTATTGCATTCCCAGTGTGAGTGGATAATCTCATAAATAGACCTTGCCTGTTGCACACTCCATCTTTCACAATTTCTAGTCAGTGATCATTGTATATAGGTATGTCAGGAGATGTGGCTGCGAGTCCAGTAAGTACAGGACTGACGGCTGTCCCGCAACTTCAGCAGCAGATGGCACCTGTATCGAAGAGTCCTGCAAGTACTCCAGCACGTATCAGAAAGGATAAGGTATACTGTGGTCACACACTGAGAGTAGTGTTAGTCCAACCTGTCTGCCTGTACTAAAAAGTAAATACTCGTAATCAAAAATCATCTAAATACTGCGGACATAACTTAAAAATTGTGGGATATTCTTTGATCTGTATGGTGAGACCAGTGTGACAAACATAAAGTTAACGATTATACAGTTTTGTGGTCAGTTTCTTTGTATTTTGACATGTGTCAGTTTGTAAGTGTACTATCATCAGTATTTGATAGTATTCTTTCAGTTTGTATCATATAAGAAGGGTGCCATACAATTTTGTAATCTGTGTGTATACAACTTGACATGACTTGTCAGATGATGCTAGCAAGTAAACAGTTACATATGCACTAAGGTGAGTCTTTTGGAACATGACACCATGTTGACGTGCAAATTGTTACAAATCGCCAAGCAACACGGTGTTATGTGTTTTGAAAGTCTCAAATCGTGTAGTATATTGCATAGCCGCCATCAATTGTGTTGTTCACTGTTTGGTATTCTGAACATGGCATGGCATTTCAGATATGATTTGTCCCCTAACTTAGTTGAAAAGGCAGGAAACAGCCAAGTGCCAGAACTTGTCTGTCCTGTTTAAAATACTGATTCATAATTCAAGCCCAGAGATGATTCAGTGTTAAGTGACAATATGTGATTTCAGTTCCACAGCACTGTTGATGAAAATTACAGTCTTCTAAGATGTGAGGCCATTTTTATTAGTAATTTGTTACTGTTTTGGAGGAGCTTCCTGCTGTCATTTTCATGGTAGTCCAATAGGAGAAAATCTTATCCTGCCTTGAAATGCTTCATTTGTTTCCATCAGATAGCTCTGCTTTCTGCTTAATTTCCTCATTTGCATATATCTTTCACTGGTCATTCCGCTTTCTTGTGTATGGGTGAGGTGTGCTCATAACAAGGGAACCCATTTTTTATAAATCCGAAACACTTACTAAATTTAGGCAGTGTGGGCATGGCAGAAGACAAAATCTTAACTGCGACAGCTGTTTAAAACCTGTACAACTGGAACAAATATAATGCCTACCCATAACTCTGCTCACCCCACAACACCTCCTTTCCTATTGGCTTGCCACAACCATTGCCAAACCTCTTATTTGTTTATATTAAGGAGCCAATTCTCCCATGCAACATTTCATGGGCTGCCATGAAATGAAGGCAGCAAGCTTCTCCAAAACATCTTCAACAGATCACCAGACAATGTGGTGTCATATCCCAGATGGCCGTGTTTTTAAGCACTGATGTCTTATCATTACAGGACAGACGTGCTGCTTGGTTTAATCTGTTCGCTGATCTAGATCCTCTTGCTGACCCAGATGCTGTTGGTCGCACTGTGCCAGGTGCAGAAGATAGGAACTGCTGAAAGCAGTCAATCCGTGCCAAGCTATGACCATATAGGAATGTTTCAGGGTTTTTTAAAACTTACTTGGTCAAGGGAGGTGTGTATATTATACAATACACTGTGCAGGGCATTGCATATTTTTCATAATTGGAGTATTGAATACGGTATTTTAGTGTGACAATTATTTATATTTTCTTTCAAGTCTGCACATCAATCATCACTGAGATGGAATTGAAGTTTGCGTTTCTATTTAAGCTTAATAGTATTATATTTACATTCCATTGACATCAAGAATCATTGCATTTTGTTTGCAAGTTATATTTGCACAGTTCCTATAGTCTGAAATGATACACTCTAGTCAAAAAGATGAATCTCATATTTTGGCTGTATACTAGTCGTGGTTTGCTTAGTGAACAGCCACTTGTGGAAAATAAATTGGCATTATTGTCTGTGTATGGGCTAAATACCATTACCCAGGTACAAGAAGATGGTCCTTTATCGTCGTCACTTCCCAGGAAAATTCCTGTGCCGAACATGTTCAACTTCGCATGTAATTTTAATCCAACTCCATGTTTTCCAGATGATGACCTAGGAAAATAGTTTTTCATCTTATGTTTGGGTAATTATAGTAATAGCATTTAAATTGTTTTGGAAAGATGGCTGTTACTGAATGAAGATCTACATTTTGCAAAACAATTGCCATAGTTTTCATAGTACAATATTTTATTTCACCAAAGGCTTATGTGTTCATTGATTTTACAATTTCAGCTGCACTTCAATCATAAAATATTTTAAATAATATTTAAAAAATCTCACCATAGTAGCGTTATCACAAGTTAACTTACATTATTGTGTTTAATGGAGACTGGGTATTTGCATTTATGTAAACAGCCAGCAGCATCCAGAAATAAAGCAGTGGTGTATCGCATGACATTCTGTTTTAGCCTACCTGCCTTTTCCAAAGCAAATGCTGTAGGTGTATGACGTCATTAAGTGTTGTGTGTCAATTTCAGTGTCTGATTGACACATTTGGACAAAATTTGGTGTAAATACAAAAAGTTTGAGACCACCCTAGCTGTATAGGTTTCAGGTGTTCACGGAAGTTACTCATCAAATATCCGTAATTTTTTGGGTTTTCACACCATATGTGAAAGGTTTGTTATGATGTTCGTCCAAGACATTATATTAGCCGCATATTCCCTGTAACTTACGTAACTGACACAGCCGTTCCTCCGAATTACTTAAGCTTTTAGTTGCGCTAGATTTAGTCACTTTGAAGATGAAGCCAATACATTCCTGTGTAACATCAGAACACACCTTTACAACACAGCATGAAGACCCAAAAAATTAACCATTATTTCAACACCCTAACCACGTATGTGCTTCTCAGTTTTCTACATTTGGGGAGCATGTCATAGTGTCAGGTGTGTAGTATCATTTGATATACATACACCCAGCCATTGTTTTGTGCCCCAGTTGTTTAATGTCTTTCTGCTTTAATGCTCCTTGCCAATTTACATCACTTCTTAATTTGCGCTCTCTCATTTTTGGTTAATGGCCTTTGGCTGGCTGCATAGTATTGCACTAACCCCTTATTTCTGTTGGCAATATAATTTTTGATTTACACCCACTTTTTCAGGAAGACAACTAGGGCATAATACAAGGGCTTGGTGTGCTGTAGATAGGGAATTGATCAGAAATGGACTGGGACAGAGACTGACTTCACCACTTAAATCAGCATGATTTCAAGAACCAGACACATGTCCTGTACAGTAAACCTTGCTGCCAACCTGTCTCCATAATGACCACTTCCACACAATTCCAGGTTCGTGAGCAGTGATGTAAATGGCACAGTGAACCTTAAACCTGGACCATACTTTACTACATGTATCTTCTGTGTACATCATCCGCAGCACTATAATCCATGTAAGACAACCTTTTATATTCTAATATTTTATACCTATCCATAAAATACTCTTTTTAACTGTGAATTTAACCAAAATTATATGCAGTTTTTGTCTGTGCCTTGATTCCGACACATTATGATTGTGGCCGTATTCTTGTTATTGCCACCCTGGCAGTGGCCACGTGAGCAGCCAAAACGTGTCTGTGGTTACTATATAATAAACTTATGTTCATACACTCAAGTGCATTTGTCGGTCTTTTTAAAAATTTTATGTATCTGATCCATGCACAGAACATGAAACATATAGAACTGTATCAGGTTCGTCTGTCTGAGTGAACTGTGACATACAGGATGAATCTCAGGAGATGCTGGACACCTTACAGGCTCAAATTCTGTAACTCTTGTGGCATTCAGCGAGCTGCAAGCTTCTCGTTTGCCAGTCTCTGATCTTCAGCAAGATGTCGCCTGTAGACACACTCATTAGCAATTGCCAGTCTTTTGAGATCTTTGCTGTGGCCACTTCTAGGTGAATTGGACACTGCGTCAAGCCATAGCCAGTAAAAAGGATGTGAAGTGGCCACTGTATAGAGTTATAGAAGGTAGAACATGAAGTGGCCACTCCATCAAGTTATGGCCAGTACAAAGGGGAATGCAAAGTGGCCACTGTATAGAGTTATAGAAAGTAGAAAATGGAGTGGCCACTCCATCAAGTTATGGCCAGTACAAAGGGGAATGCAAAGTGGCCACTGTATAGAGTTATAGAAAGTAGAAAATGGAGTGGCCACTCTATCAAGTTATAACTAGTGTAAAGGAGAACAGAAAATCTTAAAAAAGGGCGTCCATCTCTTTTGGGGTTACATCTCTGGAATAGTAGAATTTTTGTACATTGTGTTTGGGTCGATGGGGCAGGGGTGTTAAAATAAGGGGAGAAACGAAAAAGATGGGAGTATGGTAACAAAAAGTTATACCTAGAAACTGCCAGATTGTACGCATGTATAAAGAGCCACCATGTCCTACTGTATAATCTGCACGGCAGCCTTATGGCCTGATGACCAAATTCCCCGGTGACGTTCAAGTTGAGGCTGATTTCAGTGCTTTGAAATTCATTCCACTGGTGTGGTTATGTGGCGAGATTTAAGCATGTTCTAGGAGCCATAACATGACTGCATGATTCTTAGCGAGTAACATTATTCATCATAAGTAAACAGCAGTGTTTGTATTTTGTTCTCATCCATTTATTGTACATGCTTTGAAGTGGGAAGGTAATTTGACTTGGAAAACTGTCACTGCTTCCTGTTGCATTGTATGAATCAGTGAAGTCATAATTTGGTGAAAGAGAAAAACATTGTTTTTGTATTAAGGTACATAGGCATAACTTGGCTAATAACGTACGTGGGAGGGGGGGGGGGGGCGGTGCAAAATCAAACATGCTTCTATTCTGCGTCTGATAGAACACAGGTTTTTCATTTTTTCTGCCTTTACGTCACCAAAATAGTCATTTCAAGGCCGGCCTAAGGGTGACTGGACCAATTTGACACAATGGGGCCTTCATTCGTAGGGGACATTAAACAAGGAATGTGTTTGATTTCTTGAATAAAAGTAAATAAAAGATAAAAATAGGCAATTTTAATTTTTTATTCTAATTTACATTAATATACCAAAAGGTTAGTTTTTTTTCTCTGCACGATAACTTCAAGGGGCCTGCCACAAGGATAGCAATCGCCCCCCCCCCCCCCCGTTTTGCGCTAAATCTGGCACTAAATCGTTTAGAAAATATTTCTATTTTTTATTGTGCCGGTCCTCAACGCAATAAAAAAAAGATTATTTGTAGGTATAAAAAATATTGAAGGGGCACTTGCTGCCCCTCGTTGCATCCGCCAAGTTACGCCTACATAGCATTCTCTGAATTTCATCGTCGTTGGCATGGGGTATAATATTTGACCTTGAGTGAGCGGGACGTAGCCCCAAACGGGAAATTAATAAGGGTGAAGCGCGCCCCCCCCCGTCTGTACGAAAATGGGCAAACCGATGACGATAAAAATCGACAACATGCTGTGTAATACAGGTGATGTTTATGTGTCGGCTGCGAGAATCCTATTTCGCTTACATGGCGATCAACGAAGACGGGGGATAGTGGGACGCCATGCGTCGAATTACATGGCCCCATCAGGGCAACGTTAAAAGTAACCTTTCATGCGTCACTTAGCATTGATTTAAGAAGACAGTGACGTGATGGGTTTCCATGTACAGTCGCATAAACTTTTATTGCAACATGTTTTTCGTCATGTCGTTACTTGCTTGGATCGACCTAAAGGCGAAAAACAGGTCGATGGTTGTAGGCAAATTATTGATCCAAATATTATTCGGGTAATCAAATCGAGAAGAATGAGATCGGCGGGGCATGTAGCACGTATGGGGGAAAACAGAGGTGCATACAGGAGTTTGGTGGGGAGACCTGAGGGAAGGCGACCACTTGGGAGACCCAGGCGTAGATGGGAGGGTAATATTAAAATGGATCTTCAAGACGTGGGATGGGGGCATGGACTGGATTGAGCTGCCTCAAGATAGGGACAGGTGGCGGGCTCTTGTGAATGCTGTAATGAACCTCCGTGTTCCATAAAATACGGAGAATTTCTTGACTAGCTGAGAAACTGTTAGCTTCTCAAGAAAGCCTCTGCTCCATGGAGTTGGTTGGTTGGTTAGTTAGGCAAATTATTGATGCGATTTTTTTGGGACGCGACCGTTACATACATAGGGGAGGACCTGTAGTAGTAGTAGTAGTAGTAGTAGTAGTAGTAGTAGTAGTAACGATGATCAGGCGCGGACCGAGACCTTTTCACTGGGGGTCGGGGGGAGGAAGCTGACTCTGAGACCGTATATGAAAAGAGTATGGTCTAACCCCACTTAAAAATCTGCGATCCGACAGCTAGTTAATACTTATAGACCAGTAAACTGGCTACAGAAGAAACTGAAACTGAAAAACATTTACGTGTTCGTAAGCTTTTTTTTAATTGTATTTTTTAAAATTCAAATGTACAGTCATCCGCCGATTTTAATAGCTGATTGAGGCTGAAATGTAAATCATGTAAAACGTTTGATTTCGTGGTGTCTTTGTGAAATCTGTGGTTCCCCCCCCCC
>BLKM01000376.1:1068816-1091021 GCA_013340265.1 Coptotermes formosanus | reverse complement strand
CCCCGTTTGGATGCGCGCGACTGCCGTATAGCCACACTGATTGCAGTGGTTTCTGCGTTTCCATGTGATCAGCTCTCATGGGGCAGCAATTCCCTTCAGTAATACAGGGTGATTTTAAGTTTGTTAAGGGTTTTGTTTAGCTACACTGTCAACTGTTAAGATTATATAGCGTCGGTGGTAGATGAATGAATATGGGCCATTAGTGGAATGATGCTGATGGGGTAAAATCGAAGTTCTTGAAGGAAAACCTACCCCAGTGCCACTTATTCCACCATAAATCCCACATGGATTGGCCTGGTGTCGAACCTGGGCTTCAAGAGACTAACCGCCTGAGCCATGGCACGGTCCCGGTAATTTATTACAATATTGTCTTCCTGAGGAAATTGTTTTTGATTTACAGGGACAGAAATAGATGGACATGCGAAGTGGGCAACCGTAGGCATGCTGGTGCTCTTGGTAAGTATACAGCAGTGGTACAATTAATAACCAAAGTAGGACTTAATGTAAAGTGTCTGTTATTTTGACCCGATTCTAACGAAAATTGGAACTTACCGACAAATTTTACTAAAAACCTCCTGCATAACTTTTCACGAAAATCCGTCCTGTGACAGCAGAATTTTTCATTCGTACAGGCGCACGGGCAACAGATATGACGAAGCTATTACTTGATTTTTACATCTGCTTTGCGAACGCACGTAAAAAAACTGTGGAAGTAAAGGCCTAGGCCCAGATAGAAAATAATATTAAAGGGGATCTCACAGAAACAGATATAACAGTACGCCATCCAACTGTCTCAGTCCGTCAGCTGTCTTGCGAAGCAGCATCCTGGTGGCATAAAATAGCAGACAGTTTGCAACTGATCGCCTTTTCAAGGAAGACTTTTATTATGGACTTAATAAAGACTTGGGGCGTATCAAGGTACACAATTTACAAAGGGGTAGAGGGAGAAAGGAATTAAAAAAGAGAAAATGCAGGTGAAGTCAATGGGCTGAGTTAACCATTCAAAGGGTAAAACCAATGTGAATTATAAAGGTACAGCTCGTACCGCGCAGTAAACACACTCCGTCTCGTTTATAAAAACCAGTCAGTTAATGCTGTATAGGGAAATAATCGCAGTTTGTTCTGAGATCCACACAAAACACATAAACACACTGTGTGGGCAGAACGTATATTTAAATATTCAGTCCGTACGGCGCAGTAAACACACTCCATCTCGGTATAAAAACCAGTCAGTTAATGCTGTATAGGGAAATAATCGCTGTTTGTTCTGAGATCCACACAAAACACATAAATACACTGTGCGGGCAGAACGTATATTTAAAGACCCAGCCCGTACCGCGCAGTAAACACACTGTCTCGGTTATAAAAACCAGTCAGTTAATGCTGTATAGGGAAATAATCGCTGTTTGTTCTGAGATCCACACAAAACACATAAATACACTGTGTGTGCAGAACGTATATTTAAAGATTCAGTCCGTACCGCGCAGTGAACACACTCAGTCTCGGTTATAAAAACCAGTCAGTTAATGCTGTATAGGGAAATAATCGCTGTTTGTTCTGAGATCCACACAAAACACATAAATACACTGTGTGGGCAGAACGTAGAATTTGTGAATATTAAAATGATGTTACATAAAACAACCTGTGGGCTTTAAGGAGTGAAGCACCACGATGTAAAGGCATATGTGAGAGTGGAGGTACAGCACCAATCATTAGTAACTTTAGCACTAGATGCAGGCGAGTGGCCAATTTCACATCTCGGCCTCTGCGTTCTCTGAGAAACAATTCCTGCGGTACACACGGATAGGAGACTGAACGCACCCTCTCTTCCCAACCCAACCTTAACCGGAAGTCTGACCCCATTTCTCCTGCCTTTCCACTTCTTAGCTGATTAACTGTTATTGACCATTCCCAGGAAATCTGAAATAGCATGTCACTGCTACAGGGGAGACATTTCGTGCTGTATAGAGACACAAAACTTCAGCAGGCCTGAAGAAACATTATATTGGTGTGGGAGGTAGCACGCACGGAGAGATGAGGCTTGCATATTGGGTTATGGTTGGAAAACGTGAAGGAATATTGTCATTTGGAAGATATCGTAGAGGTAAAGATAATATTAAAATTGGTCTTCGGAAAATAGGGTAGGTGTACGCAGTAAACTTGATGATTTTTGCTGAGAGTAGGTAACAATGATAGGATGTTACGAACATTGTGATGAATTTTCAGGAAATTTTTGTACTAGTTGAGTGACAGCATTTCGGGGAAGATCCGCTGAATGGAAACAGTTCATCAGTCCTTGCACCCGGATAGCTGTAACACGGCGTGGGTGTTGATGCAAGAAGTGTGCCCTGGACCAAAACACAAGGACACGTGGGCGGATGGGTGGGACTTTCGATCGATCGGTAGTCATGGTAACTGCCTTGCTGATATTGGTAGGAGACCCACTATTCGCTAGCGCATGGGCATGGGCAACGCGGGGGCCTCGAAAAACTTTACTCCCTCGACTGAACGTCCGGTCTGCTGTTAGAAGTGCGTGGCGTGGGTGCCGCGACAACATCTCGTCTATCTGTACGCGTTGACCCAAATCCATACGTAATTTGTTATAATTCTACTACGAAAAAGGTGACATGGCCCATTACTGTAAGTAACAAGGCTTGGCTATTGATTTTTCAGTGTGTTAAAATACATAAGTTATGATTTAAATAGGCTTTTGTTTTATATTAACCTTTTAAAGCGTAGCGGTAACTTTACATACCACCAGGTTTAGCATTAAAAAATTCTACGTGGTGCCCACATTGCGTTCATGTGTTTTGTACGGATCTCAGAACAAACAGCAACTTTTGCCTTATAAAACATTAAGAGATTGGTTTTTATAACCGAAGTGGAGAGTGTTTACAGCGCGGTACGCACTGAGTCCTTATATAAAACAGATACGCTTCGTCTTTAACCTTTTAAAGCCTAGCGGTAACCTTACGTACGACCAGGTTTAACATTAAAATATTCTACGTGGTGCCCACATTGCGTTTATGTGTTTTGTACGGATCTCAGAACAAACAGCAACTTTTGCCTTATAAAACATTGAGAGACTGGTTTTTATAACCGAAATAGAGAGTGTTTACAGCGCGGTACGCACTGAGTCCTTATATAAAACAGATACGCTTCGTCTTTAAAGGGTTAAATAAACGTTTATAGATTTGACCTACGTCTATTTAACATGTAAACAAGAATACTTACATATAAATATTTATTTATTTTTAATCGATAAAATTTTAATAGCGATATTCTTTTAATGTTTATCAAATGATACGTGTTCGTAAAATTCTTAAACATTTTTGGAAATATTTTAGTGCGGGGTTTTCGAATTACGATGCTGTGAATGCGTTTGTGGCAGGCCCAATGTAGTTGAGCGCCTTCGCCGAAACTACGGAGCGTCATATAATGAAAAAGTTAAGCCCACAACACATTTTTCGTCACGTTATTGAGATAATATCGTCTTTTTAGATGAAAGACGTCTCAAACAATGTAAATGTACACTAGCATTGCTTGTGTGTTTGGACATATTATTTTTAATTTTCAAAATATATTTTTTAACGTGGAGATTACCATTCAAAACCACAAACATCCAGGGACGTTGATCACCACTTTAAAGATTACAGAAACAAAAACGGGACAATTACACACGTAGGAAATAAAATAACTATAGTATTCTGCTTGCTTCTTTAAAAGAGCGAAAAGTTACATGAAGATAAATCTTTATGTATCTAAAGTGGAATATAATGTGTTGTTACAAGAGGTTGCTCTGTTTATCACAATTAACCTTTTAAAGCCTAGCTGTAACTTTACGTACCACCAGGTTCACCATTCAATAACTCTCCATAGTGCTCAAATCGCGTTCATGTATTCTGCACATATCTCGGAACAAACAGCAACTTTTGCCGTAAACATCAGCAATTCATTCGCTTTTTATAGCCGAGGTTGAAAGTGTTTACTGCGCTGTACGCACAGAGTCTTTATATAAAGCAGATTACGTTTCGTCTTTAAAGGGTTAAGAAATATAAAGGACTGTGAAACAGGACGTGTCTGGCCTTTAGGTTCATTATGCAGACGAACACACTAACTATACTATAGTAATGACTCTTTAAGGAATTAATTAATCGAATACATATCATTTAATTCCTACCGCACAGAGAACAAACTTCCCCAAAGTCCAATCAATACATTCCATATAAGGAAACAATTATCGCTGTTTATTCTGAGCATCATACTGTACCAAATGTGCACTCTGAGGGGGGGGGGGGGCAGGGGAGTATTTGAATGTTAAACGTGGTGGTACATACAGTAACAACTGTCTGGCGTTTTTCTCCTTGTAAGTTGTGTAACTTGAATTATAATTTTAGCAGTGTACAGGCAATATATTTTGATAAAGAAGTATGACAGATTATTAACTGCATAGTGGCAAACGTTAATTATTCTATGTGTTTTAACTAGTGCGTAGTATATGAAACACGACCATAAAGTTACTTCTCATTCGGTAAGGAATTGCATATTTCTGAGGTGTTCAAATTTAGCTAATTGTTAAGAGAGGCAAGTTCAAGCTTTGGGATTATTGTAGGCTTTACAGTTTATGAAATTTCAAAATGGGTACCTGTCGTACAGCAGGTGTTTGGTTGTTAAAAGTATTATTTAAAAATGTTGCAATATTCCAGAAAAGGTTTACTAAAAATTTCCTAAGAGAATTAATTTTACTTATAAACCTGCGCAGGATTTCTGACTTGCTGTTGGTAAGATTTACTGTATTTCCAATCTATACAGACAAATGCAACAACATTTCCCTGATTCTTGTCTTTGTGTTTGCTGTTGTTACGTTTGTGTGCATAGACTGGAAGTAGCGGTACATATACGCATAATGGGATGGGCAACCAAAAGGGGGGGGGGGGAAAAAACTTTATTCCGTTTTGGGATGTGACAACGCATAACCTAGTAGCAGTAAACTGACGTTACAATAGAACTCACGTAATCGTGTATTCATCTACGCCGAAGATGGAGGCAACATATGCCTACGAAACGTCGGTAAAATTCTGTCAGACTACACGGTGTCGCGTCCCAAGAGAGACTAATCTTCAGTCGCGGTTTTTGTTTTGTGCGCTACAAGCAACTTTCTGACTCCCCGCAAAATAATGTAAGCGTATCGGCTGGGAGTGTGAAAGGGAATTAATCAGGATTAACTGAATAGTTCTCACATTCGAGCCTAGCTGCTCTCAAATTAACCTCTACGCATAAAAATATTTAGGCGTTTCTTCATTGTTTTGAACTTCGAGGCGTTATCATAATTATAATGAGATGGGCGGGCCATGTGGCACGTATGAGAAAGGGTTATGGTGGGGAAACCTGAAGAACCCCTTTAAAGAAGTCTTTGTACCCGACGTATTTTTATGACGGATTTTAGAAAATTATAAAGTACGATTGGGTGGCCTCCAAAAGCATAACATTCATACAAAGTTTCATGAAAATCTATCAGCTTGTTCGAAAGTTTCATGTGGAAGGACACATTAAACTGGATTTCGCACGCCCAATTTTATCACTTCAGATAAGGAAAATAGGATATGAAGATGTAAAGAAGAACAAATACATAAGGAAAGGGACATGCATGAATAAAACTAAGAAATATGAAAGAGGAAACAAAAACAGATGTACGAAGACAGAAGGAAAACGGATTGAAAGAAGGGAAGGGAGGAGAACTTTATGAGATACAGTTTGGACGACCGTGTCAGGTGTAGAGTCACGTCAGTACGTTATCTGCAGCGCACTGTGCGTGCTACATTGGCTGCCGACGGCTTACGGTTGCTGTGAATGTGTGTATTGACGCCTTTTAAACCCTTACCGCTTTAAAGACGAAGCGTGTCTATTTTATATAAGGACTCATTGCGTACCGCGCTGTAAACACTCTCCACTTCGGTTATAAAAACCAATCTCTTAATGTTTTATAAGGCAAAAGTTGCTGTTTGTTCTGAGATCTGTACAAAACACATAAACGCAATGTGGGCACCACGTAGAATTTTTTAATGTTAAAACTGGTGGTACGTAAAGTTACCGCTAGGCTTTAAAAGGTTAAAGACGAAGTGTGTCTATTTTATATAAGGACTCAGTGCGTACCGCGCTGTAAACACTCTCCATTCGGTTATAAAAACCAGTCTCTTAATGTGTTATAAGGCAAAAGTTGCTGTTTGTTCTGAGATCCGTACAAAACACACAAACGCAATGTGGGCACCACGTAGAATTTTTTAATGTTAAACCTGGTGGTACGTAAAGTTACCGCTAGGCTTTAAAAGGTTAATTCTGTTTGAACTGCAATGTGTAAGCCTACAGTTAACTGCAAAGCCACTATTCTGGTAATTTTCACTGACAGGACTGGAAGAAGGTAGCCCTGAAATTAACTGGCTAAAATGACTAATCCTTATAGCGGAATAATACAGAGTATTCGGTGTTTCGACTGCGCTACAGGCTGCACGGCCCGGGGTTAGAATCCTGGCAGAGGGAAGTGACTTTATTTCTTGTCGAGCACATCCAGACCGGCTCTGAGGCGCACCCACGCTCCTACTCAATGGGTGTGCCAGGGGTTTTTCCCTGGGGATAAAGCGGTCGCAGCGTGAAGTTGACCACTCACCTCTGCCTAGTGTTCAGGTTAAGAATGAGTGGAGTTGTACCTCTATTCCCCCTATATGCCATCGTTGCGTGGACTGGTACGCTACCTTTTTTTTTACGTTAAAATAGGCCACGACAGTTTCCTAAACAGTTATTTCAAGTTTGCCGAAAGTGAGCATCCTATTACATCTTTCGACACTATTTAACGGTTGCAGTTGATAGAGCAATCTTAAATAACCTATAACTCCTTCATTGCCTGA
Organism: Coptotermes formosanus; assembly: GCA_013340265.1. Taxonomy (NCBI): domain Eukaryota; kingdom Metazoa; phylum Arthropoda; class Insecta; order Blattodea; family Rhinotermitidae; genus Coptotermes; species Coptotermes formosanus. The sequence goes on along the minus strand of BLKM01000376.1, from coordinate 1,084,119 downwards.
TGCTTGTGACGTGTGTAATGAAATTGAGACACCGTGTTGTCTGAATTTACTGCTCACGAAATATTATTCGGGTGATCAAATCAAGGAAGATGAGATTGGCAGGGCACATGGCACGAATTGGGGAGAGGAGAGGTGCATACAGGGTTTCTGCGGGGAAACCTGACGGAAAGAGGCCTCTTGGAAGATCTAAACGTAAGTGGCAGGATAATATTAAAATAGATCTTCAAAAAATAATGTGGAGACGTGGAATGGATTGATGTGGATTTGTATAGGGACAGTTGGCGGGCTGTTGTGAATGCGGTAATGAACCGGCGGGCTCTATAAAATGCAGGGAATATCTTGACTAGCTGAGGAACTGTTAGCTTCTGAGGAAGGATTCTGCTCCATGGAGTTAGTTAGTTAGTTAGTTAGTTAGTTAGTTAGTTAGTTAGTTAGTTAGTTAGTTAGTTAGTTAGTTAGTTGATTGGTTGGTTGGTTGGTTGGTTAGTTAATTAGTTGGTTGGTTGGTTGGTTGGTTGGTTGGTTGGTTGGTTAGTTAATTAGTTTGTTGGTTAGTTGGTTGGTTAGTTAGTTAGTTGTTTGGTTGGTTGGTTAGTTGGTTTTAGGTTGGTTGGTTGGTTGGTTGGTTGGTTGGTTAGTTAGTTAGTTAGTTAGTTAGTTAGTTAGTTAGTTAGTTAGTTAGTTAGTTAGTTAGTTAGTTAGTTAGTTAGTTAGTTAGTTAGTTAGTTAGTTAGTTAGTTGGAACTGTACCTTTTTGCTGTATCATTAAGTGAAAACAGAGGCAGTGCTATGTGAAGGTTGAACTGTATCAGTAAATCCAATTTTATTCACCAACCCAACACACCTGTGACCCAATTTATTGTGTAAATCGGGTTTTCTAAATTGGAAATTCTACATGCCAGCAGTCTGATCTTGTAAATTTCAATTATCACTTTTCAGTAAATGTATTAGTACGGTATGAAAAATAACTGAAATCAATTAATCAATTTAATTTTTGTTTTGTTATCTACATGAAAAGCAGCCATTTACAGAGAGAAAAAATTAATTAAAATGTAAATAAACTTTATTAAAAATTAAGTTATTGCGAAATGGAAATTGGTATAGGTCGAGGGACAATGGATATCGTAAATGGAAAGTATCTGTCGGTTGTAGAGTCCTCAGGTACAAATATTGGTAATGCCCATGGCATTGTGTTGTTTAACCGAAAGAAACATTTATAAGAAAGGAGTATCAATTAGTGTCTAATTTTTAAGTAGCGTTGACGGACTGTGTATGTTTCAAGACGCGGTGATACAGTTGTATGTTAACAGAACTTGACAGTTTTCCCACAGACTGTACTCTTTTCTACGGGTGCTGCTCTCACAATAAACATTAACCGATTGGTCCTTGTGATGGAGTCTGTGTTCACTTTGAGGTACGACTTGAATACGTAACATTTACATGAATTTTAGACTTCAGAGATTTAATATATCCATTTTTATGTGACAGAAATCCAAAATATCATTAAGCATTGAACTGACGTCAGTTAAATTCCCATTACGGATTTTATAAACTTATGTTTCTTTTTTTCCCGCCATAATAGCTCGTAAACGTAATTACATATCGGTACAATGTGAACTCATGTACAAATGCTATTACATTTAAAACAAAGCGTTCAGAAAACAAGTTTGGCGTAACAATGTTCCAAAGTTTAAAACTTCGTCATTGCACACAATCCTGAGCCACATCCGCCTAATACTCGCAAGAAATATTTACCTAAGACCCGGTTTAATATTATCTTCCCAAGTTTTTTTTTCTGTAAGTTTCCCACCAAAAATAGGTACGCATTTTTTGTCTTCCCGTACTGTTCTTGTTAAAAGATAACTAATATAAATATTATGTCGTAATTTTTCTTAAATTATGATCTGTAAACAAATCTTCATTGGCCTATCCTGAACAAATGTTCTGAACAGAATCTCGTTCTTAACACTGGCACGCGAAACGTAGATCGTTGTATACCCCTGTTTTGTCTGAATAAATTCACGTTCCCATTTAGTCTGTTAGTTGTTTAACAGATCAGTAAGTCAAATATTAACTCAATATTTTTACCCTTGAAGTTGGGACCGATACGTTGTCCAGAAACGTCGGTAAACAATTACCACACGATGCAGCGTAATATCCCAGAAGAGGGCAGATCTCATCAACATGGCGGCGGAAACCTGAAACCAATTTTTTGTTAGCTATACAAAATGAGTCTTGCATATTAACCATTTAAAGCCTAGCGGTAACTTTACATACCACCAGGTTTAACATTAAAAAATTCTACGTGGTGCCCACATTACGTTTATGTGTTTTGTACGGATCTCAGAACAAACAGCAACTTTTGCCTTATAAAACATTAAGAGACTGGTTTTATAACCGAAGTGGAGAGTATTTACAGCGCGGTACGCACTGAGTCCTTATATAAAACAGACAAGCTTCGTCTTTAACCTTTTAAAGCCTAGCGGTAACTATACGTACTACCAGGTTTAACATTCAAAAATTCTGCGTTGTGCCCACGTTGCGTTTATGTGTTTTGGACGGATCTCAGAACAAACAGCAACTTTTGCCTTATAAAACATTAAGAGATTGGTTTTTATAACCGAAGTGGAGAGTGTTTACAGCGCGGTACGCACTGAGTCCTTATATAAAAAAGACACTCTTCGTCTTTGAAGGGTTAAACCCCCTCCACATATCCTTCGATATATTACACTTTACCCTAAAGAGTATGTCCGTATATTTCCCTTCGGTCGTGTAAGCAGTCCGTCCATATGAATATTGGCAGCGATAATCCTCACTAGTGACAAGCGCTTTGGGATGGTTTATATACATAGAGTGATGTGGATGGTAATATGACAGTGGGAAGGAAGGTGAAAGCCGGGGTTTTCGGTTGACATTTGAAAGCAATGCGACGAAAAGCGATGCTGTGTGTCGGAACTGTGAATGCTGGTTGTCATCTGATTCGCTGTGTAATTGGGAAGGAATATTCAGAACTGCCGCTGCCACAGGGAGCCGATAATTAATATGTTGAGTGGAAACACAACGCAACAGTTATTGTAGTGAGAATGGCAGGGGATTGATTTCCTGCGTTGGTTTATCGATGTCCAGTTGCTGAGTGCTTGTTCGCACAGTGGTTTATAGTCAAATAACACGAGACATGACATGTTGTACACCATCGGAATTGTCATTGTGTTCGCAATTATTTTAAATGACAAATGTGATTATTCCTTTACTAAACATAAATTCTTGATGTAACTCATCAAATTGCATTTTTAAGTCTCCTCTATAACATTACGAAAAGCGACCATTAGCTTCGTCGTGTCTGTCTGTCTGTTTCCTGTTTGTTTGTCTGTCCTTCCCCATGGAGTAACTCAGTTCCCATTCGACGAATTTTCGTGACATTTGATATTTGAGGAGTTTTCGAAAATCTGTCGAAACAAGTAAAGTTGCATTAAAATCTGAGAAGAATAACGGGTACTTTATATGAAAAACCTACGTACATTTATGATAATACCTCGCTCAATTCTTTTTAGAATAATAAATGTTTCAGACAGAAGTTGTGGAGAAAATCAAAACACATTTTATATCCAATATTTTTTTTTTTCGAAAATTGTGCCATTTATGAGATAATGTGGAAAAATATGGTACAGCCAGACAGGCCACAGATGACAATATAATACGGCGCATGCGCTTTGCATGCTGGATAACTAAGGCTACAGACACACGCTCAGAATATTTAACATTTATTGCTTTTCCACTGCAAGAATGGTTAAACAAATATGTCTCATTGTTACGTTGTACCTACGTTGCCTCTGTTGTTACGTTTTAACAATAAAAACAAATTCAGTTGACGGCAACTATAGTTACTTTACACAAGTCTGAACGTACCCTCCACCGTTGACCCTTGATATACAAAAAGGGACATCTGCCGTTGGCAGCGGAATGCACGAGAACATGGAGACACATAAACAGAGTTCCGTGTAAATTCTTTTGCAGAAAAATGATTCAGTTACAAAGTGAAAGTGATGTGTCAGTGTTGTGAAGATTGTACTACGCTTTATAACGTAAAATGGCCCAGTAATTTATGTGATTGTAAAAATATTTTAATTAATCGCCTGTACAGTTCATTAGGCAAATTATATTTTTTAATTTGTTTTTGTAGCAGACCGCCACGCGAATGATTTTCAGGAGATCTGCATATACAAATAACCACGTACTGTTATGTAAATGTTTTGTGCAACAATGTATGATGCTGTCCCTGATGAAGGACCGACAGGGCCCGAAACATGTAGGAGTGGAATGTTTTTAAATATATTGTGATAAACCGGTGGCAATTAGTGCGTTTGTTGGATAATATTAAAAAATCGAATTATAATGCACGGTATGGAAAAACGTAAAATTCGCAAATTATAATTTGAACATCCTTTTATAAAGTGTCAGTTATCTTTTGTTGACTTTCTTCTTCTTCGTCGTCGCATTTGTTTCCTTCACGATCCCTGTTTGGTCTAGGTTAGGAATATCGCCTAAGGGCTAGACATCACAGAATGTCAGAAGTGTGCAGCCTCAAACGAAATTTCGTAATTGCTTTTCAGCAATTTCTGTTTAAGCCTGATACGCAACTAATATGTCAACATTCAGTTCCTACCTCATAGAGAACACAGTCCGTCTCCATTACATACACCGATCTTCCTATGTTGTTTAGGGAAATGACCAGGGGCTGGGATATCCCAGTCACTATAGTGACTAGGCCACGGGCAGGATGGTCCGGGGTTCGAATTCCGGTGAGGAAATTGATTTTCCCTTGTCCAATATATCGACACTGGCTACGGGGCAAACTCAGCCTCCTAATTAAATGGGTACCGGGATTCTTTCGGTAGGGGTAAAACGGCCGGGGCGTGATGTTGACCACTCAACTCCACTTAGTGCCCAGGTTAATAATGATTGTAGCTATACCTCTGCTCGCTCTATACACCTTTGTGGCATAGGTAGTGAAAACGTGACCTTTTTCAGAAAATAAGCACTGTTTATTTGAGAGTTAAACGAAACGTGTCAATTCTAATTGTGTGCAAAAGAGTCAAGAGATTTTACCATTAAAACAGGGGTATGTATATTTACCAGTGTACCTTAATGTATTGAAATATGAACACAAGATAATAAATTAACCTTCTGAAACCTGAAGTTTGCCTGAATTATGCACAAAATTCAGTTCCGGCGTCTGGAGTGACAGGGCCCGTCTTTATTTAAGCCAATATTTTAATGCCCCGTTTACAGGTAGAACTTTACCAAATACGCAAGCACATTGTGTGGACAAAAATGCCATGTTGTTTGGTGTTAATCAGTTGATATGTATCGTTACCACAGTAGCTCAGGGAGTTAATATCTTTGTGTATCTTTATTCAGTTGGTAGAGTCATTCATTAATTTTACGCTGACATTACGCAGGCAACAGGTAGCCTTCGCAGTTAATTAGAAAATTGCTGCCTAACCGCTGGGACAACAATGCTTTGTTAAAGAGGTGGCGTTGTTTGTATTATACCCGGGCTTCCTTACTGTCAGTTGTTTTGTTCTCCATTTAGCTAGGGTTGAGGCTTGAAATAATTAAACCAAACCCTATTTTAAGTGGGAAAATATTTCAGTTCTTTGGATTTATTTTATTTCCGTATGGTAACGGCTGTGATCCATTACAGATCAGGGCTGTGGAGTCGGAGTCGGTAAAAATGTACCGACTCCGACTCCGACCTCAGTATAAAATCTTAACTAGATAATCCAACTCCAGAGCCGTGATAGCTACAGTAACCATTAGACTGATACTTAAATATAGGTTATAAGTCTAAACAGTAGTCTGATGATTCACGTGGTGGTGATGAAATGTCTTATAGGTTTACCGTTATTAATACATATTGAGCTTTTATGAAGGAGTCGGAGTCGTAGCTTTTGTGTACCGACTCCACAGCCCTGCTACGGATCCCTTGTTGTGCAGTTTATCCTATAACGCATATTCGCGACAGACGCCATATTACTACAGGCAAAACCAAAGCCTGGATTGTGAAGTACCAGGCGACCGTATCTCTCTGGAGACCAATGTCTGATACACAGCGGCTGTCTCTCTCGCTTTCTGTTCACCCACGCTATTTTGTCTTCTCTTTGTACATATACGTTGATAGAAGCATGGATCAGTGTGGAGAACTTGGCAGAGATGTAGTCTCACGTTTTGCAACATTTTCTCGTTAAAGTATTTTTAACCCTTTAAAGACGAAGCGTATCTGTTTTATATAAGGACTCAGTGCGTACCGCGCTGTAAACACTCTCCACTTCGGTTATAAAAACCAGTCTCTTAATGTTTTATAAGGCAAAAGTTGCTGTTTGTTCTGAGATCCGTACAAGACACATAAACGCAATGTGGGCACCACGTAGAATTTTTTAATGTTAAACCTGGTGGTACGTAAAGTTACCGCTAGGCTTTAAAAGGTTAAATCATCTGTGGATTTTACTAGAAACACTGTGCTATATTTCTTTATTTATACCCTCAGTTTTTTTTGTTTTGTGGCATTTTTACAAATAATTTCTTTTGCTGCTGGCTGAAGAATAAATATTACTTCCTGTTTACGCATTCACTTCATGTACTTCTTAATCGCGACATGCAGTTTTCCAAGTTAGCATTACTTTCTCGCCCTTGCTCATGGCGTCTTGCAATAAGACGTTCAGCAGGGTAGAAATCCTGTCCTGACGCCCACACGTATAAAGCCAGGCCTCTCCAGCTCCATGCTGCACCCTTCCAGGAACCGTGCCCTCTACAGTACGGCGCACTGTGTGGACACGTGTGTGTGTGTGTGTGTGTTCTTTGAATTCGTGAAAGGCCGTTACAGTTGCTGCTATTAGTACAGACCACTGCGATTACGCGGGTGCCATACACAGACGTTGGTCAGAGATTGCGGTGGCCAAAGTAGCATCACAAAGCGAATTGCAAGGAGTTGCTGTTGGTAATTTGTAATTAGAATGTGCCTGGTAATGTGTGGGGTCTGCGTTCTGGTACAGTGGAAGGGGGGAAAGAAGGAAGATAGAGAAAAAAGTTAGACATACAGACAGGCAGGCAGGCAAATAGACAGACAGGTAGGCAGGCAGGCAGGCAGATAGATAGATAGATAGATAGATAGATAGATAGATAGATAGATAGATAGATAGATAGATAGATAGATAGACAGACAGACAGACGTAACGATGGATGGATTCCACCAGTGATCCATACTTGTTCATCTACTACCGACGCTCTACCATCCTAGGAAGTGACGGCGTCGTAAAATAATGCACAGAAAGAGACTGTAGGTTCTAATTGCGCTAATGATTGGGAGGCGGCAGGTTGCTACGAAACTTCGGCCACGTCCGACAATACCGCAGTCTTAATCAGGATGGTATGGTAATTAGAGAATAATTCTTGGAAATTGCATTTACTTGGATGGAATGAGAAAACCCATTATGACAAGAACATACCTATTTTCCGGGTCAAAATTTGCACGTAGATGTCCTGAATACTGAAGAGGGGTGCCATCCAGTCCGCCTCGTCTTTTGTTACAAGGCTTCTATTTAAGTGTGACACAAAATTTGCAATGAAAAGTGTCAGACAAAATGATTAAAGCCTGTCTTTTATTTGGAGGTTCTTGATTATATTTGACCCCCTGACATTCTACTTGGAGCTAAGAGATCACCATGGTAACTGCGAAATACCGTCACAGTACTGAGTGTTAAAGCTACTGCCTTGCTAACTTAGCAATATGCTGTATAGGGTCGCTGTACTATTAAGCTCTGTTTGTCCAGCAAAGTGCGAAACAAACGCATTGTCCCTGAATTTAACTTCGGGCCCAAGGGACTGACAAGTTTGGTTGTATATCAATCTCATAGTCCGTTAGATAGCCCTTAGTATTAACAGGAGCGTGTCCATTAGCTAGTTAGTTTATTTAGACAGTTATTAAATTATTTGAAGAATCACTGGACTGATACCTCCTTCGTCAGGTACCCCTCGGACACTGAGGTGGTGGGTTTGAATTCAACTGAAGGCAGGGATCTGTGAATGCACAGTTTATGTGTTTGTGTTGTACTGTGTAGGAATAGGCCTTGCTTGGGCTGATCCCCCACACAAGGAGTCCTATCATGTGCGTATAAACAGATTTAGAAACCCCGGAAAATAAGAGGCTCTGGGGTGAACTGGGCTGTAGGTGCAATTGAAGAAGAAGAAGAAGAAGAAGAATATGATGATAATGATTATGATGACGATGATCTAAATTAGTTTGGTTGTTAACCCTTCAAAGCCCAGTGGTTACTTTCGGCAGCACCATATTCAATATTCAGTAATTCTCCATTCTATGCACAGAGCGCTTTCGCGTGTTCTTGTTAATTCCGGAATAAAGAGGTACTCTTTCTCTATACGTCACTGACTGATCGGTTTGTTTTCGTAACGGAGACAGAGTGTTTACTGCGCGGTACGCGCTGGGTCTTTAACTATACGTTCTGCCCACACAGTGTATTTATGTGTTTTGTGTGGATCTCAGGACAAACAGCGATTATTTCCCTATACAGCATTAACTGGCTGGTTTTTATAACCGAGACAGAATGTGTTTACTGCGCGGTAAGAACTAGGTCTTTAAATACAATTCAGGTTATTTTTCTTATTTAAAATTTTAAGTAACAGAAGAGGCAATGTACGTATAAGGCAACATTGAGGCGCGTTCGCGTAATCATTGTTGCCGTGGAAACGCAATAAGTATTACATATTCTGAGGGTGCGGCTGTAGCCTTAGTTATCCAGCATGCCAAGTGCATGCGCCGTATTATATTGTCATCTGTGGCCTGTCTGGCTGTACCATATTTTTCCACATTATCTCACAAACGGCACGATTTTCGGGGGGAAAAAAATTATTGAACATAAAATGTGCGTTTTGATTTTCTCTACAACTTCTGTCTGAAACATTTCTCATTCTAAGAAGAATTAAGCGAGACAGTTTCATAGATGTGTATAGGTCTTCATGTAAAGTGCCCGTTATTCTTGTAATGTTTTAATGAAACTTGATTTCTCACGACAGATTTTGGACAAATCCTTAAATATCAAATTTCGTGAACATCCGTCCAGTGGTAGCCTAGTTTTTCCATATGGACAGAGACAGACGAATATTACGAAGGTAATAAGTGCTTTTTGCAATTTTGCAAACTCGCCTAATAAAACATAGTGCCATTAGTAACCCCGCCCTCGTTGTAGCTGCATGACGGAAGCCGACATAATGTCGAGTTTCCATGTTAAAAAGGCTAATCCAAATATAAACATGTTTACACAGCACGCGGCGCCAATCACACGCTTGTGATAAGGCGGATCTTCAATATAACGCCGTTGTGTATGGTCACTAGCTTATCTGACACCTATCGGTTGTCACATATTTGCAGGCTTGTTTATCGTGTTAACGTAAAATCCGATTGAGGGATCGTGGTTCGATTCTCGTCAGACGAAAAATTTTTCTCCGAAACGTCCAGACCAGCTGCAGGACCCTCTCAGTGGATACCGGGGGTAAAGCGGCTGGTACGTTACGCAGATCACACACCTCCATCTAGTGCCGAGGATAAGAATGAGTGGAGTTACGCCTCTATTTCCCCCCATATTTCTTTATGGCGTACCACAGGGGCACCGTGTCTTTACCTTTTTATATCATTAATTTATTACGTTGTTGTATGGATGACATGTTTGCCGTTTAGAGCAGAAAGAAGGCGGTTTTATATGGTGTAGATGCACTCTTGTCGAATGGCTGTCTGATTCTTGGAAAGCAAACACACACATTTACAGTACATGTTTCTTTTTGCCCCCAGCAGGACTCTAGTATGTTACCATGGCAACTTTTTGAATTACCTCAACATAAAATCCCCAGGAAAAATATCTGTGATGTTTGCGTCCTTCGAAATGTTTGTACATTCCTAGCTGTAGAGAAAGTCGTAGGTCTATAAAACGAGTGGAAGTTAGTCTCCACGCATTTTTGAATTTGGTATTAGATGGATGTGATTTGTTAACTCCTGTGCCGTTTCTATCATTTAAAGCAAAACGGTAAATATACGTATCACTTGCCGTGCACTAAACGCGTTTCATACGATTCTAAAAATAAACAAGGTTGATGATCATTATCGTGTGGGGTATGATGCCGTGTAGTTTTATAGACAGTTACCGACGTTTCGGAAGAACCTGTTTCCTTTGTGTTGATGGCACAAGAACCAGTCATAGCTTCATTTCCTATATAATGTGCAAATTATGAATATTCAGCTTCCAAGGTTGCAAAGTAACTGGATGGAATACAACTACAGTCGAACCCGGTTATAACAACATCGGTTTATACGGCACCTCGTCTATAGCGTCAGATTTCTGTGGTACCAATTAATTCCTCACTGTTAACCATAACGTTACACTACTCGGTTACCGCAACACTCGTTTATAACGACACAAGGTGTTCAGTCCCTTTCATGACGTTATAACCGAGTTCGACTGTATTTCTGTTTGTGGATACTTAAGAAATAACGCGTGATAATAAACCTAAGTAACGGTACGACGTCGTCGATTGCTTGAAAAGTGGAAGGGAAGGGAACACTTTGAATATCTGAGCGTTGGTGTTGGATAATATTAAAATGGATGTAAAAGAAATAGGTTACAGGACTTACTGGATTTATCTGACTGAGGATGAGGTTTTGTGGTAGTCTTTTTTGAACACAGTAATGAACATTCGGATTATTCACCGGCAGGGAATTTGAGTACCTTAGATTTTCACGCGACGTTATAAACTTTCCGGTGCAATAGCATTTGATTTGTTGATATTTTCAGCTTTTATTAGCTTTGTAAAATGTGTTGATTCAGAAACTGACGGTTACTTATAGGGGTAATGCACACCATCAAATGTTTGCTTTCTATTTCCATTTGAAATGTATATCAACTCCTACAGTTTGTACCGTCATAACCCTTTCTGCCTCTAGGATTACTGAGAAAATACAAACTTGAAACGTGAGACAGCTTTCGTAGTGGGAAGTCAACATCTGTAATGAGAAAAAAAAAGACAGTCGGTGCAGTAAGACATTCATACTTTACAGAGCAAACTTACATTGTTACAAAACAAAAGACATTCGACCTGAACGCTAAGCTACAAACACAGACGCCATGTTTGATTTGCTGACGTAATTTGCCCACGTACGGAAATTTCCAACATAGAAAGAATAACAGTTTTAAATCTCGGAATAGTGGGCTGGCCGGCGGGGGGACGGGCGGGAGGTGGGGGAGGTTTATCATTTTTATTTGGTTCTGAATTGGGTCAGAAGGATAAACATGGTGTTTTGATATTCGTAAGGGGAAGATTACAGATATAGAGATGATATATTTTTATTTTCTATTCGACATATTTAATGTGTACCGGGTGTTTACTTGAATACGTTCTTCACAAAGTAAAATAAAACATGGCAACCATGCGAATTTTTTGTAGTGTTTTGCATGATGATAACTGAAATATATCGCTAGAGGTAAGCACGTGAAATTTGGGACTGCGATAGGTTATAAACACGTGTATAGATGTATGAAAGAATGTTTGTGAGTTAACAATTACAGATATACGGTTGATGCGAAGCTTTTAGCTTATTTTCGACAAATACCTTACCAGTGGCATCCCATTGTGATATTCATTGTGTCGTTTGTCCTACGACAGATCCATAGCCTCTTCCAAAGCGAGTTCTCCATAGAATGCGGTCTAGTGCTTCCTCTTGCAATTTCCAGTACCTTCTTGTTTCCTTAAGGTCATCCAGCTGCTTACCTCTTCTTCCTTGTCTTCTCGTCCCTTCTATCTTTCCTTCAATAACGTGTTCCAGAAGGCAGTTCCTACGCAAGATGTGACCAATCCAGTTAGCCTTCCTTCTTTTTTACTGTATGTAGGATATTCCTCTCCTCCTTGACTCTGTGTAATACTTCTTCGTTTCTCACACGATCAGTCCAACTGCTCTTCTCCATCCTTCTCCAGCACCACATTTCAAAATTTTCCAAGTATGTCTGATTTACTGATCTACAAGTAAAAAATAGACAAGAGGGAGAAGTAAATCACAACTATGTTTAACCCTTTAAAGACGAAGCGTGTCTGTTTTATATAAGGACTCAGTGCATACCGCGCTGTAAACACTCTCCACTTCGGTTATAAAAACCAGTCTCTTAATGTTTTATAAGGCAAAAGTTTCTGTTTGTTCTGACATCCGTACAAATCACATAAACGCAATGTGGGCACCACGTAGAATTTTTTAATATTAAACATGGTCGTATATAAAGTTACCGCTAGGCTTTAAATGGTTAATGGTATTCTACTGCATATTACGACATGTTTCGGCTGTTATCCAAACAATCTTGTGACATATATAAAATACTCGCAGAAATAATGTGTACATACAACACAATAAATCCCCCCCCCCGGCTTCCACCCAAATTATTGACATCTCAATCTTATAGTACAGTACTAACTAACTGACCGACTAACTAACTAACTAACTGACTGACTGACTGACTGACTGACTGACTGACTGACTCCATGGAACAGAGGCCTTCTTGAGAAGGTAACAGTTTCTCAGCTAGTCAAGAAATTTCCCGCATTTTATGGAACTCGGAGGTTCATCACCGCACTCACAAGAGCCCGCTACCTGTCCCTCTCCTGACCCAGCTCAATCCAGTCCATGCCCACATCCCACTTGTTGAAGAGCCATTTTAATATTATCGTCCCGTCTATGCCTGGATCTCCCAAGTGGTCGCCTTCCCTGAGATCTCCCCACCAAAATCCTATATGCATCTCTCTTTTCCCCCATACGTGCTACCTGCCCCGCCCATCTCGTTTTTCTCGATTTGATTACCCGAATAATATTTGGTGATGAGTACAGGTCATTAAGTTCCTCGTTATGTAGTCTTCTCCACTCCCCTGTCGCCTCGTCCCTCTTAGGCCCAAATATCCTCCTCAGCACCCTATTCTCGAACACCCTCAGTCTTTGTCCCTCCCTCAGTGTGACAGACTAGTACAGTACAGTAAATATTTTCCTACTGTAAAACTCAGACTTCAATCACGTGGGGGGAGGGGAGAATTAATGTATATAGGCATTCTTTCTGCAAGTATTTTGTATGAGCCTGATGATGGCTTTGGATAAAAGCCGAAACATGTTGCAATATAATATACACTAGAATATGCCTACCACTAAATATAGTTGTGATTGACTGCTTCTTTTTTCTGTTCTTTATTGCCGACAAATTTAATGCATAATACAGGATCTGTACTTAAATAATGAATTATTTGAGAACTGTAAAATAAAACAATAATAATAATAATTGATATCTACAGGTAAAAATACAGTGGAACTCGGTTATAACGCCATGAAAGGGACTGAATATTTTGTGTCGTTATAAACGAGTGTCGTTATAACCGAGGAGTGTAATGTTACAGCTAACAGTGAGGAATTAATTGGTACCACAGAAATACTGACTGTGTAGGCGAGGTATCGTACCAACCGATGTCGTTTTAACCGGGTTCAACTCTATATGCAATAGGAAGGCAGTTATTGCCTTGCGCTGGAAACTAATTGCTTTCCCTTAAATTTGCCCAGTTAACAGAAATGCAAAATTAAGAACAGAGTAATGGAGGGTTTAAACGTGAAGGGTAAACAATATAATGCTGTGGTGCGCCGCTTCCAAACACATAGGCTATACTGCCCCCCTTGCCGCCCATCCGTCCTTACCAAACGCATTACAAAATTGGATCGCTTATGAAAGGCTGACAACAGCTGCCGACCGACCCCTCGTATCCATTCAATTACAGTAGTTGTACCACACAATTTTACTACGTGTAATGGGTTTGTATAATCATTACACATCTACATAATTACACGAACACCTACGGTGGTCATCTGCTCCAATTAAAAGTGTTCAGTCTCATAACTTGACACCTCAAACACTGCCGAGTGGTCAGCACCCCTGCTTCGAGTTCCGAAGCTTCTGGTTTCACATCTCTTAACAAGTTTCCCTTCTGTTCTCCGCCTTTAAAATCAGGGCACTAAAATAGGTTATTATTTTGTATTTAATCCTTTGACCTATTAAAGCCTAGCGGTAACTTTACGTACCTCCAGGTTTAACATTAAAAAATTCTACGTGGTGCCCACATTGCGTTTATGTGTTTTGTACGGATCTCAGAACAAACAGCAACTTTTGCCTTATAACCGAAGTGGAGAGTGTTTACTGCGCGGTACGCACTGAGGCCTTATATAAAACAGATACGCTTCGTCTTTAAAGGGTTAAAGACGAAAATTAATTTAAATTACATAAGGACATGTCAGTTCGTATAGTAACCAGGCTGCAGACTGGACGACCGACTTAGCTTAGTTCGATTCCCGGCATTGAATGCGTCTGACAACAACGCGCGGCGGTGTTACTTGTTTTGTAATCGGGAGGTCTGCGTTTCGAAAATCGGCCGGGCTGTGACTAACCCGAATATTTTCGTTTTTCTCAGTCACTCCTCACACATACCAGTACAGAAACTCTGTTAAATGATGAAGCTTCACACCAAAACCCCTGCAATTTATTATTCATCATCCGACGCAGTAATTTCCGAATACCAACAGCGTCGTTAAATAAGCCACAAACACAAAACAGAACTGCTTTTTACCAGAGGCTCACCGACTTCAGAGTTTTGAAAAGATGGCTTCTGTAATCATTGGGGTGTAGAACTGATGGCTTGAAGTTTCTTCTGAAATTGGATTTTGTTCAATTAAATCCGCACCCTTCTCTGCTTTCATCTGGAATAATGTAATTAGTTAGGCATAAATAAGTAATGCAAATGCGAAACTCTGATTAAAGGATCTCACATTATAACTCTCTGTATCCCTTACTGTGCTGCTGCTGCTGCTGCTGCCATCTGTGTGAAGGAAAGTCATATACTGACAAAGTAGTGGCAGGTAGCGTGCTGCTAAACCCGTAACTCTTTTTTAAATTTCTGCTGTCCTGCAGCAGGTAGTAATTAAACGTTATAACACGTTATTTAAGGGAAGATAGAAGGAAGGATAGAAGCGATGGGAAGACGAGGAAGAAGACGTAAGCAGCTACTCGATGACCTTAATGAAAGAGGGGATACTGGAAATTGAAAGAGGAAGCACTAGATCGCACTCTGTGTAGAACTTGCTTTGGAAGCGGCTATGGACGTTCCGGAAGAGAGACTGCGTGATGGTGGTGGTGGTGGTGGTGGTAGTGGTGGTGGTGGTGGTGGTGG
>BLKM01000376.1:905495-1068416 GCA_013340265.1 Coptotermes formosanus | reverse complement strand
GGTGGAGGTGGCGGTGGTGGTGGTGGTGGCGGCGGCGGCGGCGGCGGTGGTGGTGGAGGTGGTGGTGGTGGTGGCGGTGGTGGTGGTGGCGGCGGCGGTGGTGGTGGAGGTGGTGGTGGTGGAGGTGGTGGCGGCGGTGGGGGTGGTGGTGGTGGTGGTGGCGGCGGTGGTGGTGGTTGTGGTGGTGGTGGCGGCGGCGGTGGTGGTAGTGGCGACGGTGGTGGTGGTGGCGGCGGTGGTGGTGATGGCGGCGGCGGTGGTGGTGGTGGTGGTGGTGGTGTTGGCGGCGGCGATTATTATGATGATGATGATGAATGAATGAATCAGTCAAGCAATAAAACGTTGTTTACACTATGTCGTTGAGATTGCGTTTATCTTTCATGGTATAAAGCTTTGTTTGTCTCGACCCTGAACATAGAAGGAGCTGGTTCCTCCACGTACGGACACTCCCCCAGTTAGTGCAGAAGTTAAGTTGCGGAAGATCTAGAGCAAGTCGAAGTTTGCGCAGCTCGGAAGTGAGTGCACGTGTCGTCAAGTGCATACGTGCATATGCGTGCGCACTGCACTTCGTTAGGACGTGCATATGCGTGCGCACTGCACTTCGTTAGGACGTGCATCCACGGAATTTTATTTTATGCTTTTTAAAAGGCGAGCATTTATTGAATAAATCGTGAAGGGGCATTATTCTTATTCACCAAAAAATAAAAAGCACTAAAACTCAACTAAATATGTATGTAAAATGTAAAAAACTTGTCAATTTTGCATGTGTTGAAGGCATATGGGGGGAGTGGAGGCATATGTTAATTCATTCTGAACCTCGGCACTACATGAAGATGAGTGGTCGCCATAGGCGTAACTTGGGGGGGGGGGGGCAAGGGGGTGGACAAATGACCCTCCAATATTTTTTAAACTAGGAATAGTTTTTTTTGTTACTGAATTGAATAATGGCAAATAAAAAATGGACAGAGAAAAGAAAATGAAAAACCTGCGTTTTATTCGACCAATTTTCCCCTCTTTCAAATTCGACTCTTTTGTAAAATAAAATTCGTAATACCCATGGTCATTTTGGCCCCCCTCCCCCCGCCGCCTTGTTATTAGCCAATGTACGCTTATTGTGGTCGCCCTGGTCGCCATACTCCCATTGAAAGAGACCGAAGTACCGATTCGGTAACAGGCTGAGTGCCCCCCGCCCCCCCCCCCTTCCCAGAGCCCGTCTGGACACGTGGGAGAAGGGACACATCTCTTCTGTTGGGAGTATTGAGACTATAATGTCATCCGGCTCGTAGCCTAGTCACTATACCACCTCAGCTAACCCAACTCCAGCGCCGTATTAACTATCGCCCGGACTGTCGTGTGGTAAAACATCTGTTGGAGAGGTGAGATTCCCACAGCAGTGCCCAAAAATATGGCCGTGTTCTTGTATGTGACGCCTTGTAGTCTAGTATAAATTAAGGTTAGTGTATTTATACCATAACACATGGCACCATATCACAGAAGATGACATTTTTTTGAAAGGAATGTCAATGAAGAATTATTATACAAGGTTTTCAAGTTATGACCCTGCGAACATGATTGTATAAAATCGACTCGGCCTAGAATAGTGCAGCGTTTACGCCAGGTTTACGCAGCGTCATATAATGAACACCCTGTATAATGAAATAGAAGGTGTAAAAGCCAGAGTCCTGTGGTGCGGAAGGACGCCTTTATGTATGTATGAAGAATGTCACAGTTGTTAGACAAAGCAGACAGAAAACTGCACGTGAATAGCAAACATTACCACAAAAGGGCTGGAAAAAAAGAACACTTCTATATGACGACATCAAGTTACAGTGGCTGCATGATTCGATTTGAAAATTGTATTTATTATGCGGTGTGAAAATCTTTTGATACTTGGGGGAAGAGCGTACGTTGAAGACTTCAGGTCGTATGGATAGATTCCCCCCCCCCTCCCCATGCCGTAACAGCCCCCCAGTGGGCCAGGGCCTCCTCCTTATCGAGGCTTCACGATCACACTCAGACACACCACACTCGGTAGGACTTCTCTGGACGAGTGATCAGCCCGATGCAGAGACCTCTACCTGACAACACACAACACTCACAAGAGACAAACATCCATGCCCCCGGCGGGATTCGAACCCGCAATCCCAGCAAGCCAGCGGTCGCAGAGCTACGCGTTAGAACGCACAACCACTGGGATAGGCCAGACATTTTTTAGGATACAAAATTAGCTTAATTATGTAATCCGAAAGGATATAAGAGACATGGGAGAATATAAAAGTAGATGGAAATATCAGTTACAACGTTGCAGAAAATCATAACGTTATTATGGCACACAATTTATGAGTTAGAAGTCTAAGGGAAAGAACATATTTTGTTTTTATATTTGTTATTAAACTTTTGAAGACTGAAATCAACTTTAAAGTCATGTGGTTACTTTGTACCTCCAGGTTTAATGCTAACAGGACATCCAGTGTACGTATAACATAACACTGAGGCGCGTTCGCGTAACCATTGTTGCCGTGGAAAAGCAATAAGTATTACACATTCTGAGTGTGTGTCTGTAGCCTTAGTTATGCAGCATGCAAAGCGCATGCGCCGTATTATATTGTCATCTGTGGCCCGTCTGGCTCTACCATATTTTTCCACACTATCTTATAAACGGCACGATTTTCGGGAAAAAATTATTCAACATAAAACGTGTGTTTTTATTTTATCTGCAACTTTTGTTTGAAACATTTCTTATTTTAACCCTTTAAAGACGAAACGTGTCTGTTTTATATAAGGACTCAGCTCGTACCGCACTGTAAACACTCTCCACTTCGGTTATAAAAACCAGTCTCTTAATGTTTTATAAGGCAAAAGTTGCTGTTTGTTCTGAGATCCGTACAAAACACATAAACGCAATGTGGGCACCACGTAGAATTTTTTAATGTTAAACCTGGCGGTATGTAAAGTTACCGCTAGGCTTTAAAAGGTTAAGGAGAATTCAGCGAGATATTTTCATAAATGTGCATGGGTTCTTGTAAAGTATCCTTATTCTTCTCAGATTTTAAAGAAACTTGAATTTTATCGACAGATTTTCGAAAAAAAAATATTCAAATGCAAAATTTAATGGCAGTCCATCCAGTGGGAGCCGAGCAGTTCCATGCGGACGGACAGACAAACAACCATGACGAAGCTGATATGCGCTACTCCCAATTCTGCGAAATCGCCTAACAACTGTGTGTTTTACTCACACTGTCTGTTTCCATGTTTGTACTCCTTACATTCCGCTGCTGCTTGTGTCTATAAAATGAAGTAATCCGATTTTCCTTATAACACGGCTGATAAGTCAACTCTTAAGAACAGCGCTGAGTTTTATTTACTTTGTAGTCTCTGTGTATTTTGTATCGATTGCATCAGAAGTCAATGTTATTTCCCTATACAGCATTAACTGATTCGCTTTTATAACCGAGACGGAGTGTGTTTACTGCGCGGTACGGACTGAATCTTTATATTTCTGTTCAAGTTTAGTCTTCAAATGGTTAGCCTTTTAAAGCCTAGCGGTAACTTTACGTACCACCAGGTTTAACATTAAAAAATTCTACGTGGTGCCCACATTGCGTTTATGTGTTTTGTACGGACCTCAGAACAAACAGCAACTTTTGCCTTATAAAACATTAACAGAGTGGTTTTTATAACCGAAGTGGAGAGTGTCTACAGCGCGGTACGCACTGAGTCCTTATATAAAACAGATACGCTTCGTCGTTAAAGAGTTAATTTGCATTAGGAATAACTATTCAGTTCATACCGCACAGGGAACGTAGTGTATTTCCATTACGAAGGCCAATTGACGAATGGTCGTTGTTTTAGTGGCCCCGTCACTCAGATGCTAGGA
Organism: Coptotermes formosanus; assembly: GCA_013340265.1. Taxonomy (NCBI): domain Eukaryota; kingdom Metazoa; phylum Arthropoda; class Insecta; order Blattodea; family Rhinotermitidae; genus Coptotermes; species Coptotermes formosanus. Next base: position 1,064,539 of record BLKM01000376.1, on the reverse strand, counting down.
TTTAAACTCAAATCACATCACGACAGCTTTATGCCACATCTTTTCCAATTTAATGTTAATCGTTCGTCATAGAGTCAAGAAATTCCCCTCTAAACATTGACCCCGACTGTTCAACACCGTGTTCACAACATCCCGTCCTTTGTCCCTATATTGAGCTTTATGGGCCCAGTCCACGCCCTCTTATCCCATTTATTTAAGGTCAATTTTAATACTATCCTTCCACCCATGCTTAGGTCTTCCAAGTCGTTTGTTTCCTCCAGGTTTCTGAACCGAAAGTCTGTATGTATTTATTTTCTCCCCCATTCGTACCACATGCCCCGCCCATCTTGTCATCCTTTATTTGATCACCCGAGTATTGGGTGAGCGGAAGAAATCATGACGGTCCTCGTTATGTAGTCTTCTCCAGTCCCGTTACCTCGTCCCTCTTAGGCCCAAATATCTTCCTCGGCATCCTATTGTCAAACACCCTCAGTCTTTGGTCCTCCCTCAGTGTGAGAGACCAAGTTTCAGACCCGCACAAAACAATACGTAAAAATTATAGTTCGCTATATTTTAATTTGTAAGTTTATCGGTAGCAAACGGTAAGATAGAATATGCTGAGGATCATGGTGCCGGATATTTTCTGATTTTAATATGCTTTTAAATTTTTCTTTTATGTAGGTCGTTAATAGGAGAACGCGGTGGCGCAGTTGGTTCAGACAATGTGCCATAAGCCGGAAGGTCGCGGGTTCGATTCCCGATGGTGTCATTGGAATTTTTCATTCACTTAATCCTTCCAGTTGCACTATGGCCCTGGGGTCGACTCAGCCTCTAACAGAAATGAGTACCAGGGGATAAAGGCGGCCAGTGCGTAGTGCTGCCAACTTTACCACATTCATGTGCTGATTGTCTTGAAATCTGGGAGCCTCAGACTCCTGTAACCGTCGAGGCCTGAACAGGCCTGTGCAGGGATAGCCTTACATCGTCAAATAAACCGCAATAAATAAATAAATAAATAAATAAATAAATAAATAAATAATCCCTTTTAGTGTTTGCACCCTTATGCAAAGTCAAGCTGTAACCCTGATTCCTTACTTCAGTACATTGCAGACATCTGCGTACAGAAAACAATCAACAAAGTTGCTGCTTGCTTTTGTACTGGACAGGGCAATTACGTAAGCGCTCCACTGCTCCGAACAGGGTTCGGTGGCGCGCGTTCAAGCGAAAGGCATCGAGAGATCGTGTAGGCGGGCGGTCGATTTCATGATGTGGGCAGCAAAGTCCCACTGCATATTCGTCGAGTGCTGCTTATACTGAGGCCACAGAAAGAAGTCACACAAAGGACTCTCCTCCACCTCTCCTCACTTCCTCCTCCAGCTTATTTCCCTGTATTCCCCTCCATTAGTCAAGCCATTCTGTTCACAAGAATTAGAGAGACAAGCGGTTTGGACGGACTACTGTTGGCCAGCAAGTGCTGGGGGGGAATATAACATTTGGCAGAGTGGGGGAAGCCACGAGCACTGTAAACCTTCAGCAGGACTTATTTCCGTGGCCACAGTATAAGTAGGTCACGCCCTTATTATTATTATTATTATTATTATTATTATTTAAAAGGCAAAGCTATCCCTATACAGGCCCTTAGGGTTCCAGGAGGTTAAGGCTACCAGATTTCTAGACAGTCCGCACATGAAGGCGATAAGGTTGTCAGCCCTACGTAGCGGCCGCCTTTACCCCCCCAGGAAATATTTCCGGTTCTGATTTCTGTTAGAGGCTGAGTCGACCCCAGGGCCATAGTGCGGCCGACAGGATTATGTCGATGAAAAACTCGAATGACTCCAACAGAAATCGAACCCGCGACCTTCCGACTTGCAGCGCAGTGCCTCGACCAACTGCGCCACCGCGTGCTCCCATTATTATTATTATTATTATTATTATTTAGTAGTAGTAGTAGTAGTAGTAGTAGTAGTGGATATGGTGGTTGGCCTTGTTATCATCAATCACGCAGTCTGTCTGTAACTAGGCTACAGGCTGGACAATCCGGGGTTCGACTTCCGGAAGGTGTAAGAAATTTTTCTCATCTCCGAAACGTCCAGAGTGGCTCTGGCACCTACCCAGCCTCCTATTGAATTGGTAAAGGGATTCTTTTCCGGGGCATAATGTTAACCCCTTACCTCCATCTAGTTATGGATTTAAGAATAAGTGGAGCTGTACCTCTACTCCTCTGTACGCCTTAATGTCGTGTAAAGAGACAACCGTACCTCTAGCTTTACTTGGAATTTTGAATGTCTAAACGTGGAGCTCGCTATCTGCCCCGTTACGAAAAATCAAACAGCAGCAGTCTGACAGTTTCATACGGCTAAATAGTGGTGCATGAGACTACAGTGGGCTACTCAACCTTTTAAAGCCTAGCGGTAACTGTACGTAACACCAGGTTTAATATTAAAAAATTCTACGTGGTGCCCACATTGCGTTTATGTGTTTTGTACGGATCTCAGAACAAACAGCAACTTTTGCCTTATAAAACATTAAGAGACTGGTTTTTATAACCGAAGTGGAGAGTGTTTACAGCGCGGTACGCACTGAGTCCTTATATAAAACAGATACGCTTCGTCTTCAAGGGGCTAATACAGGGTTGTATTTCAAGGCTTTGAAGTGGGCAGGTACTGGAGCTCTTTTGAAATTTGTACTGGGTAATGTTAGAGTGATGACTATTTCTGTAAAGTCTATCTCCCCTTCGCTATGTGGTTGCGGGTACAAAGAGGCGAGCGGGAGATCAGCATGAACTAAATGGGGGGGGGGGGGGGGGGGGCTCACACACAAAAAAAGGGTAATTATGAAATTTATGGCCGCCCGCGTGTCGTTTTCAGCAATGTGAGGTTAAGTATTTTGTTAAAAATTAAAAACAGTATTAAGATACTAATTACGTTTCTACCGTTAGTACTGCTGCTACTACGACTACTACTACTACTATTCTTTCAGTTCACTGTGGATTAATGAACGCGCAGGCTTAACAGCACAAGTGCCTATTATAGAGCCAGCACAAAGACACAAATAAAACACAAAACAGTACAAATACACAAAAACAAAACACTAAACAGACAAAACAAAAACATTGCAGAAAAAAAGCAATCTCAAAGAAGTACTGGGGCAAAACCCGTATGACGTGAAAAAAAACGTACATAAGCTGATTTAAAACTGCCACAGATTAGCGCAGAATCTGTTGTAATAAAGTAATGGGGTTCCTTAATAATAATAATAATAATAATAATAATAATAATAATAATAATAATAATGAAAACTGCGTTGCACTCTTTATTTCTTCGCCGACGTTTCGTATGCTGCACGTTTTCATTCACGTCGTGCCCTAAACAGAGGGCATTATACTGTCTGGCAACTTGCACCACTCGTCACTCAGACCGTTTCGCGTGACGGCGCACAGCGCAACGTTCGCCGCTATGCCAGTTTGCCGTGAGTCGAGGTCCACGCCTGTTAGTTCAATCTACTGCGCTTTATATGAGGTTTTCATTCTCCGCATTTAAGAAGTGTGCTGCACGCCTTCATGAGACGCTAAGAGTAGCTCAGCTAATCACGAATTTCTCGGCAGTTTATCGAACTCGAAGGCTATCACCGTGTTGACAACAGCCCGTTACTTTCCCCTATTCTGAGCCAGCTGAATCCAATCCACGACCTCACATCCTATTTATTTCAGATACATTTTAATATTATTTCACCGTATTTACTTTGGTGTTCCAAGTGGCCTGTGTTATTCATGTTTCCACAACACAACCCTGCATTTATTTCTCTTATTCCCTATACGTGCCACATGCCCTGCCCATCTCAGCCTGCTTGATTTGACCACCTTAATAGTATTTGGTGGAGTAGGCTACAGATCATGAAGCCCCTCATTATGTAATTTTTTCTGGTCTCCCGTTACTTGTTCCGTCGTAGGATTTTCATGCATTAATTCACAGTTGTTGTGTTCTGTAAATGTGGGTACGTAGCAAGGAATGTCAGCGCGTAGCATGCGTTTCCGGTGAGTCATTATTTGTTAAGATGAGAAGATAGAAAGGAATGTGGCTGTCAGCGCTGATACACGTTACGAGGAAGTCAGAAATCTTGGAAGACTTGATACCGCACTCTTCTGTGACCCGAGTGCCTGCACAATAACGCGTATGATGAATGGAGAATGGAGAGTTACTGAATGGTTTCCTGTTCCAAACTACGTTACGATTTCCGATTAAATTTAGTATTAGCGAGGGTCTACCGCTCACAGTGGCAGCGCGGTCTAAGGCGTGGGTCTGCGGCCGAGTACTTGCTGGGATTGCGGGTTCAAATCCCGCGCAGGGGCATGGATGCCTGTCTCTTGTGAGTGTTGTGGGTTGTCAGGTAGAGGTCTCTGCGACGGGCTGATCACCCGTCCAGGGGAGTCCTACCGAGTGTGATGTGTCTGAGTGTGATCGTGAAGCTTCGATAATGAGGAGGGCCTGGCACACTAGGGGCTGTTGCGCCAGGGGGGGGGGGATATTAGCGAGGGTCTGTAATTTTCTTATTAGAATTTGATATCACATTAATGGAGTAGAACACACTGAAGTTGGTTCAGAACAGAGTACTGACGAAAGTACTGGAGAATATGAAGGAAGAAGTAATAAGAGGCTGGAGAAAATTACATAAGAAGAAACTTCATGGTTTGTACTCCGCACCCAATATTATTCGGCAGATAAAGTTAATGAGGATAAGTTGAGCGGGGCATGTGGCACGCAAAGAGGATGAAAAAACCGCATACAGAGTTTTGGTTCGGAAATATGAAAGAAAAAGACCACTTGGAAGATATAAGAATTGATGGGAAAATAATATCAAAATGGATCTGAAAGAAATAGGTAGGGGGATGTGGACTGGACTCATCTGCCTGAGGATGGAAGAAAGTGGAAAGGCTCTTTTGGACACGGTGATGAATATTCGGGTTTCATAAAACGCAGGGAGTTTCTGGACCCGCTAAGGACCCCCATCTTCTCAACTAGGACTCTGCTCCATGGAGTTAGTTAACTATGCGAATTTGATATACATAGCCCTTATAGTCCACCCACTACGGTCCACTGTAAATCCCTCCTTTTATAAAACTCGTTTCTAATTATTTGTTTTAAAGCCTCTGTGTGAATGAATTTCAGAACACACTTTAACGCTAATGGAAGCATTTCATTGCGTCAAATGTAGCGCTACTAACCGCAACAACTGGCCATTAAAATAGCAAAGGATTTTGTATTGTTATAATGTATTTCTACGATAAGAGTCCACTTGTACTTCGAAAGTTTTGAAACTTGGTGCTGGAGAAGGATGGAGAAGATCAGTTGGACCGATCGTGTGAGAAATGAAGAAGTATTACACAGAGTCAAGGAGGAGAGGAATGTCCTGCATACAGTAAAAAAGAAGGAGGGCTAACTGGATTGGTCACATCTTGCGTAGGAACTGCCTTCTGAAACACGTTATTGAAGGAAAGATAGAAGGGACGAGAAGACAATGAAGAAGAGGTAAGCAGCTGGATGACCTTAAGGAAACAAGAAGGTACTGGAAATTGCAAGAGGAAGCACTAGATCGCACTCTGTGGGGAACACGATTTAGAATAGGCTATGAACCTGTCGTAAGACAGGCTACGTGATGACGATGATGATTGCCAAAAACCCACGAACAATTCCCCTTAAATCATAAGAGATGCAAGGAGACCTTACAGTGTTACCACTACACTAAACTGCTCAGTTTCTCGTCCACCTGGTGGCGTTCCAATGTAAGAATTTAATCCTACCGTATCGATTTTTTCCTCGTCCACAAAAATCACACCACAAAACAGTCAGTATCCAATAAAGTTGTCTGAAGCAACAGAGACATAAATCAGACAGTACCCATAATACTTATCGTCGAAAATAATAATAATTCTATATACAGCGACAGATTTGTTACTGGAACGGAATCAGGCATGTCAATTTCTCATATCCTGCCTGGCAAATCACTGCTGTATGGATGACAAACTGCGTGGGTTGTGCTGGCAACACAAATCACCGGCTGTTCTGAACACAGAAAGCATTAAAATCGACAAAACTCTAATTTCACCTGTTGATGGTCTCTAGTAAGGTAAGAAGTTCACCCTATAACAGGCTCTGAGGGCCCAAGAGGAGCAGTAGAGGTATAGCTCTACCCGTTCTTGAGCCTCGGCACGAGGAGGGAATGGGGTGGCTAGCTCCACGCCCCGGCCGCTTTACCCCCAGGAAAGAGACCCGGTACCCATTGTACAGGAGGCTGGGTGGGCCCCAGGGTCGGTCTGGACGGGTGCGGAAAATCTCGCCCCCACCGGGATTCGATCCCCGGACCGTCCGGCCCTTAGCGAGTCGCTATACCGACTGAGCTATCCCGGCCCACTCTTGGTCTCTTGTATAAAGGGATAAACACCAACTGTGCGTTCGGTTTATGCAAATCGTGTGGCTGCTGTACAGAGACAATGTAATTATATACCGCAATACATAAAACCGTGAGGGTAAACTGTTACTTAAACACGCTTTTAACTACGCAAGGTGTTACTCAACTGAATGAAAAGGAAATAATTTTAATTTACAGATAGTTAATAGGGTGAGAATGACGACCCATGACATTTTAATAATCAAACAAAATATTTTATACCATTATTAGTTCTACATGTAATTAACCCTCTAAAGCCCCAGTGGTTACTATATGTACCACCACGTTTAACGTTCACAAATTCTACGTTCTGCCCACACAATGTACATCCGTGATTTTTATTAATCTCGGACCAAACTGCGATTATTTCACTGTATAACACTAAATAGTTGGTTTTATAACTGAGATGGAATGTGTTTACTGCGCGGTACGATCTAAGACTTAAAATAATTGAGCTTTTAGTTTTGGTCCTTAAAGGGATAGGGAAAGTGGCGGGCTGTTGTGTTATAAGCCTTGGCATCCCATACGAATTTGGGGTGGGGGGGGTTCATTATAGAAATGAAACAAACCCCACTAGTCGTGGGGATAGCAAAGCTGCACACTTATTGTATCCTGCAGATGGACGTAGAAGATTTCTCCGAAACGTTCGTACCTATGAACCAAACTGCATGGCATCACAACACAGAAAACCATATTCTTATTACCGACCGCCATGATAACCTTAGATCTGTTGGCATTATTTATTTCTATTTATCGTTTAACGACACTGCCAATGGCACTATATACCAAAAACCATTTTAAAATTCGCAACAGCAAATTAAAACATGTGGCGGAAAGTGGCCGTGGACGATTTCCCGGAATTCGCCTGGAGTACCTGAGATAACCTCGACATACGTGGTGCTCCAACCGAGGTTCGAACCGGACACCTGCCAAATAGAAGCCAGAACTGTTAGCAATTGAGCTATTCTTAGAAATGCAAGTGACATATACGGTGAGAAGAAAAATGAGTGCAGGGTTTGGTGGCGAAATCTAAACGAAAGATACCACTTAAAAGACCTGAGAATAGATGGAAGGATAATATTAAAATGGTTCTTCAAAAAGTGGGATAGGCGGTATGGACTGGACTAATTTGGTTCAGTACCGAGACAGATGGCAAAAGCAGCATTCAAGAAGAAGAAGAAGAAGAAAAAGAAGAAGAGTCTTTTCACCAGCAAATTGGACTTAAATTTAAGGAAGCAACTAGCAAAGCGGTACATTTGGAGCACAGCTTTTATGATGCTGAAACTTGGACACTTCGGGAAGTAGATCAGAAATGCCTGGAAAATTTTGAAATGTGGTGCTGGAGAAGGATAGAGAAGATCAGTTGGACCGATCGTGTGAGAAATGACGAAGTATTACACAGAGTCAAGGGGGAGAGGAATATCCTGCATACAATAAAAAGAAGGAGGGCTAACTGGATTGGTCACATCTTGCGTAGGAACTGCCTTCTAAAACACGTTATTGAAGGAAAGATAGAATGATAGGAGTGACGGGAAGACGAGGAAGAAGACATAAGCAGCTACTGGATAACCTTAAGAAAAGAGCAGATACTGGAAACTGAAAGAGGAAGCACTAGATCGCACTCTGTGTAGAACTCGCTTTGGAAGAGGCTACAGACATATCGTAAGACAGACTGCAGAATGAATGGACAGGGACAGGTGGCGTGCTGTTGTGGACACGGTAACGAACCTATGGATTTCTTAAATCGCCAGGAGTCTCTTGACTAGCTGAGGAACTATTAGCTTCTCAAGAAAGACCCAACACCGCGGAGTTACGGTATTTTCAGACCCCTCGACCTGTCATTAACCCTTTGAAGTTCAAATCCAAGACACCAGCTGACCGTTTTTGTGTCAAGCCGTTGTGAAATGTCGAATCTGATCACTGCAGTCTCTTCGGGCGGCTTCAGTTTTTCTGCTGTCCATTATTATTGCATCAAGAGCTGCAGTTCCACACAGAAATAGTTTCACACCACAATAATAGAAAAATTAAAAATATTTTGGAAAGTTTTAGTTTAAAACAGACCGGAAATACAACAAGGCTTCGCTTGATTATCCAAATGCACTGGCAAGGTGTATATGTTCGTAGCTTCGCATCTCGTATCATATCGATTGCTCAGACTTGCGACCAACAGGGTGCTCTTTAACATGTGCCCCTCTCCTCGTCACTTCTTATGCTCCTTTGCACGCAGAGTTGAATGTTCGTGTTGTGGCGTCATAATTACTAAAGTTATGGTTCGAAGCTGACGCGTCTGCGAATAATAAGTAAACACGAGACAACAGGATTAAACTTTGAAGAAAATTCTACTACGTGCCCAGAAATGAGACAGAAAAGAAAGGGAGTCGAGAGTTAAAACCAAAAGCGCCGTCGATTCATAAGTGGAAACCACGATAAATAAAAAGATGATTAACATTCCACAGTCGTCTTAAAGAATCCTGGAAATATAAACTTAAAACAATTTTGTTACTTTAACCTGACGTTTAAATCTTTAGTTTCAATTTCAAAGGAAACCTTATTATGTTCAGTAGAGCGAACAGAATAATAACAACGAAAAATTTTATGCTACCACGAAGGAAAGTTGTAAGAATTACTTCCGTTTTATATTTTTATACAAAGTCGATGATGGCCGTTTTGGGCCAAAACACATAATCTATTTACAGGGGTCTCCAACCTTTACTTGCTCAAGGGCCACATTTTAATGGCAGAAAGATTCGTGGGCCCCATTCACGGTTTACAAAGTACAGTTTGCATATTATTGCAGGTCATGCCCACTATATCCCCTGCATAAACACACATAGGACAGTTTTGTTATTTTATTTATTTATTTATTTATTTATGGTTTATGACATTTTTATTATTATTTACCCTGCAACTATGGCCCTGGGGTCGACTCAGCCTCTAACAGAAATGAGCACCAGGAGTATTTACTGGGGGGTAAAGGCGGCCGGGGCGTAGGGCTGACAACCTTACCACTTTCATGTGCCGACTGTCTAGAAATCTGGGAGCCTCAACCTCCTGGAACCCTAAGGGACTGTCCAGGCCTGTAATGGGACTGCTTTACCTTTTTTATTTACCCTGCAAACATTCCCTGCTATAGTCCCTACGACATTAACCAGATTTCGTATACAAAAAAACAAAAAATATGTTTAAAATTTTAGTACAAACTTAAAATATTTCCGAATGAATTTTATTTAACATTTATTTATTTGAATTAAATTTTTACATTCAAAAGTTAAATTCGTTCAGAGGCCACACAAAAACATTCAGAGGGCCGCATGCAGCTCATGGGGTGCAGGTTGATGACCCCTGGCCTATTACTAACACAACAAATGTGGTTGTCTTTGATGGTAGACTTTATTGATTAATTGTCATGGTTAGACTGACATTTTTAAACACTCAAGAAATAAACTGTTCATAAACATGCCTATGACATTTTTACAACCATATTTCTGAAAGATGACGTATGGAGGAGTGGAGATACAGTTCCACATATTTTTATCCTTGGCACTAGCTGGAGGTAAGTGGTCAGCTTAATAACCAGACTGCTTTACCACGAGAGAAAGAGATGTGGCAAATACTGGATAGACCCCAGAAGTGATCTGGATATTATGGAGAATGCAATGTCTGCCCCTCCTGGGAAATAAACCTTGATATCCCGGTCGTCCAGTTTGGTCACCAGAATGATTGAGAAAAACATATATTGTTAATGATATTCATGAAAATTTAGATTCTGTATAAGTTGAAGGTCACCATAGTCTGGTGTGTTTATTTCTGTTGGGCACAGAAACAAACAGAAATTCCTAATGACATTTCATCAGTATTTATGTGCGTGTGTACTTGTCTCTGTGTGTTTTATGTATGTTTGTACACATGTACACTTTTATGTATGAAACAGTACGTAATCATTTATTTCTTTTACATTTCAGAATGGACACAAGAAATCCCATGTACGGTCACATGTCAACCATGGCTCGTTGTTATGGAGAACAAAATACAATGATGCACTGAAGAGGGAGGATGGATGAAGACAAGAAATCAAATGAAAATGAAAGAAAAAAAAATGGACGTAGTGAAGAAAAGTCGCACAAGAAAGAAGGTACAGTAGATCGCAAAGAAGGACTAGAGACCACACACAAAAAGGAGGATGATGTGGAGGAAAACTGCATTACAGAAACCGAAAATGGGGAAGATGAAGACAGAGGACACCCTGAACAGAAAGAAAATAAAACAGATGATAGAATGATGAAAAGAACTGATGGAGGTGAGAAAGATGATGAAGGCAAAGGAGTGAAGAACAAGGAAAAAGAAGGAAAGGAAGACCAGGTTGAAAGAGTAGAAACATCTGCAATTGAAGAAGATACAGCAGACTGCAGGGACAAGGCTATGAAAGAGGTTAAAAGAGAAGTATGTAAAAACGCAAATGGGAAGAGTAATGAAAGTCAGAAGGGTAGAGAAGTATTAAAAGTGGCTAGTAACAAGGCACATGATATTGAAGTTCAAGAGATGATGAATAAAAATATTGAAGACTTGAAGAAGTCATCTGTTGAAATTCTGCCCCCTGAAGAAGGAAATCTGCAGCTGAAGGTTCAGGACCAGAAAATGTGTGTAAATACCCAAGAATTAGTGACAAACAAACACAAGTCACAGAAACATTCAGAAGCACATCATGAAATTAAACTGGCAAATGGAGACCAGGAGACATCATCCAAGGAATTACGGAGCAAAGAGCAGAACAAGAAAATAAACCAGGCAACTGTAACTGTGAAACAGCCTGTTGCAGCAGGAGTGGGGGAAATGCAAGTCCAAAATAACACAGACAAAACTGTGCAAATAGACAGTACAGGGTATGTGAAAGAAAATCTGACATTCTTTGATAATATTAATAAAGAAATTAAGGAGGACTTGGTTACAGACATAAAGAAAGGGGAGTTACACACGGGAAACAAAGATACGAAAAAGCAGAGCAAAACTGAAGACAGAGCAGTTTCTACAGACAAGAACCTAGTGCAAACAATAACTGTTGTTCAAGAATGTGTGAATGTAACTTTAGAAAGCAAAGAAGGTAAGAAGACACTACGCGACAATACAAAAGAACGAGAAAAATTATCAGCTACAGACTGGGACAAAGGAGAGATGGAAACGAAAAGTGTTAGTCAGGAGAGGAAAAGTAAGGACAAAGCACAAGAAATGTCATCTGGTAGAGGGACAACTAAGCTATTAGTTCAGGGTGGAACAGCTGCTGGGAAACAAGGGCATGAAGGGAAGACAATTGAGGAAGTGAAACATGAAACTGACAATAAAGTGGGGGAAGAAAACAATGCGCAAGACTTAAGCCATAAGAAGGAAGGAAGAAATGAATATGAAAATGTGGGACAACAAAAGGAACAGACAGGAGACAAAAGACAGTCAGACTCAAGTTCCAAAGCAAGAAGTTTTATTGTTAAGGAAGCTGCAGAATCGTCGACAGAAAAATCTGTAAACAATGGTAGAGATGGCATGCGGCAGAAACAAATATGCACATCTGAGGAAACAGTTGTCAAGTCTAAAGAAGAATGTAATGGCAAACGGAGTGAGACTCTGAAATCTACAGTGATCCCACCGGCAAAAGCGTCTGATGACAAGGATAAATTACAAGATATTCTTAGTAAGACTAGTGATGTGACAACCACAGGAAGGCCAATATGCACTGTGTTTCAGGGAACAGTCCCAGGACATGCAAAATGTGAGGAAAGTATTCAGCGATCTGAAATGATGCAGTCTAGGCACAATCAAGAAAGTAATAAAGTAAAGGCTGATAATTCATCATCAACTGAGACTGGTATAAACAATCAGCATAAGCAATTAGAATGTAAGGTTCAACAGTCTCTGCAAGAGGAACAAGTGCACGTGAAACAACAAAGACAGGAGAAACAGCACACAAAATTACAAGAACAAATACAAAAACAGCAACACGCACAGAATGAACAAGAACAAAAGCAAATAGAGCAGAGGAAACAACAGAAACAGAAATCAGCAGCACAGCAAAATGAAAAACGTAAAGAAAAACAACAACAAGAAATAGAAAAAGGCCTGCAAGAGGAACAAACTAAACAGAAATCACAAACACAAGTGTTGATACGACAAACACAGAAGCAGAAAACTCAGAATGAAAAACCAGAAGAAACACAACTGCACATGCAATTGCAGAAGCAGGGAGAGCAAAGAGGACAAAAAGAACAGAATCAGACAGGGAAAGAAAAGCAATCGAATGAAGCGCTACAAAAATGTCAAAAAGTAAAGCAATCACAACAAGAATGGACACATGAAAAGCAACCTAAATTGCAGCAGCATGAGCAACAGCAACCCAAACACCAGAAGTCAAAGGAACAGCAACAGGGACAAGCAGGACAAGAGAAACAACAAATGACAGAGCAACAGGATGAAGAGCAACCAAAGGAGCAGCAAAAAGCACAGCAGCCAAACCAGGAGCAACAGCACCAACAGTCTGAAGAAGGTGATAGTGATGGTGCTGCAGGGTGTGGAGGTGTGCAGGGCAGGAGTTGCCCCATCTACTTTGGAGTGCGGAGCTACCTTCATCAGTTTTATGATTCAACTCCAGTAAAAAATTCACAACCCTACCAAGATTACACTGAGGTTAGTTGCTGTCCTGCTGGCAGAATGAACAACGTACACTGTTATTTGTTACATACATAGTAGTTTGAGAATAAAATGTAGAATTATCGTAGCAAGTTTTAAGGTTTTCTCCCAGTGACTGTGTGGTGGAACTGACATAAGTCAAAAAGAAATTCCGTCTTGAATCAGAGTTTTACAAATGCATCATTTGTAATTTGTTGTCCTTCACCACAGTGCTTGATGTTTAACATCATGTTTTTTTCTGCTGGATGCATTTCAGTGGCTATTTGGTGTGCAAAGATCTCAATTTTTTCTTAGGAAACTTGTGACTTCTATAAGGCAGACTTTCCAAAGCATGTATGCAGTTTCCAGTATGGCTGTTGCCTGTAGTTACTTCATTTGGTGTTTTCCCAAAATCAAGGAACTACAGAAAACAGCCATTATTATTATTATTATTATTATTATTATTATTATTATTTGTTGTTGTTGTTGTTGTTGTTGTTGTTGTGAAATCCTATGACTGCGTTATAATTCAGAATGTGTAGCACTGAATGTTATGCTGACTGATAAAAGATGAATTGGAAAGGGCTGAAAAGGCAGTGGTCATGCACTACTACCTGTTACATGCCTGGAGGGACTGAGAAAAACCACAACAACCCTCACAGAGGATTCATTCTGAGCCTTTACCTGCTTGCAAATCTGACTGATATACTCCTACCCTTTTTATTTAAGCAGCTGACTTATTGAAACTGACTGACAACCCTAATTACAAATGCAAACATGTGCACAGAGAAGTAACTCTTTCCTTATTGACCTTTTGCCTAGAAAGATATCTTTACATGTTCTGTGTTCCTGGTAATTTATGATTAAATTTACAGGCAGCTACAGACTAGTTGTTTAAAGTGTCAAGGGCTCTCAAAACTGCTTTCTTTTGACTGACAACATCAAGCATGGTGTATGTACAGAAGAGAGATACCAAAGTCAAGGCAAGGCATCTCATTCACTGCATGTAGATCAAATTTTTGTCCAACAACATTTTAAGAGAGGATATATTAGTCAAACATCACAATCCCAAAAACTCATAAATTTCAGTATGCTGAACTTGTTTCTGATGTTGCAGGAAGATGACTTTGAGTATGCGGTGGATCCAATAAAAAGCCGTGGTTGTCGTAAATGCTGCCATGGATTTTGGTTCCGTGCCGGGCTGTGGGGAGGAATCAACCTCATCTTAGTTGGAGTCATTACACTCCTAGTGGGATACTTGACACCTCAGAGAGAGATGATTGTTGGCCATAATAATAACTTGGAAATAGTGGATCGTATGGCCATTGCTTTCAATCGCAGACTCGAACTCTGCCGTCTTGCAGGACTTGCAGTCTTCTGCTGTGGGGGTGTGGTCCTCCTGCTTACTCTCCTCCTGTCCACATTCTTACATATCGGAAGCCATAATAACAACAATGGCTACTGTTGCAATGAAAATGCTTACTATGGCTATGTTACAACATCATTAGTTGAACCTTTCATTGCAGGCCCGAATCAAGGGTCAAACGCACCAGCTGCGACAGACGTCAAGATACCAATCACAGGACAGATTAAATCAGTCCAGCCAACATTGTGGCCAGATATTGCAACTGTCAAGGATGGCACACTTGTGACCCACATGCCTTGAAAAATGTCAATGCAACAGATACTACATGAAAAAATTATTTTATAATAAATTCTGAATAGAAAATGATAAATTATTTTTGGAAGCTGAGTCATTAATTTAGAACCTCTGAAAGGAATTACGCATGTAAGTATAAAGATGTTAATTTTTTAAATGTTTACATCAGGTTGGTATGAAATTATTTAATATTTTTAATATTAAAATAAATAATTTAAAATCTGAATCTACATTCTAGTCTTCAAAACTGGTGCGTAAAGTACTGTATGTTATGCTTGTAACAGCTATTATTCTGTGTTCAAAAAACTAATGGAACTAAGTACATGTACTTTCATCGCTATGATTAATTTTAGTTACAAACAATTTCACTTGCTAAGAATCCTTAGCTACTTTATGTATGAAGTCGAACAGGCATAAATGCCAGTGAAATCATCTAGTCTTCCTTGAACACAGGATGTAATGTTTTTCCCTGAAATGTATACAGAAAATCTATTGATTCATAAAGAATGGTAAACTAATAGCAAATATTAAACTAGGTGATAAATGTAGACCAGAGTCCTCTATGGATCCAATCTGTGTGCCGTACTTCACACATCCCCCCTTTATCATCTGGTAAACTTGCTCTGACCCTAACACATATGCACTGTTTTCAATTTTTATGTGTGATTCAAATCACTTACAATTTGTTAATATCTTAATGTACCTTTGTCGTAGACATAAACATCTGTACCCACAGGTATATTGCCACGTTAATGGAAATAATAATCATCTTCTATGCATATGTACCAAATGAACATGATGATTGTTATCACTACCATCTGTTACTGTGAAGCAGTCAGATATTGAAATATCCTGAATCAAAACTCAGTTTAATGTCTGAATATTTGGCTATTGTACCTTGCCGGATTGCATCACAAAAAAAATGGTAATGGTAAAAACATTTGTTTTCTCTGTATACCGTATTTATGTTCTAAATGAGTGGAAATAATGTATGTTAGTTACTATTTCATCCATCCTCTTTTATTAGATGTGTATAAAGGCATGCCTTGACTGTTTATGGGCATAATCTCGGTGTCTCCAATTGCAGTTTACAAGCTCTACCATTTATGTGACACTAGACATTGCATTCTTGTGGGAATTTGATTCCATTCATGAGTATGAAACAACAGAAAGGATTCATGTTAAACCACCTGACACTAAATTAATTTTAAGAAATGTAGAGGTCCACACTTTATTGAGGCCATGGAAGAAGTTCAATGAATCAGCTGAGTCCAGGTGTCTGTGTAAAAAACTGTTGATTACATAAGCTTCAAAATCCTTTCTGCCACATACCTATTCCAGTACATTAACATTTTCAGAATTGGAATAGCTAAAACAGGCCTGCCCAACCTTTTATGTGGTGTGGGTAACTTCAGCAAAATTTTATCTGCGTGCGGGCAACGTGAAGTTTATTACAGAATAAAGGATGAGTAAGTATATGTATAATTATATGTATAATTTCACCTGTGCCATTTCCTACACACCATGTGCAATAAAGATATATTGATAAGAATAGGAAAAATTTGTTAAAAAATGCAGTTTACAACCTAGGCTAGGGTTTCACTATTTTTAGTACATCATTTTTTACAAGCAAATTAGTCACGTAATGTATGTCTCCATAAATAAACAGGTCATAAGTTTCCAAAGTTGCTTCAGTGTTGTATCTCGCATTTGCTGGGGAAGTTGTTTTAAAGATATTTTCTCATTGCAAATGTTTCTTCAGGCAACATAACACTGTGTTATGGGCAACATGTCACCTGTGAGCTGTGGGTTGAGTGGGCCTGAGATAAAATATTTCATATCTTATTTGCATTAACTGTATTCAGTCTTCATTCATTTGCAACAGCAGGTAGAAAGTGAGATTCTGACAGAGTAGTTGCTCCCTATTTTACCCCATAGTTAAAAATAGAGTAGATATTAATTAATCAGCACTGTCATATAATATGCTGCTTATCTCTGGAATACCACTATCCTGATGTTGAAAGTTACCAGTTTTGTTATTCTTTTAACATAATTTCTGTTTTGTATTCTTGGATGGACAAAAATTCACCATTCTTTTCTTTCTGCCCATAACCTTTCCTTTTTGATATCTTGATAGCCCTTTTCTTGTGTATTCAACAAAATGCAGTAAATTAGGAAAGGAATGTGAAGTTTAAATATTATTCTGGGTACCATCATATTTCACAACAAATCTTTTATTTTGTTCTCAGCTTAATTAACTGCATTTTTATGTGACTTCAGAGGACTTGTTTGTTCTTGAAACAAGCATACTAATCATTTGTGTTTCTATTAGTAGACACAATTTTGACAAAACATGTCAAATATATATATTACATGAATGGTTATGTGTTTATAGCCTTCTTATTGTAACGTATACGAAAATGAAAATAAAACGATAGCACACAGCTTTATGTTGATACAACTAAATGAGTAGCATTGTTATCAACGTTAAATACAAGGCTGGAGATACCACTTTGTCTTTAAAGTCTGTAACCGATAATATATATATATATATATATATATTTGGATGTCATAAAACAAAATAACTGAAGCAGTCAGATGCTTTGTATTTTTGCACAGTAAAAAAAATAGAAGCATCTGACACAGTATGCATTGTTGAAGATATAAAATAGTGTTAAAATATAACTGTTTTGAATGTTTTACAATACATGTATCTTACACTTTGAAGGGATTACCATGCCTATAATATTGTCTCGAATATTATAACTGTTAATGGTCTATTAAATGAATGCCCTCCTGTGAGTTCATTCTCTATGTTACTTTTCAAGTTGATTATGAATACTATAAAGTAGATAAGATGTGGACTGTACCAGATTGATGAATTATGCACTGACTGTTGAATATTATACTTGTTTCTTCTTGTTATTTGTTGTAACGGCCTAATTATATTTATTAACATGGTAAAATGCCCTCCTTGAAAGTGTTCCTGTCAAGAAATAAATCAAGGAGTGTATAATGCAACTGACAAACTATGTTTCTTTCTCCTGTAAACTGAGAAGTTACACAGAATGCCACAAAATTCAGTGGACAATAACAAAATTTTAGCACATATGAACACATTTCAGTCTCATCATAACCGAGTGTTATTTTCTCCAAGCCACTTTTGGAACATGGTGCGGTGAACAACAGAAGTATAGTCATGTGTATGTACATTACACTTGCTCTTCCTGAGAGTTCTACACAAAATAAATACATCATAACTAATCACTATTACTGAAATTAAAATCATACTTTTCTAGCACAATATATATCTAGTTAACAATGTGGAGAAGAAGGTATGTAAGAAAAAAGATAAAGCGGTCCCTATACAGGACTAAGGCCCAGGCAGGAGTAGAGATCTAGCTCTACCCTTTTGTTAGCCTTGGCACTAGAAGGGGATGGGGTGGCTAGCTCCACACCCTGGCCACTTTACCCCCAGCAAGGGCCCGGTGCCCATTGTACAGGAGGCTGGGTGGGCCCCAGGGCCAGTCTGGAATGGATATGGAAAATCTGGCCCCTACTGGGATTCCATCCCCACTCCGTCCAGCCCATAGCGAGTTGCTATACCAAGTGAGGTATCCTGGCCCACAAGAAGGTATGTAAGTAGTCATCATTATGAGGGAACTCAGGTTTGTACAGTGGTGTTGCTGAAGCCATCTGGAATGTGACATTTCATCATTGAGCGCCTAGTTCCTGTGTCTTGAAGCTTCATAGTGGCTTCATCTGCAGGGTCAAGTGGTCTAGGAAGAACAGCCAAGAGCAGAAGAGAAATGCACACAGGATTTTGATGGGGAGACATGAAGGAAAGGGATTGCTTAGAAGCCCTAGGTGTAGACTGGAGAACAGTATTGAAAAATATCTTAAATAAATAGGATGGCAAGATTGGACTGGGTTGGTCTGGCTAGGGTTACGGGGAAGTGACGGACTCTTGTGAATGTGGTATTGAACCTTCGGGTACTATAATATGCATGGAATTTCATGCCTAGCGGGGAACTTTTAGCTTCTCCAGAACTCCACTCCATGGAGTTAGTTAGTTCACATTTAAAAATCTATTTCCTACCTCACAGAAAGCATATTTGGCTTAAAGACCAGCTGTTTAATAACATTTGGGGAACTGGTAATTTTGCATGTTTTCACAGTTGTCTGTCTTATGGCTAGAACACTTCACTGTTTGTATTAGCCCAGATGAAGCTCTACCTCCCCTCCTCATTATATAGATCTCAGTGTCCAGTTTCCTTATAACCTGTTTCTATAATCCCTGTGCATCTTCAACCCACTCATTTCAAATCTGGAAAAGCAGACAGCATGGTGCTCCAAAATGTTGTTACCCAACAACAAGGATGAAGATGACAACACTAATGATGATGATAATAATAGTGCCACAACCAGACAACCACAACCTGAAAACTGTGTGTTGCTGTTTGCTCAGAGAATCATTAAACACATAAATTATACTGTGTGAGTAAAATGCCAAGTTTGTTCCTGTTCTAGCACATTGTACATGCAGTAGTGACCGTGTATTAAATGATTAAACTGGTTAAGAAATTTCTTGCCCTTACGGGACATATACTGTCATTATACAGTTAATTATTTAATCCTATCCTGCAGCAACCCAATGTCATATATTTTTCTATCACTTGGGCAATACCAGAGATTCTCTCCTAAATCAAGTTTCTTGACAGATACATAGCAAGCTGCATTTTTAAAGCAAGATCTTGGCACCCTAAAGAACTGTTTCAGAACAGTACCTTCATAGGCTATCCACAACTTTCCTCTGTGCCTCAAAATATCTTCCCTCCTCTCACGTCTAGAAACGCATGTTACCATTGTGATAAGGCATCCACTTGATATTAAGAAATTCACCTTATTTTTAAAACCAGGACACGCGTAGGAGGAATAACTGGTTTCCCCATTGTCCATAACCCACAACTGTAAATGGATGAACTAATTTACTCTGCTTAGATAAAACGATTGTCATAACTACGTTCATTTGTCCTATTATGTACAGAAGTGTCTAGTCACTATACAGACGCAACATTTTTCATGGCTACTATGTGTTATTACTGCATAAAATAAATACGTTAAGGTACTACTTTGACAGCACAATATCTTGTGTTTGAACTTCCTTCCACACAACCGCCCCTCTGTGACGCTAATACCAATGAAATAATAACTACCGAAATTAATGATTAAATAGCGAATATCTTCATGTAAAAAGCTATTTATATTCTTATATCTTATTTTAATTGGCATTAGTAGATTTGTAAATATATATGTCAAAATAATTTTCGAGTATTTGCAAAGGCGCGATTCCCACATGGCGTTAAAAGTCGAACCCGAAATGGCTATTGGATAACGGTATGAAAATGATGCATTTGTAACATTTCATTGGTGTAAAGCGCAAACATGTGTTTTGCGCCAAAGTTTCCCGCGTATGATAACGGCGGTTTGAGTTAGTTTACCTCAAGATTTCGAAGCACGAGGAAGCGAACAGGATGCCTCTTAAGTATAGCATCAGCGTCAAGGAGAATGTGTGTCATGAAGTGGATAAACTTTGCTTAAAGGACAAGGTAACGTGTTTTACTAGAGTAGTCGAGGACATAAATGAGAAATTTAGGTGTACGAAACAAATATTACGTTCGACTTGGTCTGTAGTCGAAATCGGTAACAATTTCAGTTACGCTTTTACGATGTGAATTCATTTATAAATCTCATGAACAAAGTAAGGAAGCCGGGATGAAAATGCATGTGGACAAAAAGTATCTGTTGCAACGGTTGTAATGATCATAAAATTCCTAACCTTACGGGGGATGTTATGTTGCAGCAAAGTCACACATCTGATCCTAGGGCAACGAAAGCGCTGCAGGACAGCACTGTACATAATATTATATCCACCGAGCAAGGAATTGTAAGTATGAATTGGAGGACTACCTGGTACAGTTATTTTCAGCTTAGACGCATATCATAATGGTATATTCTATATTGTTTGGTTGGTGTATTGTAGGAAAAGGGCAGGTTTTCTGCTAAAAAGAAGTTTGATATAGAATTGGAACCCTTATTGAGAGAGAACCCAAGACGATTTGTGATCTTCCCAATCCAGTATCAAGACATATGGCAAATGTACAAGAAGGCAGAAGCATCATTTTGGACTGCAGAAGAAGTGGATTTGTCCAAGGTAAATTGCACATTATTTTCACTCTTATTTTGCAGTGTGATGTGACCATATTACTGTCCTCCTGAGTTGTGATGTGTGAAGTTTTGTAGACAGGTGCCAACATTTTGGAGTAATGTACTGCTTACCAAATTACATGGTGTTATATATCAGAAGATTAATCTTTATGAAAATGTGTCAGTATAGCTGGTCTCTGGGTCAAGATTTGCATCTAGGACCTCTATAATATGTGGTCATTACTTGATCTGACAGCTAGTTTGTTTGTGTTTGTTTTTTGATGCACCCTGGACATGTCTGCTTAAATGAGTTTTGTTTGTGTTTTCCAATATATGTGCATATATGTTAGAAACTGATCTTACTACTTTGAACAAGAAATTAGATTTTGTCCCACGTCCAGTTTATGTTTAACAAGTTTTACTGATTCAGGAGTGGAGCCACTGGGAATTTTCTGCCCTTTCTGAGAGTGATTGTGGCTTTGTTAATGTAGTTTTTATTGTTTCAGGACATGGCTCATTGGGACATGTTGACAGCAGATGAAAAGCATTTTATCTCCCATGTGCTTGCATTTTTCGCAGCTTCAGATGGCATTGTTAATGAGAATTTGGTAGAGAGGTTCAGTCAAGAAGTACAAGTAACAGAAGCGCGTTGCTTCTATGGTTTCCAAATTGCGATGGAAAATGTTCATTCAGAAATGTACAGTTTGTTGATCGATACATACATCAGGGACCCTAAACAGAGGTATGAAGTGTAAATTTGATATACATGCACTTGTAAAATAGACACTGATTTTGTAGAAAGGTACGTATGCCGTACTGTATGCTCTTTTTCCAGGGTTAAAGCTGTTGGGGACGTAACAGTAACCGTTTACATCCGTCTGGTTCTTGTTAGACTGGAGCAATACGTTCACAAGGTCAAGGGTCACTGTGGTCTGTAGTACAAATCGTGTATATTTTTAGCTGTTTGCATATGTGATCAGTCTGGCTGTGATGTTACCAAATTTGTGTTGTTTGTATTACTGTGACTGGTCCAGCAGATACTGCAATTCATATATTTTAAACTAAATTTGTAATTTATAGATGATAATATAGTCCATGCTTCTGGTTCCCAACAATTTAGAGTAAAATCAAAGAAAACTTGGTGGCACTGGTGTACTTTAGGCCAACTGCTGTGTATCCAGTGTGCTGTGATGAAGTTCACGTATGCTGTGGGGCGTGGAGCGTTGTGGCGACGCCCCCATCTCCCTCCTTCAACTTGGTGCGCTGGTATCAAACTTTCCTTTCTATACAAGCAGGCACTACATGGGCACTCGAGACATACTTAGGTTACAGTGTAGGCTATGTCTGTTACAGTCGGCGTGATATTTGAGCCCTGTCCTCCTCCGCTAATGGTTCTCGGTCTGTGTATTATGGTGCGGGATTCACCCTCCCTGCGTCTTCTATTGTCTTCCCAAATATATTATTGCATCTCTTTGCCGCACACATGATATTGACCCCTTTACGATGTTTCTTCACGTCATCAGAGATGCTGACTGGTTACTGTGGCCTGCGCATGCAGCCCTGCACCCTCCTGACCCCCGTTTGACAGGTAACATTACTCCTCTTTACATCTCTCCCACCCACAAACAGTCTCCTAGACACACTCTGCCTTGCTTTCTACTGAAAATTTTCCTTCTGTGTTCTGGATAAACTACATCAGAGGAAACTTGTTTGCGTGTGTAACTTGGGCTTGTGCGTTTCAGCTATGTCGTATGTTGAAGGTGTTC
This sequence comes from Coptotermes formosanus, assembly GCA_013340265.1. Taxonomy (NCBI): domain Eukaryota; kingdom Metazoa; phylum Arthropoda; class Insecta; order Blattodea; family Rhinotermitidae; genus Coptotermes; species Coptotermes formosanus. Next base: position 1,041,832 of record BLKM01000376.1, on the reverse strand, counting down.
AAGTGTTTCTGTGTATGTTTCAGGTGCCAGCTTGTGGACAATATGAGTTCTGTTTTTGTGTTGGCTTCGAGCGCTGTGTCTTTATCAGTGTTTAATGCTTTTTTGTTCTAGCACAGTATAATAGAATTTAGTAAGTTTTCGTTCTGTATACAGGGACTACTTATTCAATGCTGTTGAGACATTACCGTGTGTCAAGAAGAAGGCAGATTGGGCGCTCAAGTGGATAGCACATCAGACCGCAACATTCGGTGAGAGAGTTGTTGCATTCGCTGCTGTTGAAGGTATCTTCTTCTCTGGAAGTTTTGCTGCTATCTTCTGGTTAAAGAAGCGAGGACTGATGCCTGGCCTTACTTTCAGCAATGAACTCATATCAAGAGATGAGGTTAGATCAAGTTTCCTTTCCTGTATTCCAGCATAATATAAATGGGTTTTTGAGGAAGACATGCATTATGGACAAGATCTGGCAGCAATTTGCTGTTAACAATATTGAGTCTACAGTTTCTGTTACCACTTTAGTTTATGTAGTAAATAATGTATTTACCTGAATATACGATCGCACCCCCATCACAGTCTTCAGTTTTGTGTATGATTGTAAGCTTTCCCACTCCCAACCAATTTTTGATTTAGGAATCTGCTTGTCTTATGTTTGGGTAAATAAATATTTATCCTCGTGTTAAATTTCTCATCTGAACTGTGTCATTGAGGGAGGTTAATCATCAATATGGCTGTGGGGTGAAATGTAAGTAAGAATATGGTCAAGCTGGGTTATAACATGAAAGGGACTGAATATTTTGTGTCATCATAATCGAGTAATGTAATGTTATGGCTAACAATGAGAAATTGGTATCGCAGGATATGTGACGTTATAGGCAAGGTGTCGTTATAACCAGGTTCTACTGTACCTCCAGTGATACTAATGTAATTTGTTTCAGGGGCTACACTGTGACTTTGCTTGCCTGATGTTCAAGCATTTAGTGCAGAAACCCACTGAGGAAGAAGTGAAAGCCATTATTAGGGATGCTGTTATCATAGAACAGGAGTTCTTGACTGAGGCGTTGCCAGTAGCTATGATTGGCATGAATTGCGATCTGATGAAGCAGTACATCGAGTTTGTGGCGGACCGTCTGCTGGTTGAACTCAACTGCACAAAGGTGAGTGCTTTGTTGAATCTTGTGAAGATTGGAAGATGTGTTCATTTTAATATGCAGACAGTAATAAATCTGATATGAATTTGGCTGTAAAATATTCAAATATATTTAGTTTTAGTAGCAATCCCGTTACAGGCCTGGACAGGCCCATAGGGTTCCAGGGAGTTGAGGCTCCCAGATTTCTAGACGGCACACGAAGGTGGTAAGGTTGTCAGCCTTACGCATCAGCCGCCTTTGTCCGCCAGGAAATATTCCTTGTGCTGATTTCTGCTAGAGGCTGAGTCGACCCCCAGAGCCATAGTGTGGCCAGAATGATTGTGTTGAAAAATCCCAATCACATCATTGGGAATCGAACCAGCAACCTTCTGGCTTGAAGCACAGGGCCTGAACAAACTGTGCCACCACATGCTGTGGTTTTAGTAGCACTGGTTTCTTTTTGCCTTTTCAATCAATCACACAGCCTACTGGTAAAACAAAAAATGTAATGACTTTATAGTCTTCCAGATTGTGATGCTACATAGTCTGATAGATTAGGTACCAGTGTGGCACAGAATCTTTCAGGTAACAGCTCTGTATGTTGGTGGAAACAGGAGTTTCTCCGTGTAGGATGTGGCGTGCACTCGGTGCAGAATCTGCTGTCTTCCGGGTTGCTATCCAGAAATATAAAGATTAGGGTACACAGAACTATAATTTTGCCAGTTTTGTATGGGTGTGAAACTTGGTCTCTTACACTGAGGGAGAAACAAGGGCTGAGGATGTTCGAGAATAGGGTGCTGAGGAGGATATTTGGGCCTAAGAGGGACGAGGTGACAGGGAAGTGGAGAAGACTGCATAACAAGGAACTTAATGCTCTGCACTCATCACCAAATGTTATTCGGGTGATCAAATCGAGAAGAATGAGATGGGCGGGGCATGTAGCACATATGGGGGTAAAGGTGAGGTGCATACAGGATTTTGGTAGGGAGACCCAGGCATAGGTGGGAGGATAATATGGAAATGGATCTACAAGAAAGGGGATGGGGGGCATGGACTGGATTGATCTGCCTCAGGACAGGGACAGGTGGTAGAGTCTTGTGAATGCGGTAATGAACCTTCAGGTTCCATAAAGTGCGGGTAATTTCTTGACTAGCTGAGGACCTGTTAGCTTAAGAAGGCCCCTGCTTTATGGAGTGCATTAGTTAGCTAGTTAGGGTGTGGCTTGAGGATGTTACTGTGATGTAGACTACACTGAGAGACCGGACAAGAAGCAAAATGAAACATTTACAGGAATAATTAGCATAATGATTGCAGCTTATATTTGTACTTCAGTTTTTGAAGATTGTTACGACTATGAACATAGAAGATTGCCATCTTCTGGCAGTGACACCGTGCAGTCCCATAGATGCCATTGTTTCAGAGGAACTTGATGTTCCTATCATCAGGATGCTATACTTCTGCCATACTGTGGGGCATCATGTCTGAGATCTTCAGTGTTTGATATGTAACAAAAAATTAATGATTTTGTTATGAATGAAGGGTCAGTGTGATTGCAGAACTTGGAACATCACTGTTTCAGATATTTAATTCTGAGAATCCTTTTGACTTCATGGAACACATTTCTTTGGAAGGCAAGACAAACTTCTTTGAGAAGAAAGTTGGAGAGTACCAGAAATGTGGGGTGATGGCCAACAAAGAAGAAAATGTTTTTACATTGGATGCGGATTTTTAATTGTAACATTACTAGACTTAGAGTTCAGTTTTACTGTGTGACGTGTATCAAATACAGTTTGTGCTATGACTCATCGTGCTTGAATGCTGCCTTCCTGCAGAAGCAATGGTTTGCTTCTGGCAATATTTAAATAATTATTGCATAGTAGTATGTGGGTTAACATAGTTGTATAATATGCCACAAGCATTTGTGTATATATTTAAGGATAGTTTGCTGAAATTGCACTCTTGTATGGAATTGCTGTGGTTGAATGCTAGTATCAGCTTTTGTCTGTATATTTGCTGCTTGTATTCTAGGCTTCATTAAAGGAACCAGGTGTTTATGTGTTGATATTGATATGGGGGGTTTACCACTGTGCTTGACTTATTGTAAAGGTGACTTGCATGTTTTATGAATAAGTTGATATATATCTGTGAAAACTTAAACCATATGGTTAAAACATTTTGTATATTGTATTTTTATTCTGAATTATACTCTGATGAGTTTGGTGTGTTATTTTTCATCTTTTTCAGCATTCTAATTGCTGTGTCTCAACATGTCTTTTATTTAAATTACATTTCAGTTTTTAGACACGTCTGCAAAATTGGGAAAAGTGACTGCTAACTTTGGCATGTGTGTGAGTCGATCTGTGTGGAACAACTTGGCTGCTGCCAGACAGATTTTCATGAAATTTGGTATTTTAATATTTTTTGAAAATCTGTCAAGAAAATTTAAGTTTGTTTAAAATCTGCCAAGAATAACAGGTACTTTACATGAAAGCTTGCTGAATTGTTAGGATGAGAAATATTTCAGACAAAAGTTGTAGCAGAAATCAAAACACATGTTCAATAACTTTGTTCTGGAAATTGTGCCATTCATGAGAAGTGGAAGGACTTGGTACAGCCAGGCAGGCCACAGATGGCAATATAATACGGCGCATCCACTTTGCGTGCTGGTTAATTATGGCTACAGGCATGCTCAGAATATGTAATACTTTGCATAGCAACAGAGGTTACACAAATGTGACTTATGTTTATATGTACATTGCCTTTGTTCTGTTTTGTGTGTGTGTGTGCTCATGCGTGTGTGCATTCTGACATTTAATTTGCACTTGGTAACTTTGAGGACCAACCCTAAATACTCATATACTTCTACTTAATAGAGATGCTGAACATAGTTGTGGTACATGTGTTCTGGAATGTTTACATTTTTGGTGCATGTTGAAAGTATGTATGTTAAGGCAGTAAACTTTTTTCTGCACCAAATTGGTAGATTAATGAAAAGTGGGTAGACCTGAAATACAAAATAAATTTTTTCTGGAGATTCAGTGCTTGTTAAATAGAATGTTCGTGATTTATACTGTCAGTGCTGCCAATACAGTCAAGGGGAAAGCTGAACACTTACAATTTTTTGACTAATGCACATCAAAAAAGTGTGAACATGCTCAAAATTATACTTTGATGGTGTTTTGGGTTTTGCACAATTCCAAGATACTGGAAGATACAGCATTACACAGTGTAGAAACCAAGGAGACCATCATTTGGTCAACAATTCGTATTGCCAATTAATTTACAAAATTATCAGTGTTGAATTAATAGCTAATGGCCTATTTGGAAATTGTGATGCGAATCTAAAAATTGTGATTAATCCTGAGTATAATGGCTACAAATTAGCAACGAATAAAATATTCCATGAGGTCAGTAATTATCATTAATTAAAAAAACACATTTACAGTTTAAAATGAACCAAGATGATTCAGATTTGGATATTGGTCTTAGTCACACACAAATTTGCAATGCTAATTGTACCAAATTTTTGGGCTTAATTATTGATAATAAGCTATCTTGGAAAAATCATGTAGACTACCTTACAACCAAACTAAGTGGGTCATGTTTCATAATGAGAGTTATTAAACCCATAATGTCTCAAAGTACTGTGAGGATATATTTTTCTTATATACACTCCATTATGACTTATGGAATTATCTTCTGGGGTAATTCATCACATAGTATAAAAATTTTTAGACTCCAAAAAAAGGTAATTAGAATTATTATAGGTTCAAAGAAAATAGATTCATGTAGGGAATTATTCAAGGAAATGAAAATACTGCCTTTGTGCTCTCAATATATACTTTCTCTGATGCTTTATGTTGTATATAATAGGCACTTTTTTACAAAAAATTCTGAAATTCACAATATTGTTACCAGACAAAATAATAACTTTGACCCTCCAATTATCTCTAACCGAAGTTCAAAAGGGAGCTTACTGTTCTGGCATAAAGATATATAATCACCAAAAAAATTAAAGAATTATCCGATGGTCAAAAACCTTTTAGGTCTGCCTTAAAGAGATTTTTGTATTCAAATTCATTTTATTCAGTGGATGAATATTTTAGTTATAAATGTAATTTATACTCTTAATTGAATAATGCATACAGTATTTTATACTTTTTTAATCTCTTTAATCATCTATATTCAAATGTTTGTTTTTTATGTTTTATTAAGCATTATAATCATGAGATTCATGAATGTTATATGACATGCTGTATCATCACAGGTGTTTTAAGATAAGTTTGACGGTAACCACATCCAGTGGAATGTAATTCTCATGGGATTTATGGTGGAACAATGAATGAATGTGCATGATTGAATTAAGAAAAACTTTGAAAATATGGAGATTTTGTCCATTGTCATGTTGCAAGATCTGTTCCAAGATGGGAAAGAAGGTTGCAGGTTTCTGAAATTTGATCAAGAAAAAAATTTAATGATCTCTGTTCTGCATTTGACAATCACTTAGATCAGATGATTAGTGAGTAATGAACTGGGAGTTGTGGTCTCATCTATGGTGCTCCTGTGCCATTTGAGTGGAAGGACAGGAAAACCAACTGGTCTCAAGGCTTGAGATTTGAACATAGGACTTATAAAACATGAAATAGGGGAGTATAATTCACAACAATGGGGTTCAGTTTATATTATAATATTGGGATACTTAACAAAAAATATAGTTGGCATTTTACTTGTGAAAAACCTTGGCTATCAGAATGTTTGGTCAAAATCCAGTGATTGGAATCAAATGTACAGGCTGCCTTTGCAGTGTTCTCTCTCTCTCTCTCTGAAGGATGTAATAGGTAAACGAATGGCTTGGTCATTGGAGCCTTATTTTTGAAACTAGTTGAAGTACATGAAAATAAACTTGGTTTTGAACAGAAAGACGTTTGAATATTTAATTTCCTCCAATTCTCTTATTTCCGATTCACACTACATAACCAAGTTGTATGTGCTGACTTACAGACTGCTTGCTGACTGATACTGGATCAGTTATGTCAAATAAAACGTGTAGTTGAAGTCACACATAAAATTAGGTACGTACACAGTGTATGTGACGTCATTATTTTTAGATTTCCTGCGTATTTGATGCGAACTTCATTTGCCATTAAACTAGGTTATGTGTACGTACAGCAGAGTAATAGAATAATCATTGTGTCGTGAAGTTTATACATAATATACCACAGACGACTGACTCGTAGAACAACGCTTGGTTTGTAAATGTGTCGATCTTTCGAGTGTCGAGTGCGGTACAAAAATTGTTTTGTAATAAAGAGTTTGGTTAAGGGTGCATTTATGTGACGTTATTTTAGTCCATTCTTCGTGGCTGTGCACATAGTAATGTAATATAATGCTTCTTTTGTTACGTCAGGTGTACCGAATATTATACGGCAGCTTATATACTGCCTGAAAGCATTTAAACGAAATTTGAATGGAATTGCAGATGTGGAATTCGTTGAAAGTTGTAAGGTTAATCACACTTTACTATATTTTAAAGGTAAGTCTTGGGACAGTAAGTACGGTGTAATACAAAACTATTTGTTTTTCGCTGCTTTGATTTTACGGGTTAGCTGACTGTACACCGAAGTTGTAGGTAGCTGGTAGTTACGAACTATCTGCAAGGCGACGTATCTCAGAAGACCGTAATCTTGATTCTGCTGTGAGAATCTCAAACATCACACTCTAGACGTGTATTCGAGATTTAAATTTGTTTCTGTGTATAATTAAGAAGCACGCAATGAAAACGTGTGGGAGAGTGGAGGTATAGATCCACGCATGCATAACCTCAACGCTGGGTGAAAGGTTACTGCCAACTCTTAAGCCCCAGCGTCTTTACCGACGGTGGAAGAGCTCATGGTACCAGGGCTGAATCTAGACGGTACTACGGACAAAATAACAGGTTTTTTGTGTTCCTTGACGTGGCTCTTGATTGAAAATTTCCTAGGCTTTCTTTAGTTCTTTAAAGGCAAGGAAAAGGTAAAACATCAGGGATGGTATAATTATTAATTCCGCTGCATGAGTTTAATGCAGTATAGCCTTGATGAGTGATACCGTGTTAATTCTGTTAATTAGTGAGCAGGTTAAGACCATTGTATTTGCAGTCTGTGTTAAATAGTAGGTTTATCATTGTAGGATTTGGCTGCATTATTTTGTGTTGAATGGGAATGTAAATAAGGTGTATGTGCAGGTTGTGAAAAGGGTTTGTTTTTAAACTGACACACACGGGGTTGGATGTGTTCATCATAGGAAACAGTTTGGAAAATTTTTCTGTCTTAATCAGTAGGTGCCGGGAAGAGATTAGCTGCATCTCATGGGCACAGCCAACAGCCCTGCCATGTTACGTTATGGTGAAGATAGAAACAGTTTTCAAAATGTTATCAGTTTAAATTAAAAAAAAAGGATATGTCAAATGCATGTATTGATTTAGACATGTAGTGTGTCACCATAAATGTTAATTTATATTTGTAAGACCAGCTGCCATATTAGTTTTTAGAATTTTTGTTGATTCTTAAGATGTTTTGAAAATTAAATCTCATCCTCTTTATATGTGAATAAATGTACAGGGCAGTGAAGATTTGTATTCGTGATACTAGAACAGCTGGGGTAGGTTAGTTGGTATAGTGATTGGGCTGTGGGCTGGTTGACCTAAGGTTTGATTTGTCGCAATCGCAAGGTATTTTTCCATTCTCCAAAATGTTCAGACTGGTTTTGGGACCTATCCAGCCACCTGGAGCCCTTTCCTCTGAGGTGAAGCAGCCCTGGGCCTGAAGCTGACCATTCACCTCAGTTTAATGTTGAAATTACAAATGTGTGAAGCTATACCTCCAGTCCCCATGTATGTCTTAATGGTGTGCACATGGACAGCTTTACTTTGACATTTATTCATGCATATGGAAGTATTGGAGTGGTGTTAATATTTTGTACACTTGACAAAATTGACCTATAACTATCCTTGCGTCTGATTCTTGTCATGTTTTTCTTGGCATGCAGGTATGCAAATTTTCTGTCATTAGTATTCACGGTCAATACGAGCGGTTTAAATATACACTGCCGTCATACATTGTTCATAAGAAGGGTGAATGGCATAAGGCTATTCAGGACATGTTGTCAGATTTTTATACATTTGTCTTTTATAATTATGTTCAGTTTTGTAAATTATGTAGTTACACACCTCTTTGTTTTGTTTTATGTTAATATTTTACTCTGTTTTAGCCAATCAATAAGTGCTTAAGAAATCTGTGTGCATTAATAAGAAATTTGACATAGGTCACTTCTTGTTTTATAAAGGCTTGTTACTGGTTGCTAAGGGACTGTTATGTTTGCATGCATAGCAACCATGAAGCCAATGAATTGTTTAGCCCGTATCTTATTGCACAAAGCAGCCATTATAGTTTGTGGCCTTGGGGTGATGCAAAAATCAATATCAAACTTGGCAGGTGTGCAGTGAAAATAATGCTGAGGAATACTGGTAGCACACAAATAATGAAATTCACTCTGCAGTTATACCGTCAGTTCATTATGTGGCTTGGTTAATGTGTGATTGTAACATACAATAAAAATAGATCAGGCTGGTGAGAAGTGTGTGTAATACATCTGATTATTAAATGAAGACTGATGGTAAGTTATTGATAGTGTTATTGTGATATTTACCTTCTACATTTTGTCAGTAATTGTGGGTTGACTTGAAGAATTTGGGTTTAATGCGAAAATTTTAAAGGAATATCATTAAAACCTATTATTTTGAAGTGAAGACTAAAATATTAATGTATAGTAAGACAAAGTATTTTGCTACATTCCTACTAGATGACTGTTGGTATTATAGTTTTTTCTCAGTTTAACCAAACGTTCATATTTGTCATTAATTATAATTGCTTCCTGAAATAAAAGTTCATTTAAGCTGTCACTGAGTGTGTAAAACAATTATTCAAGCTATTCAAGTTTATTACATGTAGTTTCATAAGCGATTTACATAATTAATTATGGGAGGAACATTTTTAATCATATTTGTAGCTGACATGAAAAAGATATTGTTTTATTAGAGATACTGTACTTATTTTTAGAGTCTGTGTTGGATCTGTAATGGATATGTGATGTACTTGTATACTTTATTTCCTTTGCAGAGGTTTGGGGTTCTATATGCCATTTGTGCTTGCAGAAACACTGTAATGTAGTTAAAAAAAATTTCGCTTGCAGTGTTTTTGCCATGCTGTTTGAAACTTTCATTTTTATGGTGTGAATCATGGAGTTTGTAAGGAGAATGTTATTTGACTATAAGGGTAGATGAAAGAGTAATGCCTCCTATTTTATATTTTGTGCTGTTTACAATTTACACATGTGAAAATTTCACTGATTTTCATTATGCCATTGCTGAAGGCACAGTTATATTTTTAATATCATGTCCACCCCTGTGGACAGGTTTCTTCCACCTTAGAACAAGAGCACTTATTCCTGTGCAGGGAAACTTACTCTTTCTCCTCTGCAGCCACTGGCACAATATTCTGCTGTGTCTCATGACTTGCATGATGGTGTCCTTTTGGCGCTGTATTTCAAGGGACTAAACAGGCGCGAGGTCAGGGCTTTAAGGGTGGGTGCGGCAACACCGTCCACCCAAATTTTGTGATGGCCTCAGTGGTGCACTTACTTATATGTGGTGAGCACTGATTGCTATTTTGAAACAATAACCAGTCTGAATAAATGACTGGTGTTGCTCCTCCATGACAACGCTAGCCAGTTACAAGTGTGTGCACCACTGAGGCAATGACATGTTCTGGAAAGACAGTGTTGCCACACGTACCCAAGAGTCGTGATGTCACACCATCTGATTGTCACTTGCGTGATCCTTTGAAAGAAGGTTTGCGAGGATACACATCATGCAGATGATTAGGTACTGCAGAATGTCGTGTGCCAGTGGCTGCAGAGGAAGGAGCTGCTGGGCAACAATGTATGCTGTTGAATGTTTTTGGCAGAAAGTAGAGATGGCCTCTACCTTCTGCCGAAAACATTCAAATCCTAATCCTTAGTGAAAACAGAGATCCAACACAAGTTGAACGTCATGTTTAACCGACTGTTTGAAACATGTGAAATACTGTTAATGCTCTTCGTGTAACTTTTAATTTTTAATTTTGAATGAGTCCTTGAGGGTGATCCTACAGGATCAAAACATGTAGGACTAATATATAAATATTGTAAATGTTGTAATATAGAGACATCAGAATATAGAGCTTTGGTTGGATAGATTTTGTATATGATTAATAACTGTGCACGGTATGAGCAATATAAAAAGATCTAATGTTGTTTCAGGTGTCAGTAGTGCCACTGTAATGGTGCTTGTGTTTGTGTGCATGTGAGTGACTGGGCATCCAATGAAGATGAATCGGTATATCACACTCAACCAGCTGGGTGATGGCACATACGGTTCTGTGGTCCTGGGCCAGAGAGTTGATACTGGCGAGAAAGTTGCTATTAAAAGGTGTGTGTCTTCATGCGTGATTTGAACATAATTTTAACAAATACTCTCTTTTGGTATATGACACGGAATAGTCTGATGGAACTTTACTAATGTTTCACAGGAATGTGCTGCCTCCATCACATTCCTGCAAAGCAGCTCTCAGTTTTTACCACACTGCATGGTAGCATATCTGAACAGGCAGAGATCTTCATGGCTGTATAGTGCATCGTGTAGTACTGTATTTATGTGAATAAAAACTGACTGTGCAAGAAACAATCTACCTTCACCACCTCCAGTTTTCAGGAAAATACCTGTACATAACATGTTTAACCTTATGCATGATTATAAGGCAACCCTCCATTTTTCAGATGATGAGTTAGGAAGAAATTTGCATCTATATTTTGGTAAATACAGTACTTTTGTTAATCTGAGCTATTAAATTTCACATTTTTCCTTTGGTAATATTAATATTATATGTATATATTTCAGGATGAAAAGAAAGTACTATTCCTGGGATGAAGCAATGAACTTGCGAGAAGTGAAAGTAAGGATTTTGCCCAAAATTTCTCTCAGACTCTGAATGTTATGTGTGTATTTCCTGTTGATATTACATAACTGTCCCACACGTATCTGTTGTGTACGTATGTTTAACTATTGGTTTTGTGGTGTTTGCTCTAGTCATTGAAGAAACTAAGCCATGCCAACGTTGTGAAATTGAAGGAGGTTATTCGAGAGAATGACACACTATACTTTGTTTTTGAATACATGAAAGAGAACCTCTATCAGCTGATCAAAGACAGGTATGGATTGTGTTACCATCACCCTAGTGCATGTAGTTAAGGGGTAAGGTAATTATGCCTGGGTGTAATGAAGCATAATGTTTTAAGGTGCGTGGGGAATATAGGTATAGCGCCACACATTCTTAAGAACAACACTATGTGGAGGTGAGTGACCAGCTTCATGCCTTGGCTGCTTTACTGCCAGAATCCCCTGGATAAGCATTGTAGACTGCACAGCTGGTCTGGAGAAAGTACGTGGATGCACTAACATTTACACATTCGGTCAAACCCAGTCATAATGACACTGGTTTGTGGGACACCTTGTCTGTAGTGTCAGATATTCTGTGGTACCAGTTCCTCACTGTTATAATACCCCTTGGTTATAACAACTCTTGTTTATAATGACACGAAGTATTGAGTCCCCTTGAAGACATTATAACTAAGTTTTACTGTACTTGAGGGGCCGTGGTGGTGCAGTTGGTTGAGGCACTGCGCTACAAACTGGCAGGTTGCGGGTTCGATTCCTGATGGTGTCAGTGGATTTTTTCATTGGCATAATCCTGTCGGTTGCACTATGGCCCTGGGGTTGACTCAGCCTCTAACAGAAATGAGTACCAGGAATATTGCCTGGGGGATAAATGCAGCTGGTGCATATGGCTGACAACCTTACCACCGTCATGTGCCGATTGTCTAGAAATCTGGGAGCCTCGACCTTCTGGAACCCTGTGGGCCTGTCCAGGCCTGTAATGGGACTGCTTTACCTTTTCTTTTACTGTACTTAAAACCTTGACCCTTTGCCACTGCATTCGGGTGTGCTTTAATAGTAAAGGCAAAGGGAGACGTCTCCCTGCACTTAATTAATTAACTCTCATGCAATAAACACGTGGGGAGGGGGTGGGGTATTGCTCCACTCATGCTTAGATAAAGGTGGATGGTCAGCTTCAAGTGCCAGTTTCTTTATGCTCCTGATGAAAGAGATTTTGTTACCTCACAGTCTGGATACTGAGAAGAGAAAATGTTTCTACCTCTGCCAGGAATCAAAAGTAAAATTCTTTGGTCATCCTGCATGTAGGATAGTTGCACTACTAGCTGGGCTGTTCCATGAATTATCAGTTTGTCTGTTAACTTACTGTTTGTTAATGATAACTTTTCACAGGGAGTGATAGATTTTGTTAATGATGAAAGTAATTGAGCCAGGATAGTTCAATTGCTATAGTGACTAGGCTATAGGCTTCTTTATTTTAAATACTAAATGTTTTTAAGCTGCTGTTCTTTATTCTTATAGAGAAAAGTACTTCCCTGAGCCTGTCATTCGTAACATGATATATCAGGTTCTTCAAGGCTTAGCGTTCATGCATCGTCATGGCTTCTTTCACCGTGATATGAAACCAGAGAATTTACTGTGTATGGGGCCAGAGCTTATTAAAATTGCTGACTTTGGGCTTGCAAGGGAGATCAGGTCCAGACCGCCTTACACCGATTATGTTTCCACACGCTGGTGAGTGTGTATTAGAGGGTTTTGTAGTAGGTGTATAATAAACTTAACTACAAGTGTGCTGCCAGCATAACTGAATATATGCAGTAATGTAGTGTTTTGTTTAAAGGTACCGTGCCCCTGAGGTGTTGCTGCACTCAACAACATACAGCAGCCCAATTGATATTTGGGCTGTTGGCTGTATCATGGCTGAGCTCTATACTTTTCGTCCTCTCTTCCCTGGGAACAGTGAAATAGATGAGATATTTAAAATATGCTCAGTTCTTGGAACTCCGGACAAGGTTACTACCTCTTTGTTACTTCACTATAAATTCTCATTTCTAACAGTACAATGCGTTGGATTGGGTTCAAAATCTGATTATAATTAACCACGCAGTTAACCTTTTAAAACCTAGTGGTAACTTTGCCTACCCCCAGGTTTAATGTTAAAAAATTCTACATGGTGCCCACATTGCGTTTATGTGTTTTGTACGGATCTCAGAACAAACAGCAACTTTTGCCTTATAACACATTAAGAGACTGGTTTTTATATCCAAAGTGGAGAGTGTTTACACCGCGGTACGCACTGAGTCCTTATATAAAACAGATTACGTTTCGTCTTTAAAGGGTTACTCTCACACCTTTCAGCTACATGCAGCTGAAACACAGTGTATGAACTATGAATAGTAAGTTTTATTTCTGTGTAAAATGTGAGGTTCTCATGTTAATGACTGTGAACATGTGACACACCTACTCTGTTGGATAGGTACCACTGCTTCTGTGTTCAGGGGTAGAAGAATAAGCAAAGCATGTGGAAGAGGGAAAGGGAAACTCCTAAGTGAACCATCAAGAGGCAGAGGAAAGTAAAAGGAACAAAGTAAAAGATGTGGTCCTGTAAAGAGTCATTTTTAAAAGAGAAAACTGACTGGGAGAAGGATGACCACATGCTGAGTGGGTGGTAGAGGGGAGTGGAGAAAACAGAGTTTCACAGAGTGGCTCTTAGAATGCTTTTTTAGGGCATAGTGAATGGGAGGGTTGATGCATCATTAACAGGGGCTGATTCTGAGGACCGAGCCAAAGGTAAAATGAAGAGTAGGAAGAAAGAAAACATTTTTAAATATTTATTATTTATCTGACTTGATGCACTGTACTTGGGAAAATGTACCTGATAGTCCATGTTACATTTTAACATACTGTTTCAATATATGGGGATAATGCCCTAAATTTTTCCCACAAATAGATCAAACATCAAGCAGATATATTGGTTTCATGCACAACACTTGCAATTCTTAGTTAAATAGTGCTTTTCATGCTGAACTTCTGCGTAACTTATGTCTTATGTGTGAGCTGCTGAAACGTATTTAAATTGCTGGGTCTGTGTTTTAGAGAGACTGGCCCGACGGATATCAGCTTGCCAGTGCTATGAACTTCAAGTTCCCTCAGTTCTCTCCTACACCGCTTAGCACTGTCATTCCTAATGCAAGTAAAGATGGCATTTTATTGATCGAGAATATGTTGAATTGGAATCCAAGCAAGAGACCTACAGCTCAGCAGGCACTCAGGTAAAAAAGCGTGTTATGTGGGGTATTGTGGTCTGTTTGTATCATGTAGTAACAGTGTCATTTGCTTGAGTTTTGCATTATGTGTTAATATATATGTGGGTTACTGTATGCTGCTACTGTGAAATCACAACAACAGTAAACACATTAACGTCAGTCTTTATTCTCGTAGATATGTACAGGTTATTGTTATGTACAGTTGTCCGTGTCGGACGTATTTACAAGTGCTTCTCCTTTGCTATTGTGGCGGCTAAGGGCCGCGTTAGTGAGGTCCGACAAAGTTACTCCTGTGAAGAAACGGACTCACTGAAGCAGTGCAGTGAGAGTGAGTTCTGTACAGTGTCAGCCGGTTGCGCGGAGCAGGCTGCGCGGTGGAGAGCCTGGGACAGCTCTGTGGTGCCGAGCAGCGTGTGCTGGTAGACACTGCGGCGCGTTCCGCAGGGTGCGAGCTGTAGATGCTGCTAACGGGCCGAGTGGCGGATGATGCTCGGGAGCCGATCGTGGAGGCTCGTAGCACGTTGAGTCTTGATATTGAACGCTGGATCCGGAATACTGGAATGCACCACTTTTGGCTGGAAATGTAGCCTTTTATACCTGGCCGTCGCTGGGCTGCCCGTCTGGGATTGGCTGGCGTGAAGAGCTTGTTGCAGTGGTGGGGAGACCGACTACCGCTGTACTGCGCGGAAAGGGCCGTTTTGCATTTGTGGGGATGTTCCCACATATATGTTTGACCTATGCTGTCCACAGATAGGAGTTAGTAGCATTCCTTTGTCCTTGTAATAGGAAGGTTCTGGTTTAAAATCTAAGCTCAGAAACTGGTTATTCAGAGTGTGAAATATATAAACATGTATGTGTATGTATGTATTTTTTTGTGATTTTCTTCAGTCCCTCGAAGTAAATGCCAGGGAATGTCATTAGGGCACAGCGACACTGATTGTGCTTTGCTGTTAATTATTTGGTAGTCACCCGTCATTTAGTTCTATGTAATCTGAGCTGCTGATTGTATCATTAAATAGCCATAAATAAATGAATAAGATAATAAATAAATAAATAAATAAAATAATGAATGAATGACTGAATGGAACAGTTACAGATACATTGTAATTGCTTGAAAAGTCTTTAAGTTTCTGTGAATTGTGACTACTGAGTTTAGTAGAAAGTTTGGAAGGCACTTTTCCCTGTGTTGTAAAGTATCAAACATGTGACAGCATGTTCCTTTGAGGTTATGTTTGCAAAGGTCTGGAGCCACATTTTCGCAGTCTAATTGCCACCCAATGTATGTTTGATGTTGCTTTTCAGGTACCCATATTTTCAAGTGGGTCAAAAGCTTGGAAGCATGATCCAGCAGCAGGAAGCACTGAGCAGAACAAAAAGCAATGCCACATTGTCTCAGAGTCTGGGGCATCAACATCAGCCTTCCACCCTCGTGTACACTTTCTCACAACAAGACAACATAACAGGAAGGACAAATAAAAGCAATGCTGCAGTGTCTCAGAATCTTGGGTACACTCAAAACCCCAGTGTCACATTCAGTTACAAACAGCCTGACAGTGTGACATCAGGTCGTAACAAAGGGAACGGAATCATATCCCAGCCACAGAGCATCATTCGTCGACAGCAGTCAGTACTAAGCTATGGTCAGAAAAAGGATATTCAGCTAAGCAACAAGTGGGATGATGGTGATGATGAAGATTTTGCTGATATTCTTGGGTAAAAATGTTTGTTTGATACTTTTAGATAAGAGGCAAGAAGACAAAATATTCTAAATTGCATTTTTGTTAGCACCCAGTATTCTCTTCTTTGCACCATGCTTCATTACTGTCATTGCCAAGTAGCTGACTTGAATTTTCTCTTTTAGTAAGGCTTTATTAGCTGTTTTTCCTGATATTGTGTTTCTTTCCTGTCGTTCTGATGAAAGGCCATTTATTTAAATGGTCTCCTTTGCAGTTCAGTTGGTTTCCATTGATCACATCCTGACGGTGAATCTGTCCAAGCCCTTTATGATATTTTGCATCATGCTGGAGTTCTCTGGTGAGGAGTTTTTAATTCTGTGTCCAATCCTAAAGCTGGAAGGTGGCATTTTGTCAGCTGTCTGCAACGGATTACTCAAGACGTGCATGACAACCCTCTGTTCTGGTAGTTTGTTTCCTCCACTTGATACCAGAGAATGCAACATGCAGTTGTGACAAGGAATCCATTCAACGTCATAATGTAAAATATACTCTTTCAAACAGTTTTCTTTTTTACCACTCTAATTGGAGATGACAGACTGGAGTTTGCATACATTTTTGTATATGCAACAGTTACTTGCACAATTTTTCCCTGACATGTAATCTGATCATCTGCATAATTTTGCACACCGCTACTTCCCAATAAATAAAATAACTTTTCTTTTGTATTATCCCCAACATTTGGCTACAGATGCGTGATTAAATAAATATATGTACTGACAATGATGAGTTTATGTAAGTAGGTATGTTTCTTTTTTAAATTTTTCAGAAAGGATTGAAAATCATGTTTTTTTCTCACATGACACATATTTTCATGTTATCATTTAGTCACACTTTATATAATTTCAGTCTAACGTGTATAGTTATATTTGGAAAAGTAGCATTTGCATATTTTGTGTACCCAAACAGTGAGTGCATAAATTGCATGGGTAAGTGTGGTATAGCCTTTAAATAATATGTTCTAACACATCATGACAGAGATCAGTTTAATCTCACTAGCTGAAAAGAATAGAGGATGCTTTTTTTCATTTGACAACAAAACCAGATCAGCTCCAAAATGTCACATGTCTTTTATTCACTGATACAATGGACAATGTCCCAAGAAAATATGCCATGATACTACTGCTGATATCTTGCACTATCTGTTGGTCCATCCTTCAAATTAGAATGAGGATATTCCTGTCACAGGGGCAAGATCCTTCCTCCAGAGCCATTGTCAAAAGGTGTGAAAGATCGGATGTACAAGGAGAACAGGCCAGCATGGCACGCTTCGTATCAGCATCAACCTTCAGCCCAGTCACAACAGGCCAGAAGAAAAATGAGTGCCAAGCAGCATTACCTCACAGTGGCCCGGTATGTGGCTGGTCAAAGTACAAACATTAATCATGGGTAAGTTCAGCAATGTTCTGATTGTCCTGTCAAACCCTGCAGTCAGAAGTGTGGCTGTCATGCTTCATATCTCAACAGTCCCAGTTTCAAACCATGGCCTGGGGTGCTTGTCCTGACTTAGTCAATTATTTTGTAGTTCTGTCAGTCTGTCCAGAAGAATTCTGGTATAGTAGTTGAACTTATGCCACAACTGCTTCCTTCTATATTATGTTCAATCCCTTATTTTTCAACCATCCTATCATTTGAGCTATGTATTCTGAGCTACTGATAACTCATTAATGGAAGGGAGGACGGTTAATGATGCTGCATTTGTAATACGTTACTGAATGATACAACATGACACGTTTTGGCCTTTATAGAAAGCCATGATCAGGCATTATTAAAGAAAGAATGTTTACATACAACACAATAAAAATATTTCTTTTTTATGTAGGAGAAACCTCAACTATACTGTGTCGTACATGCTGTAAAAGCTGAAACCAACTGAAGATAAGGCATATATGTATATATATAGTTATTAAACTGTTTTAAATTCGTCATTCAAATTGAAAGGCAGTCTTTGTAATGAAGGGGTGTTGAGGGTTGCAATCTGTAATTAAAAATTCTTTTAGTTCGAATAACTATACATTGTTTATAATAAGAAAGTATGCAAGGTAAGAGGAGTATGTTAACTTGTTAAATAAACCATAAAGAAATAAATTTTTTAATATATCTTAAAGTAATAGAGTCCATCTGCTGGTTATTCCGTATAAAGAAGACATTACAACTCTTACAAGTTCATGAGTGTCACGCTGTCCACTTTTTCAATAATTTTATTTCCTGTGAGAATCTTTTCAATCATGTCTGTCAGCAGCAGGGAGGATGGAGCTGTACATCCTTCTGTCAATGAGCACATCTTGTCAACACGAGATTATTCGCCATCCTTATGGAGCCGGCAGGGAAACTATGGTGGCGGTGTGGACACAGGTGGTTCCATGTCGGCAAAGCAACATTACCTCACTAGTTCACGATACATAGCTGGACAGAGCACCAAGTTACCACTGCGCAATTCAAATGTAAATACTGTCACATATGGGACTGTCAACGTAGGTGAGTTACTCCGGCTTGTGTGTTGACTGTGGGTGTGCATATCACAAGAGTCTTGTATATGTATCTAATAGGGTACGGAGTATAATTGGCTATTTGTCCGTGTTAAAGCAGACATATAGAGCGTTGGTAGCAGTCAAGAAATGGGCTGGGATAGCATAGTTGGTATAGTGACTCGCGATGGCTGGATGGTCAGGGGATCGAATTCCAGTGAGGGGCCAGATTTTCCACACCCATCCAGAGTGGCCCTGGGGCTCACCCAGCCTCCTGTACAATGGGTACCAGGTCTCTTTCCCAGGGGTAAAGTGGCCTGGGCATGGCATTGCCCACACACCCCCATCTAGCGTTGAGGTTAAAGAAAGAGTAGAGCTATACCTCTACTCCCCGTCATGGTCTTCATGGCCTGTTCTAGGTGGACTTCACCTTTATTAGTCAAGAATGGGACCTAATGAATGCAGCAATATAGAGGAGTGAGGGGTACTTACACTTCAGTTAGTATTTGCCAGAAGTAATGTGCATGGTGTGTACATTCAGTGAAATTATGAATTTTGCTAAGAGGCTATAATGTATAGTAGTAAATGTGTATGTCGATCCACGTGTAGCTGTGGATCTAGTAACAGTTACGTCTTATGCAGAACTCACAACGCATCGTATAGGGACAATTTCCATAAGGGAGAGAAAATAAATTAGGTGTTTGTACACAAAGGAAAACTACAATATATCAGCATACAACTTTTTAACCATATTTAATTAAAACACTGTAAAAATATTACTATTTTATTGTTTTAATGTGTTATACTTTTTAAAAATGTCTGTATCATCTTAATTGCAAGTTAAGAAACTTGTCACCAGCTGCATGACTGCTGTAACATAATATGAATTACTTTTGTAACCTACTATATTTAAGTAAGTTTTAAAAAATTTTAGTGTAAAGCTCCCTGAAGATGGTGTAAGTGATGCTGAAACATGTAGGAGCAGTGTAAGACTATATTTTTATGTCTAAAATGTGCATTTGTTGGTGTTATGAATGAATGACATAAGGTACAAGTTTATGTCCCTCTGTTCTGAATGACTGTGAAAGGTTTATGTATTTATGGACTGAATATGCTTACAGATCCTATCCCCTGGGGGGGGGGGGGGGCAGTGAGCCAGATCATCACATCCAGTCACCAGTGTGTTAAGCGTCAATGATAAACATCATGGTTACAGTACTGTAGTCCAGTAATGACAAACCATATTACCCACAGTATTGAATTGTAGACCCATATGAATCATACACATACTTGAATGTAATTTCAGGATGCCAAGGCACAAGGAATGTGCGTATAAACTGCGTGGATTGTGGTACAGATTACAGGTTTCAAATCCTGTCAGTGCTAACACTGCTTGGTGTTTCAGGGTCAGCTGTAAAAAGTCCCCATGTATCCATGCCTCTTCAGTCAAACAAACTGTTGGCAGAATCAGCCATTGCGTCAAAGCACAGTGGTGGTGTCCATGGGCGAACAGACTGGGCTGCGAAGTAAGTTTACAGCTCGTAGTGTGCAAAGTCACTGACTCGCTCATCATTATTAAGTGAATGGCTAAGGGAGAGAGAGGGTATTAAGGAAATGATGTGCACAGCGTGGCATATTTCTCATCGCTTGTGGTTAAGCTGAGCTTTTATTTAAGAAATATATGTGTTTTTCTATTAGTACAGTAGAATCTGAATTTTAAGGATTTTGCCCATTTTTGATCACCTCTGTTAATATCATGGTTTAGACCTCCCATGAATTGTTCCAAAGAATTGGGATGAGACTGTAGTGGTCAGTGACTTGGCTTCCCCATACTCTCCCACTATGGTGTAGATGACTTTGAGCTGAATCAAGCTCTGTCTTCATTAATTCAGGTCAATTTTTCAAGAAGGACTCTGCTCGGAGTAGTTAATGTTACCAACATGTTTTGTAGGGAGTGTGTTACAAATTCAGATGTTCTTAGTTTTTTTTGTGCTGGTACATTGAATGTTTCTTCTTGATTCCAGGTACTTAAAATGACTGAAGGCAACTGACTGAAGAGTTGAACTCTCAAGCAATAACTGTGATATAATGAATCTTCAGCATAGCATGGTTGAGCAAGGAGAATACAATAGGTTTTAACGTGCATCGATTCATATTGTAATTTTGTTGTGTAAATGTGCAATAAACCTGTCACTGTAGATTTAAAATTGGTGTAAATTTAATAATAAAGTAGACATGTGTGTACTTGAATTATGAAGAACACCTCCCTCCACCCAAGGTGCTTTCGGTGGGGGGGAGAAGAACGTTTTTTCCATATTCACATTGTAAAATCTGCCACAAAAATTAAAAATCAAAGCCCCCACCTCCCTGGCTTTTTGTCTGACCACTTTGTGTGCGTAAGGTTTCTTGATCAATGTTTTTTTTTGTACCCTTGGCACCATGTCTGTTTATATGATAACCCTGGCATTACATCTAAAAGGGTAAACACATCATCGAAAATGCCAGTTTTTCTGATCACTGCAGCGGAGCCTAACTATACGCAACGAGCCATCGACCCAGGTCACATAGCATCATTACCCCATGGTACATACGGCCCAGCCACAAATTGGGCACGTATCTGAAATACGAAAATAACTTTCACTCATATTAGGACGGTAAATATGGGCTAGATGATCCGTGGCATCGATTGGAGGCGTAAATACCGGATGTTACGTAGCCTTGTAGCTGCAATTGAAACAAAATTTTCAAATAAAATTGGAGACGTTAGAAGCGTCACACAGTCCGATGATATTGCAGAAGTAGCGGTATATGTGAAAAAAAAAAACCGTCTCTTGTGGTGTTAGACTGTGTAGTTTGGTAGAGGTAAACTGGTCGATGCACGTCTCAGCTACGCGAGTTCATACATGTATGAACACACCCAAACCCATGTGATAGGGCGGGGTTGGGAATGGCATCGCGGATTTGCTGGCATGACACATGGTAGAGTTCTGATTGGCTGTCGCTGATGGAGAAAGCGAAGTTTAAGGTTTCAAGCTGTTATATGATTAGATGAGATTTTTGCTTACGACAGTCCAAAATGTACGCAATTCACAATTACGTACTTGTTTTACGTATGTGATTGGTGATGTAGAGGTTGGGATAAGCGTCGAAGGTGTACTGCGTGAAATAAACATCGTGACAGATTATTAGTGCTATCTTGTATGCTGAAGGTTTATGGAGTTTACGTAGTACGTTTTAACAGTAAGGTGCTGCGAAGCTTTTGTTTTTTATTAAACTTACCACAAGCTTTTCTTACTTCCGTAAACTTTTAAGTTCTGCATACCTTGTTGGGTGTATGTGTATACGGCACAAAACTAAAAACCGCTTGACGTAGGTGTTTCGTTTGCTCTCGGCTTGGTCATCATAGTCTAAAGTGCCGTTTGAAGGTGCGACGTATGTTCAGAATAAATACTGATCTATCGGGCATTGCAATGTCTACAGTGCCAACTAACCAAAACATGGCATGAAAAGAAGCGAAACGTAATGATATGCATGCTTTGTTTATTTCATGTAGTGTGCAGTGTCCAATAAACCAGTATTTTTGCCAGACGGATGTAATCTAAATAGGCGCTGAAGGCACTGGTGATGGTCCCGAGAGAGCATCGAAATGTGTATGTCATGTAGTTTTGTGGCATATATGCATGTATCAAGGTTGTTGTGAACTTGTTAATACATTTAGTTGACTTATATAAACCTGACGCAGAATTAGTTTTTTTTTTATTTGAAGACATAAAGTCACTTTCTCGTGATGTAACAGTCTGAGGATAGTCCAGGTCTCTCAAGATGTAATAGCTGGAGGTTAATGCAACATTTTGGGCCCTGAAAATTTAAGGCAACATTGGAAATGCACAGCATTTGGTCTGTGTTATTATTTTTGCCTCTTTTTGTGCCACAGTCATATCTTCAACATTTGTATTTCAGTGAATAGTACCATCTTCTGTAGTATGATGTCATGTGGTCTAGTGGAAGTTTTCTACCCTGAAACCGATGGAAGTATGTTCCTCTGAAATGTCAATAAATTTACACCAAACCACCTGGTGTCACATCCCAGAAGACGTAATCTTCATAGTCACTGTTGCGAGAACCTCAGATCTTGCTTCTGTATTTTTGTTCTTGTCATGTACGCTTTGTTTTTTAGGAAATTCCCTGAATGTCAGGGAATTAGAATAACATTTTTAAGTTTGTGCACAATTACATTGAGACCCCTGATTTGTCAGGCGATGAATTACAAAAAGATTACTGTAGTATATTAGGGTAAATATGGTTTTTAAAAGCATCACTGTCGTAGGTCAGAGTCTGGTTAGTAGGGCATTTTCTGTTTCCATTAAAATTTATGAACATCAAAATTTCCATAAAAATGTCTGGATATGTGGAGATATCTGGCCTTTCCTGTACTAACCTTAACGTTATTTACTTACTGTTTATTTAATGACAATGTCAGTAACTCTGATGTCTGTGTTCTTTGAACTTTAATTTTACCGCCTTCTCACTGTTGTTCTGTGTATTATTTTTTACATGATCATACCATTCAAGCCAGTTCTGTTCTAGTAACAATTTTGAATGCTTCTCTGAATATTTAAGTCTTTTCATTCCTTTTTCCCCACAGTACTTCTTAAAACTTAATATATATTGTTTGGATTTTTCTTTTGTTTCTCCATGTAAAGGAATGTATTCTGGAACTGTATATTTTATGCCTTTAATTATATTTCTGCCATAAACATATTTAAAAACATATTTAAGGGATTGTATAATTTAACCTAATTTAATTTGGTTTAATTTAAACATACTTTTCTGCATATACTTGATAAATTTGTTGGGAGTTGTTGCATATCTTGTTACCAGACAGGATTATTATTGTTACTTTAAGCTTAAAATGTATTTATGAAATGTTTATGATTCATAGGTACAGTGTAGTGAAACACAGCAAATTCTAGCCATGTCTGACATATTTATGATGAGAGATGCTTTGAATTTACTGGGGAAGAAAAATGTTGTCATTTTTGGTGATTCAAGTAAGTTGAAGTTATTTGTAATTTTATTATTTGTAATTACAATTGCTGTTGTGTGTGTACGTTTGCTTGCTACCATAGAGTGTGTATATCTCAGTGAAAGCATAAAGTAATGTAGTGTGTCGTACTGCTGATATTTTTCACTCTTGTTCTTATGTACTGAAATGTTTTTTGAGTGATATTATCTAAAGTGTTCTAATGTAAAGAAGGAGGTGGAAAGAAGGGGAAGAAGAAAGGCAGTCGGATAGACATATTAATGCTTTGAAGATGAAAGGTGTGTGTTTTATATAAGGGCTCAGTGCATACTGCATTGTAAACACTCTCCACTTCGGTTATAAAAACCAGTCTCTTAATATTTTATAAGGCAAAAGTTGCTGTTTGTTCTGAGATCCGTACAAAACACATAAACGCAATGTGGGCACCATGTAGAATTTTTTAATGTTAAACCTGGTCGTATGTACAGTTACCGCTAGGCTTTAAAAGGTTAAAGAGATGGGAAATGAATACAAAGAGAAAGGAGGGAAGGGGGTAAAGGTACAGAAGGGATAAACGAGAGGGAGAGAGGGAACAGGGGATGAAAATGCAGAGGAAATTATTTTCCATGTGCAAAGAAGTCACTACCAGATGATCAGATCCCTGAGATTCATTTGTGGTTTATCGCAATCAGGCCAGGGAGATGTGGAGGTAGTTCTGTGAAGTATGTGATGTCTGGTCAAGAATATTAACACTGGCACAACACAACATGTATTAACACCATTACAACAGAAATTAAATGTTAACACCATTACAACACAACATATATTAATACCATTACAACACAAAATAAATATTAACACCAATACAGCGCAACAAGTATGGACATAGTTCTGTGACGTATCTGATGTCTGGTCAAGAATATGGACACCTACATACAAGTTTTATTTCCAACCACTGCATAGAGCAATTTTTACGCTCCTGCATGTTTCAACTACATATTGTAGCCATCATCAGGGAGTCAATATTACAAAGACATAAGCAGTGTTTTGTACGTCAGCAAATACTAATATGCACACATTAGGTTTTACGCACCAGTTAGTCCATATAGAGTAGATTAAACTTTGGAGACAGTGTTATCTGAATACAGGGGCAGCAAATGCATGTGCGCACACACAGATTGTTTTCTAAAACTGAAGATGGTTTTTTATTTTTCCTGTTTATAACTTCTGGAAATCCAAGTACCTGTACACATTGGAGGGTCTGTGGTGTGAATCCTGAACAGAATGTTTAAATAAGATTGTCAGTTTTCAGAAATATGTAGTAGTCCTTTGCTACTCACTAATTTTCATATTTGTGTGTCCTGAAAACATAACGAGGGACTTAATGACCTGTACTCAACACCAATTATTATCCAGGTAATCAAATCAAGAAGAATGAGATGCGCTGGGCTTGTAGCACGTATGGGGAAAAGAGAGGTGCATACAGAATTTTGGTGGGGAGACCTGAGGTAAGGCGATTATTTGGGAGACCCAGACATAGATGGAAGGATAATATTAAAATGGATCTTCAAGCAGTGGGATGGGGGGGCATGGGCTGGATTGAGGTGGCTCAGGATAGGGACAGGTGGTGGGCTCTTGTGAATACGGTAATGAACCTCTGGGTTCCATAAAATGCGGGAATTTCTTGACTAGCTGAGAAACTGGTAGCTTCTCAAGAAGACCTCTGCTCCATGGAGTTAGTTAGTTAGTTAGTTAGTTAGTTAGTTAGTTAGTTAGTTAGTTAGTTAGTTAGTTAGTTAGTTAGTTGGTTAGTGTGTCCTGAAACAAGTTTTTATTCTTCCTCAGATATGAGAAGCATTTATAAGGACTTGGTGTGGTTGATGAACAATAATTCCCTCATAAGCTGTGATGTTTTGAAAAGGAAAGTAAGTATGGAATTTTGTGTCTACTAGTGTAGTATTTTTGTGGTGTGCACTGAAGTGGAGGCTTGGAATTTTGTGGTATAGGCTACATAAATGAATGTGGAGTTGTGTCTGTTTGCATATTAGCATAGTAAAGTTGTACCTGTACACAAGTTGAAGGCATATGTGAATGTGGAGGTATAGCTCCACTCATTTTTAACCTTGTCACCACATGAAGGTGAGTAGTTCTGTTCATGCTGTGACTGCTTTACCTGTGATGAAAGAGTCTTAAGTATCCACTTAGTATGAGGCTGGGTGGGCCCCAGAGTAGTGCAGACACTTCAGAAAGATAAACGTTTCTTTCTCTTGCCCAGAATCAAACACTGTTTCCTCAGTTGTCTTAGCTCATAGCGTAGTCACTACTGACCACGACATCCTGGCACTTCTTCATTCACACCTTTCATATCTGAAACCACTTGGCAGAGTCCATTTAGAATTTCCCTTGTTACAAGAATATAAATTTGAGTTTCTGTTGATTTACGAATCTAAAGTAAGTGCGTCAGATGGGAAAAAAGTGTACAGAGTTTTTGTTGGTAAACCTGATGGAAAGCAATCACATGGAAGAACTGTGCATAGATGAGGTTCTTAAAAAATATGATGGGAGGGCCTGGACTGGATTTGTCTGGCTCAGGATAGGGATGAGTGGTTGCGTTTTGTGAAAATGGTCCCACTGGAGTGTCTTCAGTATATTTCCGTCCAGTTGTCTGGCCACCTTATTCATATGTGTGAAAACTTTTATTGTACGTGGGTGATTTTGACTTGTTGACATATGTCACAGGAGTACAACAGTAGGCAGAAAGTGGGAAGGTTCATGTGCTGTCATGTCTACCATCCGCGTATTTCTTTCTGTGGCCACATTATGTATGGTGGGTGGAAAAGTAATTTCTGAAACTCTGCAATGTGATGTCCATCATGTGTTTGTATCTGATGTGAATTTATACCAAAATCAGTATGGTATGTCAATTGTGTCATTACTGTAGGGAGTTATTCAGTAATATACTCTCGCAATACTTTCAGTGGAACGAAGGTTGATCGCACGTGAGTGCATTCTGATCTGAAGCATCAGTAAACTAGTTATTTTGAGTCTTTGGTGCTTGTAATTAATTTCAGCATTCTGTTTTTAGTTGGAAAATTCCTTTCTGGGAGACACGCTGTTGAAATGCAGTGAGCTGCATAAAGGCAGAGACTTCGAGGAGGTTCGACTGTATGAGGTTTGTTATTGTCTGCTATAAATATTCTGAAAATATTACTATGACTGGATAACTTTTCTTTTGCCTGATTTGCCACTAATGAGTTTATTGATGGGTTATTTTTACTTTATCCAGCACCACATATTCCAAGTACAACATAAACGTCTTGTAAAATGGCTCTATTTGACTCCTCACTGATCCACATTAGCTGTTTATAGCAGATCAACAGAGTGGGTGCCGCTCCACCCTTTGGCGATTAATGTTATGTTCTGTTTGGAATACCATATAATGGGCAGCCCAAAATCCCAGAAATACAAAGTGTAATGTCACATTTAAAGTCTGCAGTGTATCAAAATATCACCACAAATTTGCATAAGGTTTATGACAAGCTGACTGCTATGATATTTAATAGTCGGATGAGCAAGGAGTATGATCCTTCAGGATCACAGACTGGTAAGTTTATGTGTAATATATTAGCTGTGATGACACACGTCCATGTTAATGAAAAATCAAAGGGAAGTGTAATCAAACACATCAAAGCAGAACTGCATTTGATTACTTTTAAGTGAGGTTGATTGTGACTTGTTTGTGAACTGCACTTTAAGTAATTTATTTGGTTTATCTTTTTTTTAAGCATTAGTCTTCTGCACTAACAAGTGGCGTAAATACAATTTACTCTTTTTACAGTATCTGTACAGTTGAACTAAGTTCCTTTTTCCCTTGCAATGTAATATTTTGTATTCATGAATTCTGTAAAACTAAAATTTTCATTAGGTAAGGTGTTTGTGAATCCTGTAGAAACCATTTGAAAGTGTTGCTGAGTGAAGTGTTTTGTTCCTGTTCCATCTCAAGGGTTGAATACTGCAGGCCTATTTCAATGTTCAGAAGTTTTAAAACTGGTTTTAGCTGAAAACCAGATCTTGTCTCAAATAAATCATAAATAAATAAATTTGCAGTGGCTAAATCTCATTCCGTATGTGAACATCCTCTTTGTTCCTAGTAGGAAACTTTCATCAGCATTTTAAAGTAACATTGTTTTGTGCTTGTAAAATGTTGTAACTTTTATGATGGAAATGCAGAATTTATTGAATGTTTAAATGTAGACCATTTTGTTTGTTGCATAAATGTTTACCTCATTCTAAACTTTATTTTTTGTGTGTATTAATGACAGAAGGGTGATTCTCACGTGGAGTTCTACTTCATTACCAGATGCTACAACGAGCATGTTCAGAATATGATGTCTGCCATAAAGGAGAAAAAGATGGCAGCCCCTGATGTGATTGTTATGAATTCTTGCCTTTGGGATATTACCAGGTATATGTCTAGATTGAAAGTGATGTGTTAGTATTTTGTTCAGAATTTTCATTTAAGGTACATTTTGCCAAACACTTTGCACAGTCTGGATTCCTTTGTGAGATTTGAGTTTCTTACTGCGGCGACTGCGCATGTGGCTGGTGTCTGGGATTTGATGCTATATGGTCTGATAGAAGTGTATCGATTTCTTAGAGCAGTGGTTCACATGCTGTGGTTCTGGACGCTGTTCTGAATGTCACATGGAGCTTTTAGTTCAATCAGGTTCTTATGAGTGTGAGTCCCATATAAGTTCCACAGGTACAGACATAAATGAATCTGTGTTACTTCTTAAAGAACCTGTACTGTTCACATGCACATCTTGCATCGTTTGTTATTATGCTACCAAATTCCGAGTGATTTGTACCTAAAAATGGATGGAGATGATTGAATTTCTTTTATTCAGACTGCACACATTGTTTCCAAGTGCATCTGGCAGCATAGCATTTTAAGTTTTTAAACACACGCATGTCTATCCCACTTATTCATTTGGGACTCAGCAAGTGATTATATATGAGCGAGTTGGTGTAAATAGATGAGGATTCAAGTCTTCTGGGATATGATGCTGTGTTGTTTGCAAAGTTGTTTGTGAGGTTTGAACCCAGTAACAGTGAGTCACAGCACTGGTAACTAGTAACTTGCCGTCTCAGACTCTTGAGCCTTGAAGATGGCTCCGATACGTTGGCGCAAAACATTGGTAAACAATTACCACATGATGCCGCGTAATATCCCAGAAGAGCGCGGATATCATCAACATTGCGGCGGAAGCCTGAAATCAAAACTATCAAAGTACATGCGAAAAGGTTGTGGTGATGATTGGTGTGTGTTTGGTGGCTATGACTCTTCCAAAACTAACGTTTTATATGTACAGGTTTTTTTAGTTGTATATTCTGAAAGACAAGCTGCTCTTAATTCTCGTTGCAGATGGGGCCCAAATGGAGTTACTGCGTACAAGGATAACATGGTGAAACTGATGAAGCTATTCAAGAACAGTCTGCCTGTAGAAACACTTGTAGTATGGACGACAGTGCCGCCTATATCCACAACCTGCTACGGACCGTTGCTAGTTAAACAGGTTCGTAATATGTGATCGTGTGATGGATCTTTTCTCCTTCCACAGATATTTTGTGAACTTGCACTTTAGTGGAAGTGTGAAATGCTCTTCTATCAAGCAGGGCAGACTCATAATTCATGATTTTTCTTCATGGAAGTTATGTCTAGAAAACTCTTTGTAGAATAAGGTGTAATTATCATGAAGAAAATTTGTGGTAAAATTGTGTTATATTTTAACTAAAGTCCTTGTTTGTGATAGTTTATATCTGATTTGCATGTTGATACATTTTAAGGCCAGTTTAGGCAGTAATGTACAAGAAGGTGTACAGTCCTCAAGTGCACAAAAATGGTGTTTTGTTTATTACTACAGTGATGTCATTTGTTCAGGACGGTGAATGATTTGTGTGATGTGTGGCTGTCCTGTAATTTTAGAGTTATCTCCATCCTGCAGGTGGAATTTCTAAAGCATACTCTTCGATTTGAAGTAATGGAAGCAAACCTGTTTGCCCGGCAAATTGTGGTGTCTTATGGCTTTGATGTTTTGGATATTCATCATCACCTGCGCATGCAGATTCACAGGTAGTTTTAGATCGCTTGTATGTGATGTAAATAAGATTTTCATCATATAATGTGGATCGAAGTAACACTGAATTTGTTGGTGGGAACTATTATGACTAAGGTAAACACGTCAAAATTTACTCTGGATTGGGTACTAGTTGAAGTAACAGTTTTGACAGAACTTCATCAAGCTGGTGAAGATAACAAGGTTTCATTTATTGTATGTTTGTGATTTTATGTTGCATATGAATCATACTTCTTTAACCCTTTTCCCACTGAAACTTCAGATTCATTTAACATTTATCCTAGAGGGTAGGTATTTAAATTTTTGCATGGCTTATGAAAAAGATGAGTATTATTTGGACAGCAAAAGATACAGTTATGAAGTAAACAGCATTTTGTGGAGAATAAAGTGGAGATTATACAGCATGTCTTAGAAATGCAGTAAATTTCCTTGTTGCATAAATATATAAAAATATATGCAATTAATTTCTAGGTGTGTTTTCTTATGTGCATTTGTGTATGTGAACACTGGTCTTTAAAAGGTTAAATAACACTCAGATGTTTAGTGCGTATCTCATACAGAACACTGCATTTCCATTACAAAGGCGTAATTGATGCTGAGGCAGGTGGTTGTCATTTATTTGTGGAATCACACGAGACCCCATGAGTGTACACTGTAGAAAAGTTGCAGAGATTTTTAGTGTTGAAGCAGTTGATGTGTAGAGTAATCGTAGTGCTATTAAAGTGTTAAACCATAGTGGTAACTACCACATTTTAATTTTTGGAAGCAGTGCATTCTCCATGCAGTATGTTTATGAATTTTTTGTGACTTTTCACAACAAACAGCTGTTTCTTTCCCTAAACAGCATGAACCAGTTAGTGTTTGCACTGAAAGTAGGGTGTTTTAGTGTGAGATAGGAATTAAATTGTGAAATGTTTTTTAAATTAACTTCAGGGTTCAAAGAGTAAAGATTCAATTTTGGAAATACAGCTGCAGTTCATGCCAATGAGTGAGCAGGTTTCAATGATTTGATTACGTGCCATGTTACTTTTATATTATTTAGGTTATTAATTTTCTAACTATAGTATTGTGTGTGCAGGATCTGCATAATTAATTCTAGATGCCCGTGTGCTCCTTTCTTTATTATTTCCTTTTCTTTTACGTTTTTCAACTTTGTATTTCTCTTTGATTTGCAACTCTTAGATCAGTAGTCACAGGAAAGATTAGACTCAGGTAAATGCACCTAGAACCTCTAACTTTGCTGGAACAACCTACAGCATAATTTGGTCATATGTTGTAATGCTCAGTTTCACAGATCAGCAGCATATGTATGTAGCCCTGATGTACACATTGCCATTCTCCAACAGTATGACTTTATCTAATGATGTGTATAAATAGTCCATGTATCTAAAAGCGGCTGATGTCCCAGCCAGTATACAGCCATGGTCCATGTTCATTGTTTGTTGTTCAGGAGGGCAGCAGATGGGATTCACTGGCTGCCAATGCCTGTGAGGCACATGACGAATCTCCTTCTGACACACATTGGTGAGTTATATTGTGCTTGTATTCAGTACTGTATGTATGTTGCTGGGTATTTACTTTTGGCTTCATAAGGTAAAATTACAGTGAAATGTCAGTTTTAAACTTTTGAAATGACCACCTGAAATAAATGGAAAATTCAGGCAAGAATGAAATCAATAAAATGATGTAGTGTAAAAAAAATGAGATTTGGGTATCTGAGAATGCTGTTTCTGAGGATTCAGGTCTGGGATATGGCACTGTGGCATTGGATGAGTGGCACCTGACGTACCGTTGGGAGTCGGAACATTGGGAACTGCTGATCCAGCAATGCAGCATCATATCCTAGAGGTGCACCTGAATCAACAAAAAAATGTGCTTCCTTATTCCATAATACTGGGGAGTCATTTAAGATATATATACTTACATCAACATAATCTTGTCTTCCTGTCAGTTGTAACATAAAGGTAAATCTCTGTCTGTCACATTGGGCGAAGAACACAGGCTGAGGTTGGCGGAGAGTAGGGTGCTGAGGAATGTGTTTGGGCCTAAGAGGGAGGAAGTGACAGCAGACTGGAGAAAATTGCATAATGAGGAGCTTCATGATTTGTATAGTTCACAATGTGTTGGTAGAGAGAAAAAGAAAAACCCAAAACTGATAGATGGGCAGTGCATGTAGCATGCACAGGAGAGACGAGATGAACACGGTATTGGTTGGAAAACCTGAAGGAAAGAGACCACTTGGAGGACCTAGGCATATGCAGTAGGATAAAAGGGTGTATGATATTTGTGGCTCTGAAGGACAAGTCTGTTACTTTCATATTACTGAAATTACAAAATCTACTACTACAGTTTTTTTAAGCTTAAAAAATTAACCAACAAATACACTTCACCAAGGGCAAACCAAATTTTTCTATATTATATTAACACTTTGACATGTTTCAGCCCTGGAAGGGCCTTTTAAGGGCTGAAACATGTCTCAGCATTAATACAGATAAATTTCGTTTGCCCTGGATACAGTGCATTGGTTGCTCTATTTTTAAGGTTTGATCATGAATACATGTTGAGATGTAACACTGTTACAGTTTTTTTTGTTACTGTTTCAGATATCTTCTTTCTGGTTCCAGACATAATTTAGAATAAATGCTTTTATATCATAGCCTTTGCATTAAAATTTCCTGCCAAAATGGCATATATCATTTGTAGTTTGTAAATCCTTGCTGTCACTTTGAAGTGGCGTATGTTTCTATAGGACAGTGAAAGGGGCCTTGTGTGCTTGATATAACATGGTATTAACATGTTTATTGTCGCCATTTTCCAGCTTTGTCTTGGAACTGCCCACTGCCTGGTAACTTCCAGAGTAAAATACTGGAGTCAATAAAGGAACATGAAAGTGAGGAGAAGGTGGAGATTGTATTCCCAACCTTACCACCTGCACTTGTGGAATCGAAAGAATCTGCACCAGCCACTGCTACTGAGTTCACAGTTCCTGCAGCTCTGCCACAAAAAAAGAAGCGTAAAACTTCACGTGCTAAACGAAGGAAGACTGCGATGCCAGCAATGCAGTCATCACGTATGTACTTTGAAATTCCTGCTTAATGAATCTCATTGGCCATGGCTTTCTTACACCAAAGTGATGTTTTTACTGAGTAGGTGGCTGTGCAGAATTATGTCAATAAACTCTTCATCTTCTAGCAAGACTCTCTATACCAGTGAATAGGTTAAAGGTCACCTAATGACATTTCCTATGCAGGCACAGATGGGAGGCTGTGGTGTAGGTCCAACCCATTTTCAACCTTGGTGCTAGAAGTAGGTGGCTGGTGAGCACCATGTCCTGGTCACTTTATGTCTGGGAAAGGGACCTGGTACCCATTGTACAGAAGGCTGGGTGGGCTTTGGGGTTGGTCTAGACTGGCACGGAAAATCTTGTCCCCACTGGGATTTAATCGCTGAACCATCCATCCCATAGCAAGTCGCTGTACTGACTGCGCTATTCCGGCTGTGGTACCAGTGAACACAGTTACATAATACAGTCGAACTCCATTGTATTGACATTGGTTTACATGACACCTCGTCTATAGCATCAGGTATTCCGTGGTACCAATTAATTCCTCACTGTTAACCATAACATTATACTCCTCGGTTAGAACAACACTCATTTATAATGACACAATATATTCAGTCCCTTTCATGATGTTATAACCGAGTTCGACTGTAATATGAAAACACCTATTGCCATAAATGTTGTGGCTTCTTTGCATGTGCTGTGTGTTTGGCCACATTATGTGTATCTGTTGTCACTTCCTGTTTAGTTGGTATTCCAGTGACTGTATGAATTGGGTTAAGCTCAGTCAGTGTACTGGCTAACAAAGATTTGGGCTGAATGACTGGGGGTTCATTTTCTGGCACACGCAAGGGGTGTAATTGTTCTTCACAGGAGCTAAACCAGCTCTGGGCCTCACTGATCCTTTTGTCCAATAGGTCGTAGGTGGCCATTTGTTGGGAATATAATAGCCATTTCCTGATGCTGATCACTCTTCTGTCTAGAATGCTGATATTAAGACTATATAGGCGATACTTCACTGCGCCCTACATCACTGTTTCTCAACTAGGGTTCTTTAGGAAACTGGTAGGGATTCCTTGAGACATCATGAAATAAATACATAACAATTTTGAAATACTGTGAAAAATTCCAAATATTCTGCAAAATATTGGGGGGAGTTTTTTCTCAGCAATTGGCAGTACTGGAGTGATCTCTGTGTGCTACCAGCCACCTCTTTGTTTTCTGGCCTGTAAACGTTTTCATAAGTTGGGATCGTTGGGATATGAAAAATTATTTTGGGGGTTCCTGAATGGGAGAGACACTGCCCCGCACCATTATGGCATATTGCGTGGTTAAGCAGAGGGAGTTTTGTTCCTTTGACTGTAGTAGTGATGAATGCTGATTTCTCAGCCTTTACTTGGTTTTAGGCTTGTTAAGCTATTTAAAATAATTACGGATTTGATTTATATCTGTTACAGCACCAAAGCCACTTCCAAACAAAGAGAACCTTTTTCCAAATAAAGATGTTGCTGGTTCCATGCTTGACAATGAGCAGCCCCTGGAGCCGTGGAAGCCTGTCATCATTTACAACATCTACGGAGAGCCAGTCTATTTGAAGCAGCCATTTTATCACATGATACCTAAGCACTGGCGCCAGAGTTTGTTTCACAGGCAGGGGAGGAAGATGGCACCGTATCATTTTTGAATGGCCAAAATTGTGACTCATTCAGAAAAATATTTTTTGTAAAGAAAGCAATTGATTGGTATGAAGTGAAGTGACACTGCTGCCATGTGTCTCGAATGTTAGCTAGTGGATTTATATTACTGATTCATAATATTGTGTTTTCAGTATATGTGGTTTTACTTTGTATAAATATTTACATATATTACTTAGGTATTCTCCGGCCCATGTACTTAATGGATAGAATTGTTGTGTAATTGAACATCTGGAAAATTGGGGGTTACCTTATAGTCATACAGAAAGTGCTCTGTCCATCTGTTTTCCTGAAAATTGATGGTTCTTGATCAGGCTCACCATGTATGCAGGGTCGTATATTTGCGTAAATACGATATTGCCTTTAATGCCAGCATTAATGTTGTGGGAACCAAATGCACAGAGAGGCCTGTTATTGCAAGCGTTGGTGTAACTTCATATTTATGCCCAGTTGGGAAGTGACAAGACAGTTCCCACGACCGTCTCAGGTAACATAACTGCTGTTCGTTTTGCAGACTTCTTCACAAAAGCAGTGAAAGCTAGTATATTTTCTCATACCATCTTCCTTGCCTGATTTCTTGGCGGTGGTTTCCTGTATTCGTGCTTTCTTCCTGTATCTGACTGAACACTGTTGCTCTGGGTTGTCCCATAGGGCTCTTTCCTGTAAATTTAATTACAGTACCGTTCTTTTTGCCGTCCTGTTCTTTCTTCTTTGTGGTGATGGTTGTGGTTGTGAGAGCAACAGTAATGATAACTGGCACAGCATGACAGGAATCTAGAGGTGGGGTTAGAGCGTTTCGTGCATCGTACAGAAAGGGCTAAAATTGTACAGGAAACAGAATGGGTAGTGCAGTTAAGTAATTTGCATTGATTTTTATTTTCTCCTGTTTTCTAATATATTGTGTTGTTCATGTGCCTGTGAGACGTAATCATATTATCAATCTTATTTGTACTGCTGTTGTCCCGCACAGCACTTCTGTCACGTATAGTTTGCAGTAAAGATCACCAAGGTGTGTGGACAGTAATATTTACTAGCATACCATTACGTAATAAAGAGGGGACATAGATTTTTTTTCATAGAACTTCATTTCACTCGCTGACTGAAAGGTCATGATAATTATGTTGTGTTGTTTTAGAGTTAAAATTACGTGTTTTTTGATGGTTCACTGTCTGTAGGCCAGCCTGCGTAAAAGTGGACTTTGCCTTTTTATTCCAAAATCAGAATAAACTGGCTACTGTTCATTGTAACAAAACCATTATTCAAACAAGCGATGATTTCAGAGGACAAAGTTTAGATGGCAAAGGAGTCTAGAAAAGTGCCTTGTGGTCAGTATTTTGCACTATGAATTCTCCGTTAAGAAAAAGTTCTTATATTAATATGGACCAGTTACTCAGTTATATTGTAAAGATGGGGATTGTACCAATCAACTTGTGTTTTATATGCCTTAATGTAAACTTACAAATTATGACAATTTTATGCCTTCGTGATAAAATTGAAGAGGCTGTGATATTTACTTAATCAGGGAACGTTCATTACCACCAATATCGACTGTGATGCATTGTAAGTACAATGTTTTTACCAAATATCGTATAAACAGGCGCCCTTAATGGCGTGTAACTCTCTAGTGCCTTATATTGTTACATACCTGTGTAGCTTATGATTTTGTGTGTTTATTGTTTCATTTCCAGTTGAGTGGCGTTGGCGTGCGTGCTTTAATGGCTGATGGGCTGATATTTGTTTGATGGTTAACTTGTGTCCTGTAACAATTGTTATTTTCTATGCTTTTCTTTGTTATTTGAAGTTTCGAATGGATATTGGACGATAAATCTGATAATTTTGCTCAAATTGGATTGAACTGGCTGTCAAGATGATGTGATGTAGAGGTTGAAATGAGTTATGTTGAGTTTGTTCATACTGTAATCTTCTTATTACTCTAAATACGTGTTTTGTATGACACTGGACATGTTGTAATCGTTGAGTTATAAAGTAGTGTATCAGAAGCATTGAACATACTGTGTGTGTTGTGTCAGTTTGTGGACTGTGAATGTTTTCACAGCCGTGCAATTGATGTGTGTTCCTGTGACGTGCTGTGTCACTGGGTGATTGGCGCCTGGTGCTTTGAGATCAGTACGTTGTCTCGGGACATTTGGCACTGCACACCCAGTGATACGGTGCCATATCCCAGAGAAACGGAGATCTCGGTTGCCGTATGTCGTGTGTAGAAAATGTCGCGTACTTTAGTAAGAGGATCTGTTAGTGTGAATCGTACGGTCATTGTGTGACATTTATATCGGTCAAGTTTGTGCAGTTTTTGTATCCTAACCGACACTGTGCTGTTGCTCCGTACCTGTTACTGTCTGATAGCCCCGCGTCAGTCTTTGTCTGTCTGATCGCATGGTGAGGTCATATCGCTTTTTTATCCAGGAGTCGTATTTGGTACACTTTAGTTATGTAACTATATGTCATTGTATTTATTGGTACTTCTGTTCATTTTATTTGTAAAGATTAGTGGTGTGGGGGTGGCATAAGGTGAGTAATATTAGATACTGAGGAGATGACTCGTATTTGATTGGAACTGATGCCACATGAAGTCTGTAGAGTCAGCAGTGTTCGGCGTTTGCAGTCTGGTAATGCTTTCTTGCTCTTGCTTTTTGATGCATTTGCAACAAAGGTTTAAAAAATTCGTGCCATAGGATGTACTGTGTTTGCATGTCCGTGTTTCTCAGTGTGATAATTTAGGTACTGGATGGATCTTATGAAATTTTAGAAGCTGTGCAATTCCAAGTGATACCTGCAGTGCCGTATGAGTAGCATTTGGACTTAAGAATTTTTTGTCTTCTGTGACTGGCTGTGGATATGCCCCATATTTTCTTTCTAAGAAGTTTATATTTATGTTGCAAACACAAAATCCGCAGTTTTATTAACATGGCAGTATCCGACTTCTTTCCTCACACGTCAAACATTTGTGCCCCTTTTGGGGTCAAACATCGAGGCCTGTATCTCATCCCTTTTTTTTTTTTAGAAATTAAGTTCTTAAATGTGTATAGTTTTATTCAAAAAGCAGTGCCAATTGACTATTGATTTCGTATTCCCAAGCCGTTCGGAGATAGCTCAGTCAGTATAGTGACGGTTACGGGCTGGGCAATGTAAGTTTTGATTTTATTTTAAGGTGGGCCGTATATATTTACAAGATTCGATTCCTGGCAGGGGTAAGAGATTTTTCTTTCCCCCATCACGTCCAGACCAGCTGTGGGGCCCACCAAGACTTATGTCCAGTGGGTACCGGCTTCTTTCCTGGCAGTAAAGCGGCCGGGGCCCCAAGGCTGACTCTTCGTGTCGGTGTAGTGGAGTTAAACCTCCACTCCCCCTATAGGCCTGAATGACTTGTACAGGGATAACTTTACCTTCTCTCACCTTCTTGGCTATTCTCATTTACATACGTGTTACTTCGTAACTTGCCAGGTATATCCTATTTTTCACCATATTCTGCCATATCGCGTTGGTCTTCCGTCAGTTGAGTTGACTCCCCCGTGCGTCGCACCAAACCGAATCGAAACGAAAAAGATGTTTCTGCTAGAATTTCGGGCGGTTCGTTCCGTGTCTTTTTTCGCTTCATTGTAGTACCACTGCCATCCGGTATAAACCCATTTGCAGTCAAAATAATAATGATGATAATTTCGTGCCCTTGCGCTGCGTCTACAGAAGTATCGCATTTATTTTCGACATTTCAGTAATTTCCTTCAGATTTTAAGTTCTCTTTCGGAGTGCTGAAGGCGTTTAATAAAGCTTTTTTGTATAACAATACGTCGCCGACTTGAAGTGAGGCGTTTATTAAAAAGCAATTCAGAGTAATTTTGGTGATATTTTGCATCTTTCGCTTCGCAGTTTCTTCTACTTTTCGCCCCGGCGTTGTGTACGCTTGCTGGATGACTCACAGAGGTAAAGTTCACCCAATAACCTGCCATGAAGGCCCAGAGGGGGCATAGAGGTTCAGCTCTACTCTTTCTTTAGCTTCGGCGATAGATGGGGACGTTGGTCAATGCCACGCCCCGGCCGCTTTACCACAAGGAAAGAGACCCGGTACCCGTTGTATAGGAGGATGGGTGGGCCCCAGGGCCGGTCTGGACGGCTGCGGAAAATCTCTTCCTCACCGGGATTCGATCCACGGACCGTCCAGCCCGTAGCAAGTCGCTATGCCGGCCCGCTGGATGCCTCAGAAGGAAACGTAACGTGCAGTTTTTTGTTTAGGGCAAGGACGTGGCGGTGTACATAGGGGGCGCCGGAAGATCCGCACACATTCCTGACGTCGAATCTAGACGGCGGTTGTCAGCTTCATGCTTCGACCCCTTTTACCGTGTGGGAGGAGCCACTGCTGTATGGCAGAAGTAGGGTCGCTATAAATGTAATGTTAAGACGAATGTGTGTTTCGATGTCGGGTATCAAACCCCGATCATCCAGTTCTTATCCCAGCTACTTGCTGAGCTGTCTCGGCTTGCGAGAAACTCGAATAAAGGACGAAAACTTCGATGACTCATGATACGGTTGAAGGAGAAATCTCGAATTCACCAGAAACTGCATTTACGTACTTGGGGAAAGGAAGACTTATCTGCTTTTAAAGGGTTGTCGCCTCGTCGTTGAAGTCTGAAGATTTCAAGACAGAGTCGTGCCTGGCAGCTTGTGTCTTACTGTGCCGCAGCGTATAGACCAGGGGTGGGCAAAATTAGGTCTGCAGAAGTCAGTTTTATATATGGCGATCTTCACATATATAACACACGTTAATAATATGGGCATGTGATAGCTTATTTTCTCATAGATATTACGCCTGTTAGAAGACGTTATAGTAATCAAATGAATATTCAGTATGTAAATAAATTGTATATGTTCCCTAAGAAACAGTTAAGAAAATAACGGGGTAATAAAAATAATAACATAAAGGACTGGGTCAGTAAAATATAGCATTAAATGTATAACCAAATTTAAAGCAAGAAGTTTTGTAGTAAAGCATGTCTCGATTTCTTTAGTTTACGTGTTTATAGCTCAGCTGATATAGTGACCAGGCTACGGGCGTGACAACGAAGGAATAGTGATTCGATTGCCGGCAGGGGCACGAAATTTTTCTTTATCGCAAAGCGTCCAGACCGATTGTGGTGCCCGCCCATCATATTTAACGGGGAGAGCGGGCCCTCTCCCTGGCAGTAAACCGATGGGGGTTTAAACTGGCAACTCGCATTCAACTGTCGAGGTTAAGAATAAATGGAGCTGTACCTCCACTCATTTTGTGCCTTCATGGAGTGCACAGACGCATATTCACGGTTTTCTTTGCTTTCCTGTAATAACTGAACGCGAGAAAGTGGCGTGGGAACGACGTTTAAAAAACCAACCCGAATTTAGAATGTC
The DNA here is from genome assembly GCA_013340265.1 of Coptotermes formosanus. Classification (NCBI taxonomy): domain Eukaryota; kingdom Metazoa; phylum Arthropoda; class Insecta; order Blattodea; family Rhinotermitidae; genus Coptotermes; species Coptotermes formosanus. The sequence continues at coordinate 1,001,902 of BLKM01000376.1, read as the reverse complement.
GTATTTAAATCAGTGACCAAAATTGTATTTCTGCTGCAGATTGAAGTCTTTTTGGATGTTACACCGTGTCGATTGGAAAACGGTTACCAGAAATTTGGAACATGTCACTATTTTACGTACCATACTTTTTCGACTAGAGTACGGGCTGAACGTTTCGGGGTTTGTATCCTGGCAGGGGAAAGATTTTTTCTGTTTTCCGAAACGTCCAGACCGGCTTTGGGACCCAGGATAAACTTTATCCTGAATCTTCCGCTGCATCGCTGTAAGAGTCTCAAATCTTGCACATTTTCACTTGTTTTTGATGTGTATATATACATGTATGTGTCTATAGCCATACACACACACACACACACACACACACACACACACACACACACACACACACACACACAGTCGAACTCGGTTATAACGTCATGAAATGGACTGAATATTTTGTGTCGTTATAAACGAGTGTTGTTATAACCGAGTAGTATAACGTTATGGTTAACAGTGAGGAATTAATGGATACCACAGAATATCTGACGCTGTAGACGAGGTGTCATGTCAGCCGATGTCGTTGTAACGGGGGTTCAACTTTCTGTGTGTTTGTGTGTATACACAATATCTTCACCCCATGGTTGCAATATAAATTTGCTCGCGATGTGCTCACGTACTTGGTCCCTGCATAAGGAGTTTCTCACACCCCTGCTGCAGACCTCAGAGCCGCCCAACTTCTGTTGCTCTGCACCTTCTGTATACATAATTGGAGCGATGTGGCCCGTAGATTGTGGCTTCAGGGGTATACAACAGCGTGTTTGATAGCGCGGCTTCGAAAGTGTCTGCCTTCCCTTCACATCTGCAGCACCATATTGTGACGCGTGTGACGTCTGATGTTTTCACGGCCGTGATTATTAACGTTACAGTCTTCTGGCATATGACGCCGTGTAGGTTGGTAGGTGGGTACTGACGCTTTAAAGGAGCCTGCTGCCACCGAAAGTTGGCAAGTTTACACGGTGTCACATTTCAGAAGCCTGTAATGTTAATTATCCAGACAGGTGGTTTTTGTGGTCTTCCTCAGGCACTCAAATAGATGCTGGTATGATTAATAAAATAGATTAAGACGGTTGCTTTCCATGTGCTTCCCAATTCTGACTGCAAAACTCATATGCTGTGTTTATGATACATTTTTGTGGCTGTTTAACCTAAATGAACCAACCCCATTTGTACTGAGACACGTAAAATATATTACCTATGGATACCAGGCTCAGTCACGTCTTGTCTAGAAACAGTGCCTAAGCTCAGGCAGGTTAGTCGCCGGTGTCTTACTGCTGAGTTCTTGGTTCGACCCCAGGCCAGTCCCTGTGAGACTTACGATGGACAAAGTGGCATTGGGACAGGCTTTTCTCCAGGTACTTCAGTTTTCCCCTGTCGATTTCATTCCAACAGTGCTGCATACTCATCATGTTAAAACTACTAATCAGAAGGACGAGCGGGCGATTTCTGGGAACCTCCAAACAAAGCAGTGCTCTCACACTGTTCGAACTTTGTGCCAAGCCTCACTGTCAAGTAGCAAAGTGTCTTTGTCCCATATTTCAGGAGGTGGTGGTGTTTACACACATGTACAGGCCAAATAGTCTGGTAGGTGGTGGGGTCAATGTACTCCTTACATCTTCAATTTGCTCTGATCCTCCGAAACGTCGTTAATTATTTGGCCACTTCTCAGTATTATTACCGAGAAGGTCAAAGTGTGTCTCTCCAACGCCATGAAAACGTCGTACGTCATACCTAGTCCAGCGTTCTCGTGTGTATTTTCCTTTCAGTGATTTCAGATTTCTCATTCAGCATATGCTAAGCCCTATTTTTACCGAATTTCAACTTAAAATTCTAAAGCGCATTATAAAACTAAGTGCAATTGAAGAGAAGTGCAGAGTCACTTCGCTAAACTGTGCACAGTCATTTAAAATATTTATTGTTCGGTAGAAGGTTTCATATAAGCCTTTTATACAAAGACCATATGACTGTTGGGCGACCAAAACAGAGAAAGTACTGTAAATTAATTGAATTCGGTATCCTTACTGACTAAAGAATAGTGAAGGCGGTATTGTACAGATTTCGATTACTTTCGGTTCTATATTTTGCAGTTTCATTACTTCTCATTACAACGTTTTTACTTCCCCTCCCCCACCCAGGAATTATATTTTCTCTGATTTCATAAAAGAAAAAATTGTTGTCTTCTTTAGGATATTACTCCATGAAATACTTTTGAGACAATATTTGCCTCACTAGTTTCCATCGTTTCTCAGTTTCTTTATATTTTTTATAAATTTTAATTCGTAAATTTTAGATATTTTTATGGTTACACGTGTGGAAGGCGTGTCGTCTGCAGCTGAGGACGTTGACTTAAGCTGTAACGGTTCTGATTTATGTTTAGGGGTGCGGGGTTCGACTGTCAGCGGTGGTACTAATTGTCCTGTTGGGAGATTATTCGCGGTTTTATTCAGGACATACAGAAGAATAATGGCACAGTCACAGACATCCTTGCGGATTTACTGATTACCATCACGTGGTTATTTCAGAGTATGTATTTTGATTTTCTGACAGCGTTGACAAATGAAGTTCACTAGAGTATTCGACGTCCACGGAACTGCCGAGAGCCCCCACAGCACTTTATGTCCCCGTTTACACCTGCACAACATTTTTAACACATGGCGCCTTACCTGTGTGTTATAGGTCATGTTAATTATCACTTTAAAGCCCAGTGATTACTTTACGTACCGCCAGGTTTAACATTCAACAGTTCTACGTTCTGCCCACACAGTGTATTTATGTGTTTTGTGTGGATCTCAGAACAAACAGCGATTATTTCCCTATACAGCATTAACTGACTGGTTTTTATAACCGAGACGGAGTGTGTTTACTGCGCGGTACGGACTGGATCTTTAAATATACGTTCTGCCCACACAGTGTGTTTATGCGTTTTGTGTGGATCTCAGAACAAACAGCGATTATTTCCCTATACAGCATTAACTGACTGGTTTTTATAACCGAGACGGAGTGTGTTTACTGCGCGGTACGGACTGGGTCTTTAAATATACGTTCTGCCCACACAGTGTGTTTATGTGTTTTGTGTGGATCTCAGAACAAACAGCGATTATTTCCCTATGCAGCATTAACTGACTGGTTTTTATAACCGAGATGGAGTGTGTTTACTGCGCGGTACGGACTGAATCTTTAAATATACGTTCTGCCCACACAGTGTATTTGTGTGTTTTGTGTGGATCTCAGAACAAACAGCCATTATTTCCCTACACAGCATTAACTGACAGTGTGTTTACTGCGCGGTACGAATTTGAATGTAATTCACAATGGTATTGGATTTTAAGCCGCGGAGGCCCGTGGCGTAATCCCAGATTATTCCGTGTGAGATTTGTTGTGGACAAACTTGTCACTGGAAAAGGCTTTTCTACAAGTAGTTTTCTTTTCCTCTGTCAGTATCTTGCCATGAGTGTTCCATACATGTCTTCACCTACATGTTGCGCTTACAAAAAGGACAAATGGCGAAGCCTGGGGACCGTCCAGAAAAAAGGACGCTGTTTCGGAAATCGGGGAGCGTCGTATAGGAGAATATTTTCACTTATACTTTAACCTTTTAAAGCCTAGCGGTAACTTTACATACCACCAGGTTTAACATTAAAAAATTCTACGTGGTTCCCACATTGCGTTTGTGTGTTTTGTACGGATCTCAGAACAAACAGCAACTTTTGCCTTATAAAACATTAAGAGATTGGTTTTTATAACCGAAGTGGAGAGTGTTTACAGCGCGGTACGCACTGAGTCCTTATATAAAACAGATACGTTCCGTCTTTAAAGGGTTAAAGGTACATTTGCAGGTATATATATATATATATATTTATAGGCGCACGTAAAGACGTAGTGGAGAATGTTTATGGTTGATCATGCGTAGGCGTACTGTTTATTGAAACTTGTAGTTATCACGAACTTAAAAATGTGGCGGTAGTCTGAATAGCCTAGACGGTAAAGTCACTTTGTTGCGGCCTCGCAGACTGGGGACTTTGTTTCCTGGCATAGGCAACAGATTTTTCTTTTCTCGATTGAATCGAGAGCCATACTAACGCCTACCCGGCCTGCCAGGCAGTGGGTGTCGGTTGTTATTTTCCTAGGAGTAAAGCTGTCGGAGTTGGGGGGGGGGGAGGGTTCTGACCACTTCCCTCAGTCTAGCACTAAACGTAAAATTGCCTGGCCCTGTACGTCAGTTTCCTCATTTGCTTTAACCCTTTAAAGACGAAGCGTATCTGTTTTATATAAGGACTCAGTGCGTACCGCGCTGTAAACACTCTCCACTTCGGTTATAAAAACCAGTCTCTTAATGTTTTATAAGGCAAAAGTTGCTGTTTGTTCTGAGATCCGTACAAAACACATAAATGCAATGTGGGCACCACGTAGAGTTTTTTAATGTTAAACCTGGTCGTATGTAAAGTTACCGCTAGGCTTTAAAAGGTTAATCCTCTGATTCTTAGCACTATAAAACCCAGCTTACTGAAATTTCCGCCAGGCGTAACACTAAAAACTCTGCACTTTCCTCCTACACAATTTATTTGTGTGTTCCGTATTACTGTTAAAATAAGGATACATTGTTTGCTCGCATTAGCCAACAGTTTATCAAATGACATTACAGCGTGTTTTCTCTGCGGCACAGAACAAAGCTTTATATAAAATTTATATGAGATTCAGTCTGGAAACAGTTAGTTGAGGGAGCCTTGTACGGGGATGTACTAAACTGAACTGTGGAGCGCTTATGTTAGTAGGCGGTAAGATGAGTAACCTACCGATAAATGACGGGCGTCACGAAATTTCTTAAGTTTATTATTATTATGTGTGTATTTGTTTATTTATTTATTTATTTTGACTGCAGATGGGTTTGTACCCGGTGGCGGTGGTACTACAGTAAGACACAACACACAAAATAACACACCGCACTCAAACAGAACACAGCACACAAAATTACAAAAACAATAAAGGACACATACTGCACACAATACATACAAGTACAATACAAATTTAACCCTTTAAAGAGGAAGCGTGTCTGTTTTATATAAGGACTCAGTGCCTACCGCGCTGTAAACACTCTCCACTTCGGTTATAAAAACCAATTTCTTAATATTTTATAAGGCAAAAGTTGCTGTTTGTTCTGAGATACGTACAAAACACATAAACGCAATGTGGGCACCACGTAGAATTTTTTAATGTTAAACCTGGTGGTACGTAAAGTTACCGCTAGGCTTTAAAAGGTGAATTACAATTCAAACACAATTACAAATACTCGTACAATACACATACAAATACAATGCAAATGGAATTACAATTTACAATTACAATTAACCATTTACCATATCCGATTAATTTTTCGACGGTTTTATTTAGGCGTAACCGGAAAAGAGACTCCAAATGCTGACCTCTGTTTTGAGACCCCTGATTTCTTGAAAACGGGAGCTGGTGAGTCCTGGCCTGACCTCAGCGTGGGGCACACAGATCGTGGGAACCTACAGGCGATGGTCGGTAAGTCAGTGCATGCAAACACCTGTTAAGGGGGGCGGGGAGTCCCTTCCGCGAAATCGAAAAGAGTTCTGTTGCATGAACAAATGCAAGGTAAATGGAAGTCAATGTGTACACCAACATCCGTTATAAAATGTTGCACTGTAATAGTAAACATGCCAAAACAGCTTAGCGACTAGCAGTTTGGGTCCCGGGCCTGGCCATAAGAACCTTCTGTATTTAGAGGCATATACAGTGGAACCCGGTTATAACGACATCGGTTTATACGACACCTCGCCTATAGCGTCAGATATTCTGTGGTACCAATTAATTCCTCAGTTTTAACCGTAACATTACACTCCTCGGTTATAACAACACTCGCTTATAACGACACGAAATATTCACTCACCTTCATGATGTTATAACCGAGTTCGACTCTACCTGGATAGCTCAGTACCTCAAATGGAGTCTCGATCCATTTCTTCCATGTTGTTTTATTGTACCTTGAAGATAGAAGATCCACCAAATTTTGTTAAAATTTTGTTGTTTTATCATCAGAAATTTTTTTTGGGTTGGTAACACTAAAGTGAAATCATGCGAGTTTTTACGTTCTGATTATGGCAACTATGAATAACACTCTTCTAGGATATGACACCGTGTAGTCTGTTATAAATTTACTAATTCGAAACAACTTCGTCAAATTTGTACCAGACCCTACGTGACCACAATACGTAAGTCGCTAACCTGATGTCAAATTCTCTTCATCTGGCACACAAATATTCCCGATTTCGTATATTTCTGTAATTTTCAAATGATCCATAACCGTTCATTGCACAGTAAGAGAGGTGACTACAGCCAACAAACGCACACAAGTTTATGGAAATATATTACAAACGTAGTAATACCTCCTACACGTTTCGGCCACTCATGTGGCCTTCCTCAGGGAGGTGCGTTACGAAGAATAAATTCATTCAAATGCCACAGAAATTTGTGAACTAATGCACATGCAAAACATCAGATATCAAAACTATGTGCCTCAAAATGCGTATTACAGTTTAAAATACAGACGAAAGTCCAGTTTTGGTAATTAGAAATAATATACGTGGGTAGTGTTTATGTCGCCATCCTGAAAGGAAAGGAGTAAGTATGTGTGGGAAGTCAGTGGTAATAGTATTGTAACGTTGTCAGGTGTGGCCACTGATGGTATACTTCACTTTTACAGCCTAGCGGTAACTTTACATACCGCCAGGTTTAACATTAAAAAATTCTACGTGGCGCCCACATTGCGTTTATGTGTTTTGTACGGATCTCAGAACAAAGAGCAACTTTTGCCTTATGAAACATTAAGAGACTGGTTTTTACAATCGAAGTAGAGAGTGTTTACAGCGCGGTACGCACTGAGTCCTTATATAAAACAGATAAGCTTCGTCTTTAAAGGGTTAATATAACTGGGTGTCAAGTGGTTCAACCGGCACATTTGGTTTAATAAAATTATTAACGGAAGCTTAAATAGTTGGTACTACTGATCCGCATTCAGGGGACACGGGTTCGAGTTTCTTGCCATGTGTCAACTGGCTCTGGCATGCTGTTGCGGTTTCCCTCGACTCAAGTCAAGTTTAGAGATGACAATTCCAAACAGACAGACGCCACTCTCTTTTACATCCTCTCCAGTTCATTGGGGAATAATATCTGTAAAATTTAATGCTATATCGTCTTAGTTACCGACATCGCCCTACTAGACTCCGCGGTGACATAAACTAAAATTCCAGAATGTGATAAATTATGGAGTGTTTCAAATTGTTATATGTAATTGTACGTACTTACCAGACAAGTTTGATTACCCCTGGCGTCGTAATATTCACACGCTTTTGCAAAGTATTTAGGTGGGTGATTTCGAAGAATTCACTTCTTATTTGTACATCGCAGAACAAGTGATGTGAGTGGGCACTCCAGCAGGTGGATAATCTGCAGATGTTCCGACACGTGTCTCTCTCTGGTGGGATAATTTGGAAGTTAGATGTTGTACCTGGCTAGACCTATGCTGATGGTAAGTTGTAGAGGGGTGGTGGTGGGGGGAATTGCTGTGCTGTGAAGAAGAAGAAGAAGAGTAATCCACACAACAACATCGCACCAGCGGCCAGGTGGAAGGGGCCCTCTTGAAGCTAGTGGCCGACATCGCAGCTTCCAGTGCATGGATCCATAGACGGGCAACATGTGTCACTTGCTTCCTGCGACATGTAGCAAGAAATTTGTTGCGTACAGTTCAGTGTGAAACGGTCAGCTCGAGCAGTTTTACATAACAGAACATTGTTTTTAGTCTGAGAAGAATTAGCTGGAAAGTTTTCGATTATATTGAAAATACATAAACGTGTTCACAAGTTAAACATATATTTTATTTTTTAAGAAATGATCTAGTCGAGTTGGTGCTGAAGATAAAAGTGAATGAGACAAATTAATATAGAATTTCGATTTTGGGATTTTATTTTATTTCAGAAATTTAGAAGGCGGTGAAAATAAACTGAAAGCAATGAAGAAGATGTACAATTCTGAATAATTTAAAATTCGCAAATGTCATCAGTGTGAAATAAGACAGGGAGAGGGTAAGAAAGAAGACTTGGGATGGAGTACTGCAAATATCACAGCAGTAAATAAGATGGAGAAAATGCTGCGAGTGTGTGAAGGCTGTACGTGCAAGTGGTTGTAAAGGTAAATTTGTGTTCCTTGCGTGTGAGAGGCCCACCACTTACCTAACAACATTGAATGCAACTTCGCAAAGCGTTCAGTTACGGAAAATCAATTTAAAGTGTCGGTAAATAAGTATTTATCATAACCGGGGTGTTAATGACACAGTGTTACAGTGTTAACATGTGAGTGGCAGGGATGCGGAAGGCGTCGGGGTCCGTAATCAGATGGATGCCGACGCTCATTCAGCGGCTACTGGTGCAGAAACGACGGTTTCAGTTGCTGGAGCAAGGTGGTGGGGGCCCGCGGCAAGCACCGCTTCGGCGTCTACAGACGTGGTAAGGTTCTGAATCCTTTAGAGACAGTGATTACTGTATTTACCAACGGTTTAACGTTCGGAAAATTCCACCTTTTTGCCCACACAGTGTGTTATGTGTTTTGTGTGGATCTCAGAACAAACAGCGATTATTTCCCTATACAGCATTAACTGACTGGTTTTTATAACCGAGCCGGAGTGTGTTTACTGCGCGGTACGGGCTGGGTCTTTAAATATACGTTCTGCCCACACAGTGTATTTATGTGTTTTGTGTGGATCTCAGAACAAACAGCGATTATTTCCCTATACATCATTAACTGATTGGTTTTTATGACTGAGATGGAGTGTGTTTACTGCGCGGTACGGGCTGGGTCTTTAAATATACGTTCTGCCCACACAGTGTGTTTATGTGTTTTGTGTGGATCTCAGAACAAACAGCGATTATTTCCCTATACAGCATTAACTGACTGGTTTTTATAACTGAGACGGAGGGTGTTTACTGCGCGGTACGAGCTGAATATTTAAATATATTCAGGTTAATTTTATTCTGACAGGGGTTAATTTGGTATTGTAAGCAAAGTTATTTTTGCCTCTGCGCCTGATTTAATACCACGACAGGAAGACGTCTCAGCGATTACAGGTATAGCGCCATGCATTCTTAAATTCGGCATTAGAAGGAGATAAGTGGCCTTGACGTTTCGGCTGCTTTACCCCTGCTGGAAACCTCACATGTACCCACTCTATAGGAGGTGGTTTGGGCTCTAGAACCGGTCTGAACGGTTGTAGAAAGGAGAAAAGTGTGTTGCTCTTACCGGGAATCGAACGATAATTCTTTAGTCGTCCCACCTGTAGCGCAGTCACTATACTAACTGCACCACCGTGGTGTATTTTTACGGTGAAAGAATTCTTTGGGTGACTTTCTCCATCCGGATAAAAAAAAGGAAACAGTGGCCTTAACAAAATAACAGCATGAAGTGTGCTCTTCTGGGGTGTTACGCAGAGTAGAGTTGTAGTTATTTACCAACGTTTCGTGACATAGTGTCGGTTCCATATTTTTTCTTCTTTGACCCCTTGACCCTTGAAGATGGGACTGATACGTTGTCCCGAAACGTCGGTAAATAACTACAACTCTACTCTGCGTAACATCCCAGAAGAATGCAGATGTCATCAACATTGCGTCGGAAGCCTGAAACCACGGAAAATAACAGCATTATTGTTTACTGGAATTCGAGTGTATGTTCGTAGTTTGACAGAAAGGGCGTGTTGAAGGAAACACACTGCCTCCACATTCAGGGTAGAAACATTTGTATTTATCGCAGTTTTAGCACTCACCACCGCGAGTGTAATAGAACTGATTCAGCGAGGAGGGCGGATCGGACGGCACACGTAGCACAGAATTTTAAAATAGAAACTTTGGTATATAAATATCGAAGGAAGAGGGAACCTATGAGGCATAAGTTGATTGGAGGATAATATTAAAGTTTTCTTATTCGTATAAAAATGTTTTACCCTCTCATCTGTTATTTAAGAACGTGGAATGTAAAATATAGAAACCTCTAAATTGTATATTGTCTTAAAGGGTTTAAAACATGGTCTGAGAGAATAAAGGAAAGATAGATTAAGAACGTTCGAAAAGACTGTGTTGACAGTGCTTTATCAAAGGCTGGAAAAGTGACAGGAAGTTAGAGAGAGCTGCATTAATGACGGGTCTTATATTTTGTGCTGTACGGCAAATATACTCAGGGTGATTACAACCAAGTAGAATGAATGAAAAGAATGTAAAACGAACGAAAAAGTTGTTTAAGAGACGTTAAGTGATGTTTGGATATTGTAACGCACGTTAACGTCGTCCCCGATCAGGGCACCAACACGATGTCACCAAACTGTAAATGACAACGCGCTATAGAGAAAGGCACTGTTACTGCAGTTTAGAATAGACGTATTTTCGAAATGCCCTTATGCGTAAATAATTATGCTTGCATATGTACAACAAATAAACATTGCAAGGTTATAGCTGGCCCAGCCATACGTAACCTATTTAACAATATTTTCGGTTCAGTACTGAGCCATTTTCAGGCTAATATGACATTATTCAGGTGTACATAACATTTTGTATATTAGCCTGAAGATGGCTGACTATAAAGCAGAAACACGTGGCTAAAATAATTTTTTATACTTTTGCACCGCTTTTTTTAACTTTTCCTTACTAACTCTGCGTCTATTACAAATTGGTCACTTCCATTTGTTCTGAAGTTAATAATTCTGTACTGACACAAAATTTATAATAATATTCCTTTATTTATTTATTTATTTATTTATTTATTTATTTATGTATCTATTTATTTATCATATTGTGAAGGTCCTGTTGTTTCCCCGGAATATGGTTGCCTTTCTTATCAATATCACAGTATGAATTAGCCAAAATTTAAAGGAGTGACTTTGAAATTAAGAAATTAAAATTTATTCTTGTAATTATGAAGAAAACTTTGTGAATTCGAAACGCACCCAAATTTTCACCACAGTAATTTAACATCGCTTTAACAGCCGTGGCTACCGTACGTATTGGTAGGCATATACGGTAAGTGTCGTAACATCTGGTGTGTGCTCTGTGATCTATTGGTCATAGGAAACAAAACAAAAAGTGTTATGTTTTTATACATTAGATACACATTGGGTAAGCCTCTTATAAAATACCGATGAAAAATTCGATGTTGGAGATTCGGGTTTCTGTGATGTGACACTGTGTCACTAGATGAGTGGTTCCCGAAGTTTCAGAAGACTTCAGTACGTAGCAAACACCGCTGTGAAAACACCTTACCTCGCAAGAATTGATATTGAGGCGGCTAGGTGTATGACACTTGCCGGTTTTTGTGTATGACGCCGTGTAATCTGGTAAACGTGTTCCGACATTTTACAGGAGCCAGAGAATACATCAAAGAAATTTCCGCTTCTATGAAAAAAAAAATAAATTTGAGCCAGCAGAGAAATTGTTGGCGTCAGGCCTGCATGAATTAACCTTTTAAAGCCTAGCGGTAACTTTACATACGACCAGGTTTAACACTAAAAACTCTACATGGTGCCCACATTGCGTCTATGTGTTTTGTACGGATCTCAGAACAAACAGCAACTTTTGCCTTATAAAATATTAAGAGACTGGTTTTTATAACCGAAGTGGAGAGTGTTTACAGCGCGGTACGCACTGAGTCCTTATATGAAACAAATACGCTTCGTCATTAAAGGCGGCTCACATCCACTCATATTCCAATTTTATTTGCATTTTATTTATTTTTACCTACGAGAGTTCGTGTTGCTCGCCCACTAGCGGCCGAAGAGAGTTCGTGTTCCGATCGGCCTTTGAAGTCTCCACGTTTGTACACTTGACGTCACGACGTACACATGTGTTCAGACACGTACACGGACACTCACGTAAATGCCAAACTCTACTCACAACTTGTTCCACACTGAAATGTCTGAATTATTGTGCCCCCCTTTTAATTTTACAACAGTAAACACGTCCTAATATTACAAATGTAAAAAGCAGTCCCATTACAGGCCTGGACAGGCCCTGAGGATTCCAGGAGGTTGAGGCTCCCAGATTGCAAGTCAATCGGCACATGAAGGTGGTAAGGTTGTCAGCCCTACGCACCGGCCGCCTTTACCCTCCAGGAAATATTTCTGGTACTCATTTCTGTTAGAGGCTGAGTCGACCCCAGGGTCATAGTGCAGCCGACAGGATTATATCAATGAAAGATTTAAATGACACCATCGGGAATCGAACCCGCGACCTTCCGGTTTGTAGCGCAGTGCCTCAACAAACTGCGCCGCCGCGTGCCCCAATATTACAAATGTAATGGAGATAAATATTGGAAAATATCCGTTTATGATACAATAACCAATAAAATGCACAATTGCAATATGTAATTTTACAATTAAGACGGTGCTCACCCTAGTCCCATTCAAACGATATTTCCACGATATTCAGCAACTGTTATCCAACCCTTCTGTTTATCATATTCCCACCATATGGAATATTTCTTTACATCTGCTTTTACCGTGGACTCCAGCATATGCAATGCATTACATGTTATTATTTTAAATGTAATTCATGTTTTATACATACTTGATTAACGTGTTCTCCCTGAGGATGATTCTTAAAAAATCGAAACACGTCGGAGTTTGAAGGTTTTAATTTTAAAATTATATATTACAGTACTGTGCATTTTGTGTTTATTATGTCATAAATTGTCATTTAGTGCAAGGAAGTGAATACCATAAAATTTGGAAAATATCTATTCAAATTTAGCTTAAAACAAGAAAAAGTGGATAAGGCAAAAATTAATTGGAGGCCACGGGCGGCGGTTGGGAGTGGGGGGGCGGATGAAATTAAAAATTCAGAAGTTTTTTGTTGGAGAAGGGGAGAAAAGTGTACTGTAGTAGGATCGTGTAGCAGTGCGATCTGTAACTGATACAGCAGGACGATATAAACAGACTCGTATTTAAGGCATCGGGCCTGTCCAAGAACCTGGTGTTACCGGGACGCCGAATTTTGCAAAAGCCGAACGGCACCTCGGAAATTCATTCTACTTTATTTACAGCTTAAACATTTCTGTTATAAATGAGTCATATTTTATGACAAAAAGAGAAACAGACTTTCACTTGACGGTGATAGAGGAACGGCATTCTTACCCTGTGGAACTTAATCCTTCTCTTCTTCGCTTTTTAGGCTTGTTCGCAAAATTGCAGAAAACTACTATAAGCTTCGTCATGTCTGTCTCTTCTTTCGTCCGTCCGTCTTTTGGTCTGTCTGTCTGTCTGTCTGTCCGTCCGCATGGAATTACCCGGCTTCCACTGGACGGATTTTCATAAAATTTTTATATGAAAATTTTCCGAAAATATGTCAAGAAAACTGAAGTTTATTTAAAATCTGAGAAAAATAACGGATGCTTTACATGAACACCTAAGTAAATTTATGATAACGTTTCGCAAAATTCTTCGTAGAATGAAAAGTGTTTCCCACAAAGTTATACAGAAAATCAGAACACACATTTGACATTCAATAATTTTTTTTTCGAAAATCGTGCCTATATGAGACAAAGGTGGAAAAATATGGTACAGCCAGACAGGGCACAGACGACAATATAATACGGCGCATGCGCTTTGCATGCTGCATAACTAAGGTTACAGGCACACGCATTCAGAATTTATAATACTTATTGATTTTTCCACTGCAAAAATGGTTACGCCAACGCGCCTCAGTGTTGTATGTGCATTGTCTTTTATTACGTACAAAGACTGTGTCCTGTCGTGGCCTGAATAAACGCACACTCGTAGGTATTAAGAAATTTACTTCACATCCATGCTAATATGTACAGAAGGTACGGCTGTTAGCAATACGCCAATATCGCAGTAACTTTGTGGATTTAATTCTGTTCCTTATTGCCAAAGTTTAATCTGTTCACTTTAGTGTTATCGCGTATTTAACCTTTTAAAGCCTAGCGGTAACTTTACATACCACCAGGTTTAACATTAAAAAATTCTACGTGGTGCCCACATTGCGTTTATGTGTTTTGTACGGATCTCAGAACAAACAGCAACTTTTGCCTTATAAAACATTAAGAGACTGGTTTTTATAACCGAAGTGGAGACTGTTTACAGCGCGGTACGCACAGAGTCCTTATATAAAACAGACACGCTTCGTCTTTAAAGGGTTAAATTCTTAGCTACTATATACTGCTATATTGAGAAGGACAGCCACACGTTACTGTTGCTACTTCAGTATTCATATTTACTTTATTATTGAAGCTTCGAAGTGCATTAATAAAAATTACCAACAAATGTATTTAGAAGTACTTATCTCTATACACAAATATAATTTGAGTAGTTACAGAGTGCATATATATGTACATGTTTCATTTTGTCATGTGGATAATTCTTTGGACCGTGTCCAATATCTGCAGAAAGCAAAATGTCAGTTTGAGTTTATATTTCATTTTTCTTGCGAAAGTGGTGGCACAGATGTATGTGATTTTTCATAAAAATTTATTTCTGATACTGCCTAAAAATTTCCAAAATTTAGTTTTACAAACTGGCCCCAAAAATATATTTTGAGTGTTTATGTTTCATTTTTGCCTGCGCTATGCGCCGAAAATTTATTTATACATACGTGCGTACTTATTTAAGTCTGTTACTTACATGTCTTATTTTGTTAAGTAAGTTTTGGTGATACAACTGACGGAAAACGAACAGGTGTTCTTGCTTCAGAAATTAATTTTGATTTTATACGGAGGTTTGAATTGCGGAATTTATTATAGATTACATAAAATTAAATTTTCTTGTTTTTGGAATTCCTGATATGTCCTTAAATTTAGTGAGGAATTTATGACAAACGCATTACCAGACTTTTGTTGAAATCTCATATCGAAACAGGCGAATATTTGGTAGAACTGCTATTGAATCGCGCCATATAGAAAATCCTTCAAAGCAGTCCGCACCTTAATGAGATGCGAGACGTCTATTTATTAACGTGGATACTGAACAAGCGGCTCTTAACCCATTGCTGAAGTCTTCGACTAAATTTTTTTCTGCTCTCTGAAAATGGGATTTGGCTGTAGTTAGAAGTTTATGTATTTATAGTATTGAAATTTAAATTGAATTTATGTCGGAAATATAATAATAATAATAATAATAATAACAATAATAATAATTACTGCTAACAACAACCAAAAGACGGCCGTGCGAAGACTAGAGGGTCAGTCGTCCGGAACTTACCGCGAAGGGTCCGGTTCAATCTCTGTCCAATTCACGTGAGCTTTGTGGTAGAAATAACAGCACCGACAGGCTTTTCTTCAGGTATTTCATTTTCCTCCTCAGTATAATTCTAGAAATGTTCAACATTCATTCCTCTACCACCGACGCTATATAATCTTAGCTAATGATATCGCCGTAGGATAAGACACTTAAAAAACAGAACGCGGTTTCTGAAGTTGAGATGGTTGTAAAGTATTTGTTTTAATTTTGTCGAAATTTTAAGCTGCACCCCTGTACTTTAGCCTCAGTCTCCTGTAATTTATAGCTGTATATACAAAATTACAAACATACAGCGTGTTGGTTGGATGCCTTCACCAATCTTACCCACACATTGCGTCGAGTGAAGATATTCCACACAACAAGCAACGCAAATGTTACACAATATTTAGCTAAGCTGGTTTAATTATTAACGTTGTCAGTGTCAAATGGCACGAGGCATGTTTCGGGGAGAAGCAAATACCGGAAATTTTTTGAGGAAACGTGAAATAAATGGACCACTTAGAAGATTTAGGCGTAGATGTGAGGGTATTGAAGTAAATATTATAGAGTGGATTGATCTGGCTTAGGGTAGGGACAAGTGGCAGGCTGTTATGAAAAGGGTAAGGAATTCCCGTGTTCCATAGATGACGGTGCATTTTCTACTAGCTGAGGAACTGTTAGCTTGCCAAGAGTGACCCTGCTCGATAGAATTAGTTGTGTGAAAGTGTGGATTTATAATCCATACCAGCCGTGGATATTTCCACAAAAGTTTTCCTGACCCTTTCATGTTTGACACCGCTTATCCCGTCAAAAACGTGTTGCATGTGTCAGGTTTGCTCAAAACGTGTTACGTGTGTCAGGTTTGCTCAAAACGTGTTACGTGTGTCAGGTTTGCTCAAAACGTGTTACGTGTGTCAGGTTTCCTCAAAATGTGTCACGTGTGTCAGGTTTGCTCAAAACGTGTCACGTGTGTCAGGTTTGCTCAAAACGTGTTACATGTGTCAGGTTTGCTCAAAACGTGTTACGTGTGTCAGGTTTGCTCAAAACGCGTTACGTGTGTCAGATTTGCTCAAAACGTTTTATGTGTGTCAGGTTTGCCCAAAACTTAAATTTTCAGACATAAGAAATAGGAATATCGGAGGAAGGGCGCCAAACTTTTGTATCAGTTTTGAGTATGGCACTTGAACAGAACGCGAGCATTGCTCATTAGACGGAGTGTTCACGGAAACTTCTGTTAATTGACGCTGGTTAGTAGGTTTTGTGAACATTTGCAAAACCAGTGTCGCCCATTAATTCCGGCCGCTATTCGAGACAGTGGCTACAGGGTTCTGTTGTGACGGCGAGATTGTAGACTGCACCCTGCTCAACTTTTACATTAAATGTCTTGATAGTGATGGCATTAAGTCGGGAGGGCTGCATAACTTGGAACTTCGGTAGACATGAGAAAACCTAGAGAACCAGTGTTGAAGCAGCGTGGCGAACAAGAAACACAGCACTCCACTCGTTGTTCAACCAAACACGTGTCCTGCTGTTTTAATGACCATAAAAATACATGAAGCATAAAGAAGCATGTGGAATGGAACGTCTGAAAGTACATATAAAGTGAGTTCGTACCGCGCAGTAAACAGGCAGCTTATCCATTACAAAGACAAGTCTGTTAATGTTGTTTAGGGAAGTAATAGTTGTTTGTTCTCAGAATCATAAATACGTTGTGTGCCTAAAGGAAGTCTGTGAATGTTAAGGCAGCCGGTTTATAGTGAATACAGTCACTTGAACTATTAACGCGGTCTTTTAAGTACTAAAATAACGGATTTTTAATCAACTAAGAACCTTTTTTACCTCTAGTAATATAATCTTTCTCTGAAACATCCACACCGACATGGTGCCGATAATTGAATGCGGCCAATTTGCGGTTACTGTCATTCGGGTTCGGTTTTTAGATTCGTTTCTTATTTGACGTTCTCACGTTACAGAATGTCCAAATACGGTCTTATGGGTGCGAATTCTTAGTTTACGGTGTGTGAGTACCGAGAAATATCGTCTACCATAAGGATGGAAGCAGAAAGTCGTTCCAAAATTCGACACATATCTGCCAATATACAGGGTGTTGCGTTCCAGAATAACATAGCTGTAAGTGTCTATTTTTTATATTATAAATCAAAATTGCATACAGGAAGGAAGTAAGTGCAGATCGAATTCGGGGAATGCCTGCTCTCATCCGATTCAGCATTCAGTTTGTTACCTAAGGGCACAAACATCAAACTGCACAGAAGTGTGGTTTTGATTTTTGCCTTAGGGGTGTAAAACTTGGCCTGTCACTTTAAGGGAAGGACATAGAATGGGGGTTTTCAAGAAGAGGATGCTGAGGGTAATATTTGGAACTAAGAGGAAAGAAATGATAGAAGAAGGCTGGAGAATATTGCATAATATACAGCGTCGTCTTTCGTACTTC
This sequence comes from Coptotermes formosanus, assembly GCA_013340265.1. Classification (NCBI taxonomy): domain Eukaryota; kingdom Metazoa; phylum Arthropoda; class Insecta; order Blattodea; family Rhinotermitidae; genus Coptotermes; species Coptotermes formosanus. The sequence continues at coordinate 984,134 of BLKM01000376.1, read as the reverse complement.
ACACAGAATATTGCATAATATACAGCGTCGTCTTTCGTACTTCACACAGAATATTGCATAATATACAGCGTCGTGTTTCGTACTTGACATTAAATATTGCATAATATACAGCGTAGTGTTTCGTACGTCATACCAAATATTATCAGGACGATGAAATCGAAAAGGATGTGATTGGCGGGACATGCTGAACGCAGCTGGAGAAGAAAAATGTACACGTGGTTTGGTGAGGAAAGCTGAGGGATCGAAACGTGTTTGATTGGTGTCCAAGATATTACAATATATAATATCTAAAAGCAAAAAGTGCATTTTTGTGGGGCTGAATATTGTGTAATTTGACTGTCCAAACTGTACGGTGTGAACAGTGTGCGTACAACGTATTATCCTTTCTCTTCACAGAGTTGTTACTCGGGGATGTTGCGATGTTGAGGGTGTTTTTTAACGGCACTTTCAGTACCGGGGCTTACGTATTTTCGGGAGAATGAGTAATTGGTGACTGCGGAACTGGAAGAATTTCGGAAGGGAACGATCGTGGCCCAATAACGGTGCTGTATGGGTAGTCGTTAAAGCGACTGAGGAAAAAACGGTAAATCTGTCACGATGGCAGAGGGCGCCGCTGGGGTTCGAAAAAGACATCTTCCGAATTAACGTACTAGGGCGGGGTTATCATCATCATCATCATCATCATCATCATTATCATCCCCATGCCTTATTTCACAGCAGTTTAGCTGTTCTCAAAACAGTACGGTCTCACTGACCGCGCACTTCTTATTCACTGTTCTGCCAAAAAATTTCTGACTGTACGGCATGTGTTAAGTGTTACTGCTTTCGGCATTACAATATACAAAGCAGGGCGGAGGTTAAGATGTTTTAAACTGTCGTGTAATTTGTTTGGGATAATAGCTGTTGTAAATAGTGCTGGTGGTATTATATAGGCTCTTTTCAGTCGCCATGTTGTTATAAACCCTTCGTCAGGTCTGTACATTTCTTAAACTCTTCAGTGATGGTGCTGTAGACGTTCTTGTTGTTATTATTATTATTATTATTATTATTATTATTATTGCTGTTATTAGACTTGATATGCAAGGGTGTAGACATATTTAGAAAACCAATTTCTCCTTTAAAATAAATTTTGAATTAATTGTCTCTAACTGCTCACAAATTGTTGACGCGTCTTTTAGGATTAAAATTTGGCTAGAACCTGTAAATATGTCAGTAATTTGTTGAGTCAGTACTCACATTACCCTCGTCTATTATTATTTTTGTTTCTTTTGTGTCAATTGTGTCGTGTCTTTGTTTTATGCATCTGTGTATTCACGCTGACTTTTTAATTGGTTCCGCACAGTTAAGCCTGCAGGGTAATATATTGAAGTGTTGTTGTTGTTGTTGTTCTTGTTCTTGTTGTTGTTCTTGTTCTTGTTGTCGTCTGTGTTAACTCATTTGACAAATATGTTTTTATGTTTTCATTTTGTCTTTGTGCCGTATCCCTTTAACATCTCTAACCAATTGGAGGCAGATTTAAATTTCCTTTTTAGTTTCCTTGCTCAGTCTTATTATTAATGTCGTTATTCATATCTCATTATTCTTGTAATTTGGAACATGCTTACCAACTTCCTGAAGAAAAATTCCACCACAGCATAGGCACACACGTGACAGAATATACGGTGACATAACCTCCAAGCCCGTATTATTAAATCCGTTGCTATTAAAATCTAAAATTCCAAATATGACTGTCTTTTTCTTTCTAGATGAACCAGCTGTGTCGTGTTTGCGGGGAACCAGCTGCTGGGTTCCATTTTGGGGCCTTCACATGCGAAGGATGCAAGGTGAGTTGGATCCATGCAAGTTTATGGAGGAACGTGAAGAATCTGTGACTCCTTTGATGTTTAACCACTGCGTGTTAACGTGGCTTTGTCTAAGGTGCCAGGTCCTGATAATGTGGAGATTTGAGAATGAAGTCTTTTGGGGTGTGACACCGTGCGGTCTGGTAGATGGGTGCTGATGTTTTGGAAGAATATGCTACTTCATCTTCAAAATAATCATCTACCACTCTAGATTAATTTTAAAACCTAGCGGTAACTTTACATACTACTAGGTTTAACATTAAAAAATTCTACGTGGTGCCCACATTGCGTTTATGTGTTTTGTACGGATCTCAGAACAAACAGCAACTTTTGCCTTATAAAACATTAAGANATTACGACACTGGTTTTTATAACCGAAGTGGAGAGTGTTTACAGCGCGGTACGCACTGAGTCCTTATATGAAACAGATACGCTTCGTCTTGAAAGGGTTAATATTAACTACTTGACTGATAAGGATGTATAATACGAAATATTAACACCAACTAATGCATCGAAAATATATATAATTTTATTCTTAAAAATCTCCTACATGTTTCGGCCCTGCTGAGCCCTCTTCAGGGAGAATAATATTGATAGACTGTGGTTTCGTTTCTATAGTTAAGTGCGAATGTGCCCTTTATTTCTTATAATACAGTGCACGGACACGGAACATATTGAAAACGGATGTAAAATATTTGTGTGTAAGGGGCACTGGCTTTTAAAATATTGTGGTGATGAACAGTAGACTTAAAAGTGTTAAAGAATTCGAATTTCGTAAGTGACTTCGCGTGAAGTATGCGAAAAGTTGAGGTTAAGTGTTAATAAGTTCATATTTAACTTTTATGTACTTTAATACAACGTCTCCTTCTGATGATGTGTTAACATCGTCTACACGCTGTACTGTGCGGCACCCGTAACGGTGATTGTCACAGATAATCCAAAAATTGATTCGTTCGTATGTGTTATAGCCCTAGAAAAAATAGGATAAAATCACAATTTTATTGAACTTTTCACACCATGAATTTGAAAATTTTTTTGAAGAGGCAACTTGACACGCCTGATCAACAAAGCACGTTGCTTTTCCCCACGATACATTCCCTTAGCCGAGTGGACGTGAGTCTCGAAAACGCGTCCATTACTTTCGTGAAGTCTGTCCAGCCATTCGTCTGCCCGTACGTATCAGCGCGTTTCCCACTGCCGCCGAGTTTTCTTGAAATATTCCTGACTTTTATTAAAGTCTGTTAAGAAAACCCAAATTTCGTTAAAATCCGACAAAAGTATCGGGACACTTTTCATGAAGACCTACGTACTGTCATATTGTTAAATGCGGTGGAAACTATTTTGTATGTGGACAACAATGCAAAGGGAACGGATGGTTGTGTTTCTATGGCAAAACTGAATACTGTTTCATTGTTGACAGCCACATGTATGTCAACAACAACACAAAAGGGAAGGTGCTGTAGCATCTTCACGGCAACAATGGTTACTCGAACGTGCCACAATATTACGTCATACGTGCATTGCCCATCTTTTTAAAATTGATTTTACCAGATCCGTCATAATGTGCTTAGCAACTGCGAGAAAGATCCACCTTTATTTAATGGTTTTTTTACAGTCCTTTCCCTGTATATATGTGTGTTGGACAGCAACATGACTGTTGCGTGATTTGAGGTTCTCTCAGCAGTGTTCTTCTGGGATGTCACCCTCTACCGACAGACAAATAACTATCGACTGTTAGAAGGAACCTCCGAAACGTCCATAGCAATTTTTAGTCGAAACAAGGTAAAATGTCATGAGACTCATACCTCCAAAGTTACTACTGACCAGGCTCGTAGCCAGACCATGAACACAGTGGTTGCAGCGGCTTTTAGTGCATGTGTAGATATTATACACATATTATATATACACAGTATATATGTTTTGTATGGATAACGTACAAAGTGCCTTTGTCAGGAGCACAAAATCAGCATTTAATTACACAATGCGCTGTATACCACTGCACAAAATATATTTTTTCATGCAAAAATTTTGGTAACGGGTTGTTGCCAACCACGGCTGTTCAACAGAGGCAACACCTGGATGCGGTATGACGCCTCACGCTTTTTAGCAGGCTGTTCAGCGTGTTTGTCTTTGATATTTTGCATATTCCCAGCGGGTGCATCCAGATTTTATATTAAGTACATTGCACCCACTTTCACCCGCTGGCTACGTGCCTACTGCTGACGTAAGTATTCAAGCTTCTACAACATTTAATGTTTCATATTACAAATTTTTCTCCGTTGCAGGCGGTAAGAAAGACTCTTATTGTATTCATCGGCTAATGTAGCATTTATGTACCGATACAGTCGAACCCCAGTGTAAGGACTTTGTTCACAATATTTTTCGAATGAAAAAGACCAGTTACGACGGTAGTGAGGATGTACCTTGAAACGTGACCTCCCCGTACAGTTGTCTACGAACACGCCTGCCGACAATATCTACAAAGTCACGCAGTTTCCATCAGGAAGTGTCCTTTTGCGCCTTCTTCTCGTCGGAATTCTTTTGAAAAAGAATCTCCGCTAATTTACTTCCGGCTGGGAGAGACTCTATAAAACCTGGATCTGTAATAACTTTCCTCATAATCTATATCAATTCATGATCTGCGTCAACCGCCCTCAACTGTATTTCTATTTACAACTTTATCAGCGCTGATCTCTATGGTATGGGTACGTCTTTATTCACGCATATTTAAATATGTCTCGGACGTGTGTTTATGGAATTATATTTCCTGGTAAATTTCTACCAGACGTTTACCTCCGGTAATTTTTAATGTGCATGTGTGTCCATCAGGTTGGTAATGTCCTTCGAAAAATTCTGTTGAAAGGCTTCTGATGTTTGCGCGGTACAGCGGTCTTCTTTTGAGTATTCCTTGTACAAATAGTAGCCGAAAAATGTACCTAGCAAATAATGGCGTTTTATTGAAAACGGAGGTGTAACCCGGAGTTTTTTTCTGTTTCAGTCGTTCTTCGGTAGAACATACAACAATACGAGCTCCATTTCGGAGTGCAAGAACAACGGCGAGTGCATCATCAACAAGAAGAATCGGACGTCGTGCAAGGCGTGCCGTCTGAGGAAGTGTTTGATGGTGGGAATGTCCAAGAGTGGTTCCCGGTACGGACGGCGCTCGAACTGGTTCAAGATACACTGTCTCCTGCAGGAACAACAGCAACAACAACAGGCCGGTAACAGCCCAGTGCTTCGGGAGCCCCTGAACAGCAAGAATAGTAAAGTGTTACCTCTGTGGGAAGGATTGGCGCCGCATTTTCACGACACCAAGCAACCGCTACACCTGCCAAACGTGGTGGACGTTGACAACAACAACACTGGTACTCCAAAGAACTTCTTGGACAGTAAGTCGCGAACACTGCAGCCAGGTCACCTGATGCCTGTAAGGACTCTCCCTGGAGCAACACATCCAGGGTATGGGAGTGCAGGAGAGGCAGCGGCGGCCTTATGGGCGGCGAGGAACACTCTATTGCCCCTCCAAGTTACGTCACACCACCACGCCACGTCACTTCCACCTCTTCCCGTTCCTTTCCTCACGTCGCCCTTTCTACATGGTACAGGATTTCATCATCCTCACCACGGTGGTCCACCCGCTTCCAGAAATTTCTTGCTACCTTTCGTGCAATCGATGGCAACGTCGCCGAAGCATCATGGGACGGAGCGGCTGGCATCTCCTGCCATTTCTTCTTCTTCAACGTCTTCATCTTCGTCTTCTCCGCCTCCATCCCCGATACGAGAGGGGAAACTTCACAAGGATACGGTAGAGATTTCTAGGCCTGAGCTCAGATTTAAACAGGGCGATGAATCTAAATTAGCGAACTATGACAAATCGGTGGCAATGCTGCAGGCTCTTGGCCCCGTGCAAGATCAACCCATAGACCTCTCCTTGAGGAGTGGACTTCACAATAAAGCGACTAAACACAGACGAAGAAAAGATTTTAAGGGACATAGTTCGTCTGAAGATACTATCGAAGACCAAGATGAACTTGCTAGTGGAAGTGAAGGCGGTGTGGAGTCGTGTGATGATGATAGGGATGTGCAGAGAGAAACAGAAATTTTGAAAGAGATGGCTGGAGACTCGGACAATAAGAAACTTATTTCTGCGCCTCTCGACCTTACAACTCGAACATGACGTGCACAGATGTTTGAATGACGTAGAGGAATCCAGTACGTTTGTGAACAACTTACGTTAAACAAACGGTCTTTTGTATGTTTCGCAGACGAAACCCTCTACCGACAATGGTACGATTATTGAAGCCACTGACTTAGATTGTATGTTTTTTGCTCCTCTGTAGTCTCCCTGGCAAATTCTGACTTCTTCATTTCTTGGAATTCACATTTTTGGATTTAGTGGCATGGGAGTACCTATGATCTTCATATTATTTTTAATATTATTATCAAGCCGAAGTTAAATTACATACACTAGAAATTTACAATTTCTTTGGTACAAGGATTGGAAGATTTTTATAGTAAAATAATTCTCGGTGTTACAAAAAATCATATTAAGAACGCTGGACGGCTGTTACATTTCGCAGAAAATTCTGATATTTCGCGGACATAAACAGTTTTGAACGCCACGACAGACCTGATGTTGGCAGGGAGACGCCTTCTTTATATAAGCTAAGGTTTCGGAAATACCACAAGTTTTTTTTCCCCGAACTTGAAAGCTTTGAGTGTGTTTATCCGTTCTGTAAAGTGTACCGTGGATATTACTGTAGAATATTACTAGGACGAGGTATACAATTAACGTATACAGAATTTTGGTGGGACAACGCTTAGAAAACATCCACTTCATTTATGAATAAACAGACCGTTTGATTATGTTAATATGTCTTAGGGACGTAAATTGTCACAGGGGAGGTGGCTAGAACTGGCTTAGGATTGCTTTGGGGTTTGGTATTAGCAGCATTGAACCTCTGGGCTGTGCTACCGCAGGGATACTGATGAACAACATAAGTTATTTTCAAATTAACACGAAGTTTGTGGATAAAAACTACGTTCTTGAAATATTTTGCTTTCGTTTATTCTTTTAGCCGCTAATTAAGATAATCCCTTAATTGTTTTCCTCATATTTAAAACATCGTATTCTGTTTGTAAGCTTTCTTTTCAGTGACGGCGTTATTTTCTTGTTTTAACACTTTATGTTGGCAAGACTGGTAGTTTGAATTTCGTACTTTGGGTCTGTGGCAGCTGCGTGTAGGAAATAATAAAATATTAAAAATTCCAGGCCGGCTGAAGGGGCCCACCCAGCCTTTTGTTCAGTGAGGTAGCAGGGGCCGTTTCCCAAGCTTTAAATCAACCGTAGCGTGAAGCCTCCCACTCAGCACCATCTAGTACCAAAATTAAGAAAGAATTGAGCTGTGATTCCACTTCATCATATGCCTTCTTGACAGGCACATGGATGAGTCTTTATTTTACCTTATTACCACACGTTAAATTTACTTCCACTTCTAAGAATTCAATACCGTACTTCTGTATTTTAAATACAGTATACGCTTAATTAACCAGAAGTTCGCACTGAACAATGACGCTACACTGTGGACCTCCCAGTAAGCTGCTTCGCTGTGGTCTAGTACTTCACCAGCACTCTATGTCACATCTTTTGATGAATGTAGGCTGTGCTAGCCTCAAACAGATGGCAGCAGGACACTCTAGACATACAATCAGTGAAACTTCTTGTACTTCTGTTACTGAAAGGTCAAGTGTTAAAGCGATAATTTTACACTCCCCCGATTTCCTGACGGTGCATAAAATGGAGGACAGGTTTTTGAAGCACAAACTAACCTGTCATTAAGTTACTTGTGGGATTGAATGCTAGATTTATGTAGTATTAAAATAATTTTACAATGAATAACCAAACAATGAGTAACCAAAAGGAACTGCTTCATATTTCATGCCACATCAGGCGTTATTTACAGACAGGGTAGTACAGTGACTTGTAAAGTGTCAAGTCCTGTCCGGTCGGTGATCTGTTCCGCACGTACGTCTCTCTACAAAGATGGCAAACATGTAACGTGTGAGTCACTGTAATTAATCTTAAGTTTCCCACTCTAAACATCTTATTTATATTGTTAAAAGCTCAAAAAATATTTTCAAACACTCTAATTTATGTGAGACAAAGTATTTTCCTGTCCTTCTGACGTTGCTTTCATAGGGACAGGTGGCGGGCTGTTGTGAATGCGGTAACGAAACTTCGAGTTTCATAAAACGCGGGGAATTTCTTGACTAGCTGAGGATCTGTTAACTTTTCAAGAAGGACTCTGTTCCATGGAGTTAGTTAGTTAGTTAGTTAGTTAGTTAGTTAGTTAGTTAGTTAGTTACTTAGTTACAACACAATTTTAATTCTATTTGCCTGTTCCGATGTTGCCAACTTTTAAAAAATGTGTTTACCGTCCACTTTTGTGTGTTGGTGTGTCTGTATATTCTTCTAAGGGGAAATTTAACAAAGCGTTATTGTCTAATCGCGTGTAATGATCATATACGGCAAATGAAATTTGGTTTGTTTTAAACTCTGTGCTGAAGCATACAACTTTTTATGATATTTACGAGGTATCTCGCATATGGTTTCAGTTTATTCTGTGACAGAAACGTCTACTGTGCTTCGTTAAGGGTGAAAGGTATTCGTGTCTTATCAGCCTTGTAAATTATACATTACTGTGAAAACGTATGGATGAACGATAAATCACTGAAATTTCGCCATGGGTTGCCCGCGGACATTGAGAATCCATTGAAGGCATCTCATTAGGTTCTAAAAGATTTTGACGACGGTGTATCATATTGTGTGGTGGTGGGTTTATGGATTTTATCCATCGTCCGAAGAGTAAAATATTAAAATATTAAAAATTAAAATCACAACGTTTCGGAAGCTGGCTGTGCTTCCGTCGTCAGGCGTCCAGTGATGGAAGCTAGCTCTGTCTAAGGGGCCCAAACAGAGTAGGTGTTCTTCTCTTCTCTCCCTGCATTCACCTGAGGAAGGAAGCAGAGCCAGCTTCCGAAATGTTGTGATTTTAATATTTTAATATTTTACTCTTCGGACAATGGATAAAGTCCATAAACCCATCACCACGCGCATCATTAAATTTTTCAATATATATTTATTTATAAAGAGAATCTGATTTTGAAGTTGTATATATAGGCCTGCGTGTTTGTATATGGGGTTGAAATGGAACTGTAAATGTCAGTAAGGCAGTTGTTACACGACGTTTGCTCATAAGACTCTCCAAAGCCTTATCAGTATCATCTGTGCAAAGACGAAATGTTCTTTCACCTCACTATCGAACGACGTAAATATTCATTGTCGATGTTTTTGGTACGGATGGTAGAGAAGAGAAATGGTGACAGAGATCTGGTCCGAAAACTTATAAAATTCAGTTCCTACCTTACAGAGAACAGAGTCTTTTTCCATTATAAAGATAAACCAGTTAATGCTGTATAGGGAAATAATCGCTGTTTGTTCTGTGACCCACACAAAACACATAAACACACTGTGTGGGCAGAACGTATATTTAAAAATTCAGTCCGTACCGCGCAGTAAACACACTCCGTCTCGGTTATAAAAACCAGTCAGTTAATGCTGTATAGGGAAATAATCGCTGTTTGTTCTGAGATCCACACAAAACACATAAACACACTGTGTGGGCAGAACGTAGAAATTTTAGTGTTACAGAGCTTTGAAAGTTTAGTTGCATTTAAGGCATGTTAAATTGAGAAAGAAGTGGAAGCAGTCGGCCATGTCAATTGAGGAAAGCAAGCGCTTTGAAATGAAAAGAAGGAAACCAATAAAGTGGGAGTAGCTTAAGGAAACTTAATTTTGTATTTGTGAGGAAAGATGGTTTTCTGAAACTTTGTTTCTGGGTTTTTACTCAACCAAACTTCAAAAATAATTTTAAGAGAAATTTTTATTCAAAGGTCTGTCGTGCGAAGTTGACAAAATCAGATTTATGTCCGTTAAAATTAATTCGGTATTTATTTGCTCATAAGGTTATTAAACTCCACGACTTTATCTTTTTGTATGGAATTACCCCATGCGAAAAATTCTGATATATTCTAATTTTATCCACATGCAATAAAATTAACTCTTTCAGATGCTAAACACAACATATACCGATGTGACTCAGGGCTTCATTCAAAAGTACATCTCTACGTTGTTACGCAATCAATGAAACCTCTTCTGTCAAATATGGATATTTTAAGTAACGAGCTGTAAATTTCCGCAAATTGAATTTACGTAACGAGGAATTTTTAAAAGTAATTCAACACTAAAATGGTTACTATGTTGCTATATAACTGGTTATTATTAAAATATCCAAAGAAACATCCTGTCTTATGTGAAAAACTTGCAAGATTCTGCTATTAATGTATCAATAAATGGCCAGTGCTCAATAATTGCGACTAGTTGTAAGGAAAATTCATTTAGCAGAATCTGCAAATTTATCGTGACGAAAGTCCTTATGTCTTATGTCACGTGACGTCTGTATTCACCCCTCAGCATTAGATTATTAAACATGCATGTGCTAACATATGCTATTTATACAGTGTGGGCATTTTTTGGTGCAATGAGGAAGACTTTGTTGTGATACTAAAGTATCCTTCTGGTAATAAAATTTGAAATAAATAATTTCTACATAAAATTCTAGCGTTAACAATTCAATATCCTCTCCGTTCAGTTTTACATCATTAGAATTTGAGTCTGATTCATATGAATGTATGCCGTTACTTGGAAATATGGCCATCCTGAACTTTTCGTTATTCCACAATTTTCCCTAAAGTTTTTCTCTTCCTTTGCCTTACATGTAAAGAATTTCCGATAGATGAGACCTGATCTCTTTTGGAATTTTACGCAGCGTAAAATGATACTTTCTTACCGACGTTTCGGGACAATATATCCGTCCCATCTTCAAGGCCCAAGCAGTTCTTGGACTCTTTGACAATTAAAGATGAGACCAATAGGTTGTCCCGAAACCCCGGTAACTAACTTCCAATCTACGCTGCATGCAATACCAAAAATCGCAGATACCATTTACACGACGGCGGAAGCCTGGGACCAGGCATGATTTACAATGTTCCAATCTTTGAAACTTTAGACATACATAAGGGAAGTGACAGCAGTACTTCAAATCTGCACATGTAGAGGAAAACCAGAGAGAAGATTAATCTGTGAAAACGTTCTTGCACAATATAACCAATCCCACTGGAGACTAGGCGTTCTTGGCAAGTTGTAGCAATTTAGCTAGACAAAAACCTCAGGTTTCACCCTTAATGCACCTTTCTTACTTAATATGACAAACCAACTTTGACACCTCTACAGTACTGAAATTTCTGCAGTGTAATTTCAGTTATATGCATTTCAATGAATAATACGCATTTGAGAGCTCGTCTGTCCTCAGGGTCTACAACTGGACGTGCTATGAACACAAATTTGTCGACATACATATCCTGTTTCATATTGACAGAAGAAAAAAGCCACGAGTTCCCCGTCCGCCAGACAGCAGTGTAAGCGTCTACGCGAGGCACTGCAAACAGTCTGCGGAGTCAACGGCTGTATATGTGTTTGCCAGCCACAGGGGCGGTATCCTATGGAATTTATACATTTAGTAGATCCGGGTCGAAAGGCCGGGCTTTTTGTCCGTCGTAAGGTTAAACCTTTTCTTTCTAACCTTATTTAATTCTATAATTTCTACTTTCTCTCCTCATTCTTTCTCGCTTGTTTATACCATTTTTTTTACCTCTTGTGTTCCTTTCCCAATCCCTACTTTTGAAGAAAGGAAAAGAGAGAAAATTATAAAAAAAAGACAAGCGAAGCAAATAAAGCACAGAGCACGCGGTCTGACATGTCAGCTGTTGACAGTGCTGTGGGAGCATAATTGCTGCTACCGAGCGGGGTGCTGTAGTAGTCACACTCCGGGTTTGTTCTATTTCAGGCTTCCGCCGCCATGCTAAAGAGATATGCGCTCTTCTGGGGTATTACGCAGCGTCGTGTTGTAATTGTTTACCGACGTTTCGGGAGAATGTATCTGTCCCATCTTGAAGGGTCAAGAATTCCAAGTTGACCCTTGAAGATGGGGCCGATAAGTTGTCCCGAAACGTCGGTAAACAATTACAACACGACGCCGCGTAATACCCCAGAAGAGCGCATATCTCTGTGTTTGTGTTCGGGAGGTGTTTGGTTTGAACCTCTCCAAGGGCCTTTTCTACTCTGATTGTTTCCTCACGCTTCAAATTTTCTTCACCCACGCGTCCGCTACAAGCTTTTTCTTATATTAATTCTTAGCCCTTCCCTCTTCTACCTACCTGTTCACAGCAGGTGTCGAGGGTTTTTGTGATCTTTCATTTGATCACACTCAGACACACAACACAGTAGGTGGGACTCCTCTGGACGAGGGATCGGCCCGTCGCAGAGACCTCTACCTGACAACACAAACACTGTACAAGACAAACATCCATGCCGCCAGTGGGATTCGAACCCACGATCCCAGCAAGCGCTCGGCCGCAGACCTACGCCTTAGACAGCGCGGCCACTGGGATCGGCTCCGCTACAAGCAACAGGCAATAATTTGTTGACGTAAGTGAAAACAACAACAACAACAACAACAACAAAATAACAAAAAAGTATTTTCCGGGATTTTTTATATTTTCCATGTCTTTTACGGACGTACATTGTTCATGTATCTAAGTTTCGACTTGCGGAATATATTTCGCTATTGCAGTAACGTTTGACAGAATAGGGGCCCATATTGTACCTGATGAGGAGAGTTTTTGTCGAAAAGTGCTGCAAAAAAATGTAATGTGAATAAAATTTCTATATTATTTATCTGACGATAACATATGGCAAAACAATGATTGTGTATCTTAGCCTGCTGTAAGGAGAGTGACGCAGACAGAATCAACAGCCGCACGTCCTGCCTTGCGTGTGTTTGTTGAATATTGCGCTCGTTTGTCCCAGCCTAATGTACAATTAGAACACTTCGTGAAGCCTGTCGGGAGTTCTACGGTAACGTGTCTGAATGATACGAATTTGAATTAGAACGTTGTTTTCGTAATCTGTATAATTAGCGGATACTTTTATACGTTTCATGGACGCGACGTAGTCTCTTGACATTAATTAATCAGGACTGCTGTTAGAATATAAAAAAAATGTGTGGCGAAGACAGATGTGATAAATTCCAGTACAAGGCAGAGATAATTGGTTGTAGTATTTAGTCGGAACTGTAGAGCAAGGATAAGGGATTGGAATAAGTTGAAGACACACAGACAAGTGAGACACGTCTATCTCTCCACATATTTTGACTGTCTCTCAATAGTTTTATTTGTCAACTGTCATAGATTCGCCTGAATAAATGGATACACAGCGGTGTGATGTACTAATTGTTTGAATTGTATCAGTGTCATTAAAGAGGATCGTAATTACATTACATGTATGATGATCGATTGTTTCAAAACACAGTGAAAGTCCTTTTCTATTCAAAGCTCTTCGATTTCAGTAAGAACATTGCTTTTTTGGAAAGTTCCCAGCTTTCGCCCATTTGTCTTTCTGGTAAGAGAAACGTTACAAACGAAGACATACCGGAATTGTGTTTAAAGATCCAGTCCGTACCGCACAGTAAACACACTCCGCCTCTGTTATAAAAACCAATCAGTTAATGCTGTATAGGGAAGTAATCGTTGTTTGTTCTGAGATCCACACAAAACACATAAATACACTGTGTGGGCAGAACGTATATTTAAAGACGCAGTCCGTACCGCGCAGTAAACACACTCCGTCTCGGTTATAAAAACCAGTCAGTTAATGCTGTATAGGGAAATAATCGCTGTTTGTTCTGAGATCCACACAAAACACATAAACACACTGTGTGGGCGGAACGTAGAATTGTTGAATGTTAAACCTGGTGGTAAGCACATAAAGAACTGAGCCTTAAAGGGATAAAAATTAACCTTAAACCAAAATATTTCGTTTCAATCTTAGGAATCTTTAAAGTGATGCAATATTTTTATAATTTAGTGCTTTTGATTTTGTTTTGGTAGAGTAAGTGCTGAAGTCTTTCTGTACTGACAGCACACACGAGTCGTGTTTCTTTGTACGCATTACAGGACAGCAATTATGCGAAACTTCTGACGTTAATACACACAAGCACATGCTATGAGTCTGCCAAGGAAGGCATACTTAATGGCCATTTGTCTGGTGAAGTTTTGCCATCACAGAGAACCCATAGCCGATTGTATGTACGTGCGGGGTCGCCTCTTGAATGTCAGCCTTTGAACTCACGAAGGGAAAGAGCAGGCGATGATGAAAGAGAAAGACTTTCTGGTGATGTATTAGTGAATTGTGTCTTGCCGTGTTCGTAGGCTCAATTCTTACTTTCCTTTATTGTGAGGTTGAAATGCTTCACGATATCTAACGGATCAGCTAAGGGGGCGGGGGAGGGGGGGGTACGGTCGATACGAACTTGAAACATAAGAGTAGCCTGTTACGTCACACAGAACGTTGCAATATATGTCATAACACTCCTGCTTCTTTTTTGTTTTTTTTTGTAACATCTACAGTTCAAATCTCGTGATGTCCGGTTGGATTTTTTTTTCATTTCTGGGAAACAGTAAACAAAGTATAGAGGAAAGCATTCGGTTTACTACACCAGCCAAATGCACGTTGTTAGTTGCATATGAACGCTGAGCACGTAACTCGCGACGTGTTTCGGTACAAGTGTACCATCTTCAGGCAACGCAATTTGCCAGGTGTTACACCTGCTGCCAGTGACAAGCCACTGTTTACAGGGTTCCACGTTCCGTAGTGGGCTCCGTTGTTGGTGTCATTTAGGTACCAAAGGTAAAACGTGCTCTGTTTTTAAAATCTTGTGGTTAAAATATGATTAAAACTTTTATTACATAATAAATATGATTTAAGCAGAGTAAAATTATTGCTGCAGCTGGTAGCGGAAACTTCCGGTTTGTGGCGCTCTATGTTCAGGTCCCTTAATAACCTGTACTCATCACCAAATATTACTCGGGTAATCAAATCGAGAAGAATGAGATGGGCGGGGCATGTAGCACGTATGGGGAAAAGAGAGGTGCATACACGATTTTGGTGGGGAGACCTGAGGGAAGGCGATCACTTGGAGACTCAGGCTTAGACGGGAGGATAATATTAAAATGGATCTTCAAGAAGTGGGATGGGGCATGGACTTGATTCAGCTGGCTGAGGATAGGGACAGTTGGCGGGCTCTTGTGAATGCTGTAATGAACCTCCGAGTTCCGTAAAATGCGGGGAATTTCTTCACTAACTGTGAAACTGTTAGCTTCTCAAGGCCTCTGCTCCATGGAGTTAGTTAGTTAGTCAGTCAGTCAGTTAGTTAGTCAGTTAGTTAGTCAGCCAGTCAGTTAGTTAGTTAGTCAGTTAGTCAGTCAGTCAGTCAGTCAGTTAGTTAGTTAGTTAGTCAGTCAGTTAGTTAGTCAGTTAGTTAGTCAGTCAGTCAGTCAGTCAGTCAGTTAGTTAGTTAGTTAGTCAGTCAGTCAGTCAGTCAGTCAGTTAGTTAGTCAGTCAGTCAGTCAGTTAGTTAGTCAGTTAGTTAGTTAGTCAGTCAGTCAGTCAGTCAGTCAGTCAGTCAGTGCGTATCTCAATCCACGGTGGATTGGGTGCCTGTGTTAATGTTGTGTCGCGTATCGGAATAAGCAGCACAGAGCGTGTATGACTAACACTTTGTATTCGGTTGGTGTAATAATTTGAATGCACTGACCTAAATGTGCACGGATTTGAGAAATTCAGAATAAAGGAAAAATATTTTGCAGTTAAGGTTAGAGTGTTGCAGACGCAATCTGGGGCGGTCACTTGGACGGTTGCTCAAGAGGAAGACCTAGCAACGTAAGGAAGAGAATAACTTGGACTGGTAATAGTATTGGGGCTGTAAGTGACACTGCCGTGACTCCAGGGGGCACAGTCACTTTGGAAACACCTTCTGAGGGTGCAAGGAAAATTTTGCTCCGACACTGGATTGTAGTCTGACAAAGCCTTTGCTACTTCCCACAAAGTATCATTTAGTATTCTGTGACACAGTTTATTTGGATTCTGAAGATGGTGTATCGTGTTTAGCGTCATTAACTTATGTACTTTTCGTGAAAAGGGAGGATGGAAGAAGAGCCTGAAGCAAAGGATTCGAAGCATTAGATGGGTAAAGGTAAAGGTAAATTTTCACCCTATAACAGGCCCTGAGAGCCCAAGAGGGGGAGTAGAGGTATAGTTCTACCCTTTCGTGAGCCTCGGCACGAGGAGGGGATGAGGTGGCTAGTTCCACGCCCCGGCCGCTTTACCCCCAGGAAAGAGACCCGGTACCCATTTTACAGGAGGCTGTATTAGATGGGTAGTTTTGTGATTTTAATGCAGGGATTTTATAATATTTTGATTTTTTTACGGTAGGGGTTTTTAGCACATCGCCCAACACCCCCACCCCCTCCGCTCCCGGCCAACCTATGGGAACCTCCCGATTCGTAAGATTCAGTGTGTGTGTGTTATGCCATGAAAACACAGTGCAGGGGGATTTATGTAAGTATGTACCCATCTTAACCTAGGCAGATTTTCGAAAAATCCTCAAATATCAAATTTCATGAAAATCCGTCCAGTGAGAACCGAGTTCTTCCATGCGGACGGACAGACGGACACAGACATGAGAAGCTTACAGTAGCTTTTTCGCAATTTTGCGAAAAGCGACTGCAAACTAACAGGGACTGTTTCCCTAAACAGCATTATAATACGATCCTTGTAATGGAGACGTAATATGTTCTCTGCGATGTTGAACCGTGATTTTTAAACTTTTACACGAATTTTAATGTTGAAAATGTTAAAATATATGTACATTTCTCCCTTTTCATGTGGCGCAGTAGCCCAACTCGGGCCTAGGCCGCCTTACTGTTGAGGTTGCTAGAACACACACACACACACACACACACACACACACACACACACCGTAGGACTCCTCTGAACGAGTGATCAGCTCGCCGCAGAGGCCATTACCTGCATAAAACACAATAAACGTGAGAGACGAACACCCATGCCTCCAGCCAGATTCGAACCCGCAATCCCAACAATCAAGCAGTAGCAGACCTATGCCTTAGACCGCACGACCATCGGGATCGGCATGCGATCCTTTAATTTATTGTATTGCGCCAAATGTGTGTTGGAGTTCCAAGGCGAATGGAAATGTGCTTAATCAAGGATGCAGTTTACCAACGAGCCTTTAGCACACCAACACATCTTGCTTCAGAACAGCACGTACAGAATTTAAATTACACCTCATCATGTACCGAACGTGACAAATTGTCTCAAGCATCTGTAACCTCCCTTAAATGAGGACATTACCGCCAACACGGAGAATTCCTCCTCTCACACTCCTTTTGTCTCTACCCTTCTCCATCTTTCTTCCCATCTAATGCTTTGGTGTGTAAGCTGTCTCACACGTACCCACGCATCGAGCCAACCAATCTAATATCTCATGCCCAGGAACTGTAGAAATACGCTAGGATATCCTGTAACTTAAAAAGAAATTCCAAATCCGGAAAAAGTGACAAAAAACTGTAAGTTAATTTCTCCAAAACTCCAAATTAATAAATAATTTCATTTACTGAAGTACCATCACAGTCAGTTCTTCACAGTGCTTTGAAAATTTTATTAAACATGATACTTTATGTACTTTCAAGGCGTCGTGAAATTACACTGCAGCGTCCCCCACAACAAGATTGTTTTGTGTCCTGCCGGCAATTCTGTACGAGTGGTAGAGAAGGCAAGCCTTTGATAATGGAACACGCTCCAGTTTCACCTGCAACTGTCTCAGATTAGTTCGCATGCAGCCCACTAGGCGTCATTAACGGACGCGCTTGCAGTGACAGGCATAAGCGAGTGCTCTATAAAACCCGAATCCATCTAAAAGTACATCGACTTCCTGTTGTCACTGTGAAAAGGTGGTGGAAGATAACGAAACCGCCCTTTAAGGACCGGCAGTCTGTGCGCGGGCTTGTGTGTTTCTTTGTGGCTGTTACATTTTAAAGAATCGTCTTCTTCTACTCAGAATACAAAAACAGTTTCTTCTTTATTCATTGTTGTGAGTGTGTATTATTTCTTCCTGTGCACGTTAGAAAGGCTTCGTGACGAATTACGTGCTGTGTTAACTAAGAAATGTGTTTGGTTTATTCCACGCAGGATAGTGGTCAGCGGTTAATGGCGGAGGTCTGTATGACAATGGATGCTTGTGTTTTCTGTAAAACGATGCAACAGATCTGCTCTATATAGCGAGTAAATGTTTATATGACCAGTGCTATTAGGTGAATTAGAGTCTTACTGAGATGAAGAATTGTGAGTGAACACCAAATGAAGCCAGGGGTTGAGGATGAAATTATTGTGACGTGTTATGCTGTGTAGACTGGTAAATACTTGCAGGCGATGAGACGCCATTAAGTTTCCTTGAATATTCAGTAACTATTTACCAATCTACACGGCATAACATCCCACAAAACTTGAATCTCAACAATATCACTATATAAGTACCATGCCAAAGCTGTTTTTTTTTTCGTGTGGGGTGTTAGAATGGGTTGCCCCCTATGTGGTAACTGGAAATACAAGTCGGCATTCACGATCATGCATACATTTTTGCACTTTTATAAGGTTTTAAATAAACCAATAACGCGTTAATAAATAATGCGCTTTAGGTGACACTGTGAGAAGGGTCATAGCGAGAAGTTTATGATAGGCTAGGCATGTAGATCAAATGGAAATCGTGAAGGTTTTACGGGTGGCAGGGAAGGAGGTACAAAGATAATATTGAAGGTTATCAGGGCGACGTAACTTGTGTGAACGTGAAATCTGCTGTGTGGAGTTCTCGTGCAATATTGGCTTTGCTTGAACTTAAGTTTCTATTGCCAGAGCATTATGTGGCATTGAAAGTGTTGGTGAAGATATCTGTGAGTGGTGGTGTTTTAGTGTTTCAGTATTTCACAACTTGATAAACAGTGCGTTTATGTCTCAAATAACGTGTGAAAGTTTATGAATATTTTTACAAAGCAAGATGTTTAACTGATGTTTAGTGCGTAGTAATTCGGTACCGAAGGACACACGAAGAAAGAGACAACGGTAAGTACAGTTAATGAAGTTTACTGCCTTCCGGATTGTGAACCCGTCTAGTCTGGTAGATTAATTTATTTATCCAGATGATGCAGGCAGCAAGCTTCTGTTTACGTTGATACATTTCTATCAGACTACAATTCTTCACACCCCAGAAGACAATACCCTTCAAACATATGTAATTTTGTGATCGGCTGTGGAGAGTGTGTGAATACAACAATTTATCTCTATTTAAATGTGTGTTACGGTTGTGAATCGAAACTTTGGATAATGTGCCTTACGCAACAAGTATTGTGTTTACTCGTCAAAAGCAATGGCCTAGTTGATAAAGCGTAATTAAGAACTTTTTATTCGTAATGAAGTAAAAAAATATTCACAGTGGAAAGCGACAGAATTCAGTCGTAGCGTACGTTTAGTTAAAAATTACGTAGCACAAATATATCAGCAGTATTGCTCTGGCACATTGTAAGGAAATGCTGCGTCAATACGCGACAGTTGAAGTAACGTCACAGTATTTTGTATTCTCTGCCCCATATCAGCATTCGTACACCGCAGCACAGAAGGCGGGTCAGCCCTGGGGGGGCGGACACAACTGTGTGCGCTGAAGATGGTATCGCAGACGATGTGCTACTGTGCGCATGCGCAGACCTTCCGACTCTGCTTTCGATGGCTGTATATGAATTCACTCACCACCCAGCGTTTGATATGCCAGATATCTCAAAATACATTGATTGTGCGTACTGCCTACAGTCGCGGGAGTACGTGGGTCGTGTGTAAGCATGTTGCTCGGGGCCATGGAAGGATGCCTGCCCCTCCTTGTGTTACTTTTTTTCCTGTGTAGTTAAAGGATTTTGTGGCGTACCAACCGCCCATCCATGACCTATTGCCAAACACTTAGAACGGATTAGCTTTTCCGGAACTCAGTTTCTGAAAAGGAGCGGTTGATAGGGGCATAATGCATGAAGTCTGAAGAAGATTTGTTGTTGTTGTTGTTGTTGTTGTTGTTGTCGTCGTCGTCGTCGTCGTCGTCGTCGTCGTCGTCGTCGTCGTCGTCGTCGTCGTCGTCGTAGTCGTTGTTGTTACCGTCCTCGCCCTTGTCGAAATCTTTGTTTTTCAAGATCCAGCGTTTATGAGATGTGACGTTGTGTCTCGGTAAGCAGCTCTTCGACGTTTCGAAGGACCATAATGTCGTCATATTCAGAGTAAAGTCCTCGGCTCACCACTCCTCTCTTCGTGGACTGCTTCACCCTGATAATGAAGGAAAAACGATAGTTCGAAGCGTCGGCAAATACCCAAAGACACAACATAACACCCCAGAAGACCTGAATTTTTAAAATCGTCGTTATGAGAACCCCAGTTTACGTCCTTGTTGTTGCAGTCTTTGTTGTTATTGTTTGTTTGCTTAATTTTTGAGTTAAACATATGACTATCCTTTTCAGTTGCTCCGAATAAGTAGGCTGAGGAGGACTGTTGGTGTACTTTCGAGGAAACTAAATAACAGAAAATGGAACATATTTTAGCATAAGGACAACGTATATATCACAATTTTGATACAAAATAATAAAATAAGCCCTAAATACTGATTTTAAGGCCTCAGTATAGCTGCGCTGGGAGCACCGCTACTTAACAGTGTTGAACTGTGTCGCGTGGGCCGAACTAACCTAACTGCCATCCGTTGGTTAACCCTTTAAAGACGAAGCGTATCTGTTTTTTATAAGGACTCAGTGCGTACCGCGCTGTAAACACTCTCCACTTCGGTTATAAAAACCAGTCTCTTAATGTTTTATAAGGCAAAAGTTGCTGTTTGTTCTGAGATCCGTACAAAACACATAAACGCAATGTGGGCACCACGTAGAATTTTTTAATGTTAAACCTGGTGGTACGTAAAGTTACCGCTAGGTTAATGTATTTCTGTGGGTTACAGTACGGGCCACCACAAAAGTACAGTACCGTGTATTACCTGGATATTATTGTTTTACAACAAATAATTCGGACTTGCTTTTCTTTTTCGGTGAGTCGGAAGGGCGGATCATTTAGGGTGGGGTCCGTTAATCGACATTCGGATACCCGAGCCTTTGTTGTACTTTTCAATGTCTCTCCTCTTATCCCCAGACGCACACAAAACTTCTGCTTTCGTCGTATAGCTGGATACCAGAAAGATATTTTCTTACGTTTTGGACCACTTTTTCTTTTGCAGACAACCTCGTGATGCTTATTGTAAAGCCATTTAGCGAGACCCCCTTAAAGTGGTTAAGGAATTGCTCCAAAATATCGTGGCATGTGTTTGTACATTCTGCTTGCATAAGAAGCATATTTCAAAGGGGCACTTTGATTTTACTTCGCAAATTGCTGTTCATCAGTGCAAAAGCGTTATAAAAGCCATACGTAAAGAACCATCTAGCCGTCACTCTCAGTGCAGACGCGTCTATCTGAACGTATTGCCGTGAAACGGGAGAAGAGAGACAGTAGGTTTCTCCAAAAGTCGGTATCAGTCTGTGTAAATGCACATAGCGTTACAATCTGAACAGGTTCTTCATGAAAGAATAAAAACTTGTAATTTCGATTAACATTTTGGAAGAAAAATTATTACGCATGCGCAGAAGTTCCTTTTTCCGCAGAGTTTGTGCTCCCATATCAAATAATGGCTTCATTACCGTCAGAATTGCCGGTTAAAATTTTCATGACTTAATGTTGTTTGGTCACATAAAGGTGGAAATTGGGTAATTAATTTTATTAGAATATGAAATACATTTAACTGACCCAACATCATTTCTGGCTGTAATGTTAGCTTCACTGAACTTTATGATTTTTCCGTAGATTTTGGTCATGTTTAGCTTGTGCTGGGTTCAAAATTATATAGGCGTTCCGTTTGTACAATATTTCCTTCTGTTTAGGATGGATACAGCAAACAGAAGTCGCTACACCACTTTCTTTAAATTACTCACACCCGACAGATAGACCTCGTCCAAGACAAATAAAGAATAAAATGCAAATAACATTTTACAATATTTGTACTTAAGGAAAAACAGTAATGCCAGTTTAGTAGATGATGCAATTGTTTGAGGGTCACCTGCAGCTACGTCATCATTGCCTTCAATAATAAAGGCGCTTATTGTCATATCATAACCGTTGCGGCAATTAATTTTAATTTCTAAATACGTTAAACATAGCTTTAAGTTTCAGCATAGTGACGGATCGTCAAACCAGGTTATAGTTGTCCCTGCAGAGTAGATTGGTTAGTCTGTACGCGGCCTCAGTTTAACCCTTTAAAGACGAAGCGTATCTGTTTTATGTAAGGACTCAGTGCGTACTGCGCTGTAAACACTCTCCACTTCGGTTATAAAAACCAGTCTCTTAATGTTTTATAAGGCAAAAGTTGCTGTTTGTTCTGAGATCCGTACAAAACACATAAAGGCAATGTGGGCACCAAGTAGAATTTTTTAATGTTAAACCTGGTGGTACGTAAAGTTACCGCTAGGCTTTAAAAGGTTAAGCATCGTGACGTCTACAGTCAAAACTGAACCTTTAAAGTTGCCTTCGTTGGCCAGGAATCAGAGGATACATTTGTGATATATCCTCATTGTTTTATCCTGTCACTCCTTACCTTCATTTAACATTCATAAACTTAAAATTTCCTCATACAAGATCTCTTAACCGAAAAAAAACTTGTTCAGCCATACTGATATCAAAACGGTTCGATGAAGCCGACCATTTCTTGAGAAGCTGATAGTCGTTCAGCTGCTCAGGACACTAACCGCGTTTTATTGAATCCGAATGTTTATGGCCGCAGTCACAAAATACCTCAGTTGTTTCTATCTTGAACCAAATGATCACAGTTAAGATAATCCAGTTCTTTGCGTTTAAGGCCCATTTTAATATTATCCTCGGCACAAAGGGTATGTAAAACGCTTACGTGCAACGCGACCGAAAGGGCTGGGCCCTTCATTTATTCTAATATTACCTTTCTATGCATGGCTATATCTTGCAAGTGATATTTTTCAGATTTTCGTAGTAAAATTCTATATGCTTTTCCCTTCTTCATGTGCCACTTTTATCGTCCAGGTTGATTTTTTGATAAAAATACGTAATATTAGATGATAATTACAAATTAAAAATACATAAAAATTTGCATGGAAGCCATTTATGATTAACACTTCCAAAATGACGCCCGGGTTGGCTTATTAATAATTGGTTATTTTTTATTACTTATCATTT
Organism: Coptotermes formosanus; assembly: GCA_013340265.1. Taxonomy (NCBI): domain Eukaryota; kingdom Metazoa; phylum Arthropoda; class Insecta; order Blattodea; family Rhinotermitidae; genus Coptotermes; species Coptotermes formosanus. The sequence continues at coordinate 960,935 of BLKM01000376.1, read as the reverse complement.
AAACGTATATACATATCTCAACTGGCACGTGCAACATATTTTCGCAGAGTAACCGTCTCTGCACCTTTACGCGCGTAATCCCTGCGTTAGACGCACTAATCTTTATTCTTATAAACTCACTTCACGTGTAAAGGATGAGAATTTATTCTAGCCTTCAAAATGTTGTTTGCAACTATCCTTCCTATAGACGTCTCTGCGACGGGCCGATCCGTTGTGCAGAGGAATCCTACCGAGTGTTTATGCGTGTCACTGTGACCAGGTGCAACAGTAACCCTCTAAGCATATCATGAGTAAGTAGAAGGGGTCAGAATAAGATAGAGAGAATTATCCTACCTCCTAATGTTCTTTGTGTTTAGGTGTACTTGGTGATCTCCAAAAAATGCCGAAACATGTAGCATAAAGTTACAATAAATAACCATATATACGAGTATTGTGATTGATGGTATATGTTTTTTTTAAAGATTTCACACAGGGATGTTACAAGCAAAGTTAAATGATTTATTTAGCGAAACTGGCAGTAGCTTATAACGTACAGCGTCACATGTAGGCTCACAAATGGGAAACGGTCTTGAAGTAACGTGACGCACAACCTCAGCGCATTCACGGAGAGATTGAAAAACCGTGAAGAAACAATGCTATGTGATCTAACCGAGATTTAAACCCATGACCTCACGAGCGCCGATCCCAGTGACCGCGCGGTCTAAGGCGTAGTTCTGCTGCCGAGCGCTTGCTGGGATCGTGGGTTCGAATCCCTCCGAGGGCATGGGTGTTTGTCTCTTCTGAGTACTTGTGTTGTCAGGTAGAGGTCTCTGCGACGGGCCGATCCCTCGTCCAGAGGAGTTCTACCGACTGTGGCGTGTGCTTGAGTGTGATAAAGTGAAAATAAAAACCCTATACACCTACTGTGAACAAGTAGGTAAAAGAGGGAAGGACTAAGAAAGAAAAGACCTCACGGGCACTACCTGTTTGACCACGACGTATTGTGCCAAGGTGGTTTATATCTTTAACCGTGATGTACTGAAATCAGGGCCTGGTGTTTCGTTAGGACGGGTCCTTCCCGGTTCACTTGTTAGAAATCTGTGGGGTGAGACTGTTGGACAAATTGATGCAGGAAAGATGAAAGACACACCGACCGTTGTTCGGTCCGTATTAATGCTGAACTGGCGGTCAGGCTTCTTACAGGTGGACGGCAGTATTGATGCAAGCAGTATTAGCTAATTGGCACGTGTCAGCTAAATGATGATGCTCCCTTACATTTTGTCTCGCTTTTCCATTTTTTTTTTGACTTGAACTGCTGCGTGTGTATAGTTCAGGAGGCCATGGAAAGAGAAAGGTAGCTTGCTTTTGATAGCTACCGTGTTTGCATATGAAGTTTGACGTATAAAAAAATCTGTACTTATGTTTGATCTTCAGGAATTTGCGCCTATTCTTCTTCGTCTGCCCCTTCATGGCACTTGAAGTGTTGTAGTTGTTTTTTTCTTTTTTATTATTTACTAATACTTGAGATAAACATGACGGATGGTTTCATGAACGTATAATACATGACTCTTTAAATATTTTTTCGGAGGTTTCTTTGAAACGGACGTGACCGATGTATCGTCTTCTTTTCATCTAGCCTGGGTAACCTAAAATCAACACAAACGTACATTTATTTGCAGTTGTGCTGCACCAGTAATTGGAATAGAATTGGATGAAAAACACTGAGAGGATCTGATGGAGCCCGACATTTTTACAGGCTCGTGCTGCTCTGAATATGTTGATTGTGTTCTTGCGGGATTTGACGCCGTATGGTGTGGTGGATCGATAAAAACCATTCGGTGGGACTTTTTACTGCTGCTCACAAATTGTTACATAATTTCATAACGCTGTATCAAGTGCAAAAGGTTGATAAGTCTTAAGCTGTATTCCGCTACTGTAATTGTAATTACAATAATCGGGAAATTTAGAGACTTTTTAAGGCTTAGTGTTGGTTGAAGTTGTTTTGTATGGGTGTGAAACTTGGTCTGTCACACTGAGGAAGGAACAGAGACTGAGGGTGTTCGAGAATAGGGTGCTGAGGAGGATATTTGGGCTTAAGAGGGACGAGGCGACAGGGGAGTGGAGAAGACTACATAACAAGGAACTTAATGACCTGTACTCATCACCAAATATTATTCGGGTAATCAAATCGAGAAGAATGATATGGGCGGGACATGTAGCACGTACGGGGAAAAAGCGATACATACAGGATTTTGGTGGGGAGACCTGAGGGAAGGCGACCACTTGGGAGACCCAGGCGTAAATTGGAGGATAATATTAAGACGGATCTTCGGGAAGTGGGATGGGGGCATGGACTGGATTGAGCTGGCTCAGGATAGGAACAGGTGGCGGGCTCTTGTGAATGCGGTAATGAACTTTCGGGTTCCATAAAATGCGGGGAATTTCTTGACTAGCTGAGAAACTGTTAGCTTCTCAAGAAGGCCTTTGCTCCATGGAGTTATTTATTTATTTATTTATTTATTTATTATTAGTTAGTGTCGGTTAAAGTAGGAATCTGTGGCCAGTCCGACTGTAACACACTCTTCTACGTTATCTCATAAACTGAACGATTTTCGGAAAACATTACTCAACACAAAATGTGTGCTTTGATTTTTTCTACAACTTTTGTCTGAGACATTTCTCATTCTACGAAGAATTCAGGAAGATATTATGATAAATGTACACCTGTTTTAACATTAAGATCCTCTGAATTTTGCCAATAGTATATCCATGCCACGTGATTCTCAAAATAAATACCGGTTTTTTGCCGATATATTGTTGACCATTTCGTTTTTTTGTAGAGCTGACAGCCTGTGTTCTCTGCGAAGCCGGGAGAGTGTTTTTGCAACATTTAGACAAGGTGCAGGCCTCAAAATGTCAGTGACCTCTAATTACAGTCTTGAAGATGGTTCTTACAATCTGCTTCAGTTAACATGTTCGTAATACGTTACAGTAACATGCAGTTCTTTCTATAGCGTTTACCTAGGACCTCTGGAAGACCGCATAATAACCGCTACAGAATAGGGCGGAGTTACGTGGAAATACAAACGCAGGCTGCTTGCTTCTTCTGTGTTTTCCTTCCTTTTTTCTGTCCTTTCTGTCTCTCCCTTCTGTTTTTAGCCTTTCTCTTTTCGTTCATTCTTTTCTTCCCATATTTTTCATTTTTAAGGCTCATTCGTGTCGTCGCGAAAAGCGCACATTACCTTCCTCATGTCCGTCTGTTCGCGTGTATCAGCACGGTTCCCACTGGGAGGATTTTCGTGAAATTTGATACTGGGGACTTTCATGAAAATCTCTCAATGAAATCTAAATTTGGTAAAAATCAGTCAAAAATACCGGACACTTTATATGAATATTTAAGTAAGTTTTATTGTTGCCGGCGACATTAAATCGCCATAAAAGTGCTCTATGACTGAAATAGTATCAGGTTGTTGGTCCGCCCGTGCGTCTGTCCTTCTGTCTGTCCGTCTGTCTGCATGTATTGTGCGTCTTCCACTGGAAGGTTTTACGTAAGATTTAATATTGGGGACTTTTATGAAAATATGTCCAAAAATTCCAAGCTTGGTTCAAATATGGAAAAAATATCTCGTTGCCGAGGATATTAAGTGGCCATAAAAGCTTCTGTTTCGAATGATACGGTATCATGCTTTCTTCATTACTTCTTATTGCTTCTTTTTTCTTTCTTTCTTTCTTTCTTTCTTTCTTTCTTTCTTTCTTTCTTTCTTTCTTTCTTTCTTTCTTTCTTTCTTTCTTTCTTTCTTTCTTTCTTTCTTTCTTTCTTTCTTTCTTTCGTTTATTATTTTATTTCTCGCGGTTTCTTTGGTTAATGACTGTATTTGTGCTGAACACTATTCTGAAGCATTTGAAGTCATGTTTATAGTAGCCAGTACTTACGTGTGGCTATTTAGAACACATGGTTTTAGAATCAATGTCACTGAAGCCACTGTCGTCGGCCACTGTAACCCATTCGTCTAAGTTCAAGTGCTTTTTCAGCATACTGAGTAAACAGGCTTTCTGGCATCTTCGCCTTTATTTACAGAACGCTTGGGTAATACGAAGCAATAATGGAGTCCTGCCACTCTGGTCACTCATAGTTTCACGTTGTGGTAAAAGTTATATGGACTGCACGTATTCCATTGACATTGGTGCTTATTTGTGGATGGTGTACAATTGCGTAGTTAATCACTATCGCTGCACAGGTATATTTCATTTTGCTAAGAAACGTCATGCTCCTTAAAACACTGAAGCCTAAAAGTAACGTGAATTTTACATAAAGATTCAGTCCGTACCGCACAGTAAACACACTCCGTCTTGGTTATAAAAACCAACCAATGTAGAGGGAAATAATAGCTGTTTTTTCTGATATCTATATGAAACGCATACAGTTTATGCGCAGAAGGTATAATTTCTGAGCAAAAAACCTGGTGGTACATATAAGAACCACTGGACTTTAAAAATTAAAGGTTAGGAAAATCTGAAATCAGAATATTCGCTTCTTCGGGAAAAGAACCAAAAATTGTACTCTCGAATAGAAAGTAAGAGAAAAGGTTGTAGTAAATGGAGCTAAGAACAAATAACAAGACTTCATATACACATTATTCCGCATTGTATTTATGTAAACAGAATGCAGTTACATAAGAGAGGGTCAATATTAAATGTGGTAACTTTTGTATCCTTTTCTTTCCTTATCGAAAATTTGAATCGTGCATAGGCATTATAATTTAATGCAATATTAAAAAATATGAAATACGAAGTACGTTCCTCAGATCGCAGCAACTGCCGCAAACAGTCTGTCAGTACGAAGCAGTCGAGGGGTAACTATACTTCGGTCGGTGTTGCAGTTTCCCATTTTACCATAAAATTTGTCTGTATGTAGCGGCATCGCTTATTTGGTCAAGCCGTTTCTCAATATGTCTTCAGAATTTCTCATGTGCATATTCAAATAACTTGTGTTTTTTCTAGTATTCCTTCAGGACTATAGGACTCGAGTGGTTATGGGTAAAAATCATAGAGATGGAAACTGTCAAATTTTTCCCAGAAGTTTGAACAGGCTGTATAGCAGTTTGGTCAGTAATCTGCAAATTCATTATAACAAGGTTTTCTTTCAGCTGCAAAGAATTTAACGCCATAAGACATATGACTTGCACTTAATAGTCGGGTTTCCGCTCTTCATAACTTTGACGTAGTCACTTTTAAACATAAAATCACCTAGAATTTATCTTTCCTGACCAAACAGATGTTGAATATAATCTTTACTGGTTTTTTGATACAGAAAAAGCATGTATTTGCCGACAGATGACTGTGTAAGTTCTGTAATAAGAAAGTACGGTTTAAGAACCGTGCAATGAGGGAAATATCTCTGCATGGCAAATATGTCACGACCAAGTCATCAGGGAGAGAGTGTCTGAAGGAAAGGGGAATTAAATTCTGAAATGAGGAGAAAACTTACAACACAAGCGTAGAATTCTGATGCCTACTGCAGAGTTTATAGCCTCTAGATTACAGATTCGTATTTATTTATACATGGAGCAGAGGAGTTCTTGAAAAACTCAGGCAGATAGTAAGTGTTGTTAATTTTATGAAACTCAGAAGTTCATTAATGTATTTACAACAGCCTGGCAGTTGTCCTTACTGTGAGTCGAATTCAGTCCATAACTGTAAGTCTAAATGAATGAATTCCCTTTCATTTAACACAATTTCTTCTTATTCTTCTTAATCCTTCCCTTTTCTACCTACTTGTTCACAGTAGGTGTAGAGGGCTTTTGTGATTTCATTTGATCACACTCAGACACGCACCACAGTCGGTAGGACTCCTCTGGAAGAGGGATCGGCCCGTCGCAGAGACCTCTACCTGACAACACACACTGTGCAAGACAAACATCCATGCCCCCTGTGGGATTCGAACCCACGATCCCAGCAAGCGCTTGGCAGTAGAACTACGCCTTAGACCGCGCGGCCACTGAGATCGGCGAACACAATTTCAGTAATGTGAGATCTGTCACACATTCATAGGCGACATGTTTCGGCCAGTTTGGAGATTCTACTGCAGGTAACAGGTTAGTGGAAGTTCAGTACGGAATAGTTATTCCGAAAGTTGAAACGAAATGTGTAAAAGTGTTGTGTCCAAAGGCGGAAATAAAGGTAGATCTGTCTTTGCGCAACATGAAGGCGTGAAAGGGTGTGAAGGTGCAACTCCACACATAAATGGAAATGAACGGTCAGATTTCCTCCTCCGCCCGACTGTTTTAGCTGCTGGGAGAGGTCTCCTAATAAAACTTAAATAGAAGTTTGGTGGAATCCAGGGCAGGTGTTGAAACCTGGGGCTATAGAGGAACCCTCGTCTCTGTTGATAACTGAACCTCGGTTTCTCCTTTGTCCAGCCCACAGCTTAGTCACTATACTGACTGAGCTATCCCTGAAGAATAGCTGAGAATTAAAATATATTTCTGGGGATGCTTAATATATTCCTAAAATTATTGAAAACTAAAACGTGTCTTCAGTGTTATTACTCGCAGCCAGTGATTCATGTTATTATGAGTGTTAGAAATTTTATGAACAAATTATTTACATATTTATTGTCTCAGATATAAGCCATAATTTTAAAGCAAAGTGCTGTGTTTAAGTAAAAAAATCCTAAAACATTTTGCTTGTTCACCCACCACATCCTAGATACAATATACTACACGAAGCCAACAGTTCATTTAAATTTATATATGTAGAGGAGGCCATGGATTTTCCCGCCGAACATGGCCTCCTACAGCGCCACAGCCGGAGGTGGCAGGAAACAGAAGCTGTAATGAGGGGGTATAGACCAGAATTTAAAAATAGTATGTGCATGAAACCGCCATGTTTTCTCACACAGAAGACTATTTCTATGTTTTTTCTTATATAGGAACAAATATGTATACTGTTATTGATGAAGTCAGGTTTGTTTTACAAACTGCATATGTATGCAAGAACTGCTGACTTGCGAAAAAATTCAAGAAACGCTGACTTGCGAAAAATAAAAGTGTGTCTTATAGTCTATTAATTGGGATGTTTGAACATGTGCCATCAATTCGTCTATAATATTTTTCAGCGTGGTTATTCAAACTAAACTGGAAGAAAGATGAAAAGAACCGCTTTTATTAATTCGTGTATGAATTGGCTAGTTTGCAGTTGTACGTGTAAAGGTGAGTTAAAATGTCCGAAACGGAATATAAAGTGAAAAGGATTGCCGCGACTGAAGCTTCATGTTTGAAATCGGGGGCTGGGAACGTCTTCACATTTGGTAGTGCAGAGTCTTTGATCTTATTCCGCCGCGTTGCTTGTTTTGTATGAACCTTGGCCCAATAAAATTCTAACATCACCAGTAGAGGAGAAACTCCCACAAAAATGATAAAAACGTTTCTGGAAAAGCTGATGGTTATCCAGCAGTTAAATAAAACACTTCCGTCGGCATGGAACCTGGAATTTTGTAACCGAATTTATAAATATGCAATAATTAAGCATAATATCCGAATAACACAACACTTAATAGAAAAATATCATATAGAATTCTAATGTATAATTTATATAATTATATACAATATATTTTGTATAATAATATAATATAATTATATACGATTCTATGAATTATATATGATTATATTTATATTACAAAATGTTTCAGCCAATTCACGTGGCCTCCTTCAAGGAGCCTTAGAGATAAAATAATATTCACCAACTAATGCACAAAAATACACAAATCTTTATTCGTAAAAACCTCCTACATGTTTCGACCCTGCTGGGTCATCTTCAGGGAGAATAATCTGTTACACTGTTGGATGCATTTACACAGTTAAGTGAGAATGTGATACCTCACAACGGAGGATGAAAGCAAAGGCATATTCTCACTTAACTGTAAAAGTACACCCAACAGCGTAACAGAATATTCTCCCTGAAGATGACCCAGCAGGTTCGAAACATGTAGGAGGTTTTTACGAATAAAGATTTATGTATTTTTGTGCATTCGTTGGTGAGTATTATTTTATATGATACAGTGCGCTGACATGGAACACATTAAATTTGAGTCTTACAGAACATATAAAGGAATTTAGTTTTTAAGAAGAAGCCTCCCCTTTGACAACAGTGGTTATCATATTTTACTTCAAAACAAATTTTCCAAATAGGGGAGCAATAAATGTTAATACTTTTAAAAATTGGACATATTGTTAAAACATTCCTGTTATGACTATATTTGTCAAGTGCTATTCAGAACACCCTGTGTCGCTAACGGAAGGCAGTTTACTCTGTGACATATTGTTGCATAGTGGATGAGAATTTATGCAGCTCCTATTTATGGGGTTTATGTAAATATCCACTTTAGAGAGTAGGTTTCGGGCCACTAGTCATTTGTCGACTCTCACACCATATTTCTTTAAAACATTACTTTTAATATTATCCTCACACCAGCGCATTGTTATGTCAGACATCTAATTTCCCAGCTAAAATTTTGTGTACATTTCTCAACGTAATTCACACGCTTGTGAATAATGTTGGTGTGTGTTTCAGTTGTGGTCAGTTGTGTTTTAGGATTAGTGGTTTCAGTTGTGGTCAGTTGTGTTTTAGGGTTAGTGGTTTCAGTTGTGGTCAGTTGTGTTTTAGGATTAGTGGTTTCACCTGAAGAAGAAAGTAGTGTGGTTTTTTGGCTCTTTTTGTGGCAATGGAAATGTTTCCTATAAATGTTTTCTTTTACCACTCGTGTGCAACCATTGTCTGAAACATGCATGCTGCGTTCAGTCTGATTCCTCAGAACTGCGATCTGGAAAAGGTCACATTTTTTTTGGCGCATTCTGTTTAAATGTTCTTAACCAACACGTAAGCTGAATTCTTGGAATAAAATCCTGACCCTTGAAGTGTTGTCAGTAAATTCTTTGCCCTTGTTCAAAATATACAGAATTAAAGTAATGATTTTCAGAACAAACCTCGTGTTATTTTTTTTAGTGAAGGGCTCCGTCTTCACAGGTCCTGCCGTCAAACCATTCTCACAGAATTATTTTACGCAGGCAGAGAGACATAAAGAAATGACCATACAGAAAAGAGAATTAAAAAGTTTAGAATTATCAGCTCCTTTTTGTGGAACTTGTGCCAAGCAACTCGTCATCAGCAGAAGTATGCATGTTGTATGATAAATAACTAGATCGCGAAAGATAATAATAAATTTTAAGAAATAAATTACATCCATTACTTATAAAATTAAATCCTCTCAGTATGCCCGTCTTATCTTCTCCTTCTGACAGTGTACGTACAGTTCCTTGTGATTTATTGATGTGAAACTGACTCCAGAGAAATTTTTAGGTGTAAACGATGCACGCACACACCTGACTTGACTGTGTAATTGTAAGATGGCAGCAGTAGTCCGACATGACAGCACTTGCACAAGTCATTTGCAATGTTATTAAGGTGAGATGACTGCATATGTCTGCCGAAATAATGAATGAGTGGCGCGTTTAACACTTTGAAGATTGAAATTCACCTGAACAATGTTTAACAAGGCGTTCTGGACAGAACTCGTAACGTCAAATTCACTCCTGAAAGAAATGTGTACACATTTTTGTCGTTTCTTAGTTTCTGTTGTACAAATTAATTGTGTAATTTTACACCTTTAATGAACTTAAAAAGTTTTTAATTTAAAGCTATTATTATTTTATTGTAGCCTGCCGATTTAGAACAATTTTTACACATTACTTTTCTTACGTGTCCTAAAAACAGGACTGAAATAAAAAAGTATTTTTCCAGAATTATCTTAAATGGAAGAACGATTAATGGAGCCTACCACACACAAAAAAATTTGCTTCTCCGCCGTGATTATATGAAACGTGCCGATGTAGCTCAGTACGGGTTGAACTACTGAGAAATCAGTGTTAGATGTCCCTCAGGTTCAGAAAATTCTCTTTTTTCCAAACCATTTAGGCGTCTCCTTGCACCCACACTGCCCCTTTTCAAAGGGTAAAAAAGACCCCATTTTGGGACTAAAGGAACTGGGCAGGGAAAACCACTGCCTGTATCCAGTATTTGAAGTTAAGATTGTGCGTGAGAGATGGTTCTTATATTTAATAGGATTTTAAATTACATGCTGTTTTTAATGGGACACCTGTTCAGTAGAATATATTGATTGGCAACGGCGCGATATGTTGCGATTTAATTTTCGACTTTAACCTGGAAGCTAGAACCCACAAAACCGTGTACTGAAATGTATCAATTGGAAAAGGACTACCAGGGACCTAATGGATAATATGTTTGATAGACCCCAGAAATTTTTCATGGTAATATGTTTATGGGTTACCTGAATTATTCATAGAGTATTTACGGACGGCCGTTCATTCGAGTTCGTACCTCATAGAGAACACTCAGAAGTCTCCATTACAATGACAGACTGACTTGGGGAAAATAATCTCCTCTTACTATGATATTACTAGGAACACGTGGGTACATTTTGTGAACAAAATTCTGATTTTTGTCAGTGTCAAAGCAGGTGTTATATGTACCAGTCACTGTGCTCTAAGTTTTAAAGTGCAGTCTGTAGATTTTCTCCTGCAACGTCGCACACTTACTTCCCTCTACTAACCGCGAGTGTTTCATCTCATTTGTGTCCATTTTCTTTCGTTTCGCAGTCCTTCCCTCTTCCACCTGTTCACAGCAGGCGTCGAGGTTGTTTATTTTCACTTGATCACACTCAGACACACACCACAGTCGGTAGGACTCCTCTGGGCGATGGATCGGCCCGTCGCAGAGACCTCTACCTAACAACACGCAACACTGTACAGGAGACAACTATCCATGCCCACGGTGGGATTCGAACTCGCAATCTCAGCAAACGCTCGGCCGCAGACCCGCGCCTTATACCGCACGGCCACTGAGATCGGCCGTGGCTGTTTTAATTACTGTGCATTACCGCACGTTGGCCTTCTTCAGTTCAGAGAGGTGAGATAAATACTCGGTTGTTCGGTAATAATTTTCGAGACGTGACTCCGGCGACCCTGAGGGTCCTCGTCCCTCTGCAGGACTCCGGGTACCAGAACCAGCATGATACAGCGATTTATGGTCCCACACTCAGGTATTTACGAGATTCGCTGGTGCTACAAGATGAAAAGAAAAGGAAAAGTGTGAATAATGGTGGTTGAGGTAGTTAAAGATAACGAACAGATATAAAAGAACTAAGCACCACTCCACCCCAAAAGAAGAAAAGCAAAGGGACCTAAATTTTAATTCAGACTTTGGTTATTTGTTTTTATTAAATGCACAAAATTGAGATTTGTGAGATCGTCTGGTAACATTCTTGTATTTTACTTTTAAAACACCTGGATAAAAGCAAAAAATTATAAGTATCTGGATTCTGTTTCGAGATCCAGTCAGTATCGCGCAGTAAACACACTCCGTCTCGGTTATAAAAACCAGTCAGTTAATGCTGTGTAGAAAAATAATCGCTGTTTGTTCTGAGATCCACACAAAACACATAATTACACTGTGTGGGCAGAACGTATATTTAAAGATTCAGTCCGTACCGCGCAGTAAACACTCCGTCTCTGTTATAAAAACCAGTCAGTTAATGCTGTGTAGAAAAATAATCGCTGTTTGTTCTGAGATCCACACAAAACACATAAGTACACTGTGTGAGCAGAACGTATATTTAAAGATTCAGTCCGTACCGCGCAGTAAACACACTCCGTCTCGGTTATAAAAACCAGTCAGTTAATGCTGTATAGGGAAATAATCGCTGTTTGTTCTGAGATCCACACAAAACTCATAAACACACTGTGTGGGCAGAACGTAGAATTGCTGTGTGTTAAACCTCGTGATGCGTATAGTAACCACTGGGCCTTAAGATGGCAAATTTGACATCGGGCGTTTACACTGAAATATACCGGGAAAATTTTTACTCTGAAGATGGTGGCAGTAAGATGGTCTGAATTACTGGTGAAAGTTTACCAGAACACGTGTTATCACATCTCAGTAAACAGTAATTTTTAAAAATTAACTGTGTTTCCTATTGTATGGCGAAACTCAAAGCGGAAATTACACATGAACGGAGCTACCGTCTGGGACATGACGCCGTGTAGTCTGATATATATGTACCAAAATTTAGGAAGAACTGTACTACTACTACTACTACTACTACTACTACTACTACTACTGTATTACTAATACAGTTACTACTACTACTAGTGCTAATCTTGCAGCTGAAGATGGAAGCATCTCTTTTCTCATAAACAGTGATTCGTCTTTACCAAACCACATGCCGTTACACTCCAAAATACAACACACAATATGCATAATCATCCCTGAGAGTATCTTAAATTTCATGTAATTTTCAATGTTTCTAAAACATCATCAAATGAATAAAGAAATGTGACCAGCGCAGGCTAAGATTATCGCCAGCGGATTTCGGGATGGAGTACACACGCGGTGGCCGCTCTTTTGTACGCCGCTGGCAAACAAGCGGTAGCGCGGCGCATCCAGTGACACTTGTTGTCAGAGTGCTGCAGTGATGATCAGTCCGTGTTGAACTGGAAGTACAAGCAAGAGAGCGGACAGTTCGGCGGGTAGCAGGACACTCGAGGAGAAGGAGTAGAGGGTAAAGAAATGGAAGGAGGAGAAACAGAGGAAGGAGAAGGCTGTGGAGGTGAAGAAGGAGATTAATAAACAGAAGGCAACGGGAACAAAAATATCTTCGATGTATGCAGTGTTACTTCTTCAAAACATAAACCACAAGTCAATTAAGTCGGGACTTTCGAAGTGAAAATTATTAGACGGTATTTAGGTTGTGTTCTTTTGGGCGAAGACAGTTCAAAATGTGGTAGGTGTGTGTAAATGTGTTGGATGCGTGTACTGCCTCAGTATTGTAACCGAAAGGTACAGGCACAATACAAATCAAGACAAAATCCTTCTAAACACAGCAAAGTTCCGTTTATTATACAGAACAACATATTTCGACCTATTTTAGGTCATCGTCAGTTTCAAAATTTGTGTTTAAAACATATCGAGGAAGGAATGTTCATTCCTCAGTATGATTTAAACACAAATTGTGAACCTGAGGATGACCTAAAATATGTCGAAACATGTTCTGTATAATAAATGGAACTTACTTTTTTAAGGGCGAATTTTGTCTTGATTTCTGTTATAAACAAGACAACGGAAGACGTCTATTAAAGTAGACGCACAATATTGCAGCGAACTTTAGTTAACCGCCGATCCCAGTGGCCGCGCAGTCTAAGGCGTAGGTCTGCGGCCGAGCGCTTGCTGGGATCGCGGGTTCGAATCCCACCGGGGGCATGGATGTTTGTCCCTTGTGAGTGTTTGTGTTGTTAGGTAGAGGTCTCTACGATGGGCCGATCCCTCGTCCAGAGGAGTCCTACCGACTGTGGTGTGTGTCTGAGTGTGATCAAGTGAAATCACAAAAACCCTCTACACCTGCTGTGAACAGGTAGGTAGAAGAGGGAAGGACTGCGAAACTTTAGTTAACCACACAGCAAAACACACAGTGCCTTGATCTCGTGTCTGGAAAGGCCCCAGAATAATTCACACTCTTAGGAAGCTACATGTGATTGTGTTTTCTTGTTAGTTTTTACATTGAAATGCTTACAAATCAAATACACATGATACCCAGATAGGCCGCTAGTCCTGTTTGAAACATAAGCGACATAAGTGACATCAGATCTCCCGTCGAGCTACGTAATATACATAGTACTATTATGTAATTCTTTCCCATGTAATTTCACACGTGTTATGGCTGTATGCTCATGATTTCTTGTGAATATCTCACCGGGGAGGACTGAGGTGGGGGTTGCTGAACCGACTGGAGATGTCACTTTCATTAATCACACCTGGTCAGTTAAAGTGTAGGAAAGCAGGCAACGCTGTAGTATTAGGCTCTGCTGACGTGTGAAAGCCAGCAGCGAGAATCAAAGTAACTTAATAATAATGATGAAATTTGGGACGCTACTCGGACAGGTGGGTGGGGTGGTACGTAACCTTTTGTGTCTATTTAACGACGTCTTCAATTGCTAAGATCATTTAGAATGGGTAATAGATGAATGAATCAGAGTAGAGCAATAGTGGAATGAATAATGGTAGGGGGAAACAGAAATGCTCGGAGGAAGATGTGTTCCAAGTGCCACTTTGTCCACCATAAATCCCACATACACTGGCCAGGGACTGGACATATTTGTTTAGCAGCAACATTTCAGGATATTATGCTGCCCGTCTCTATGCATTAAAATCAATTTCAGAAATGAAAACCAACTATTTACTGTTTATGTTTTATTCACTATTTTTCCTCCATTTTTCGGCGAGCTGCCATCTTCAAGGAGGATACATCGCTTTATAATGTGCTGTTCGTGCTATTATTAATAATAGCTCGGACAGCACATTTTAATGTCTTCAGTGTTTTATATAATAAAGTGATGTAGCCTCCCTGAAGATGGCAGCTCGCCGAAACATGTTGGAGGAACAATAGTGAATAAAACGTAGCAAATAGTGCACAAATTGTACATTAATTCGTTTTCATTTCTGAAATTCCAGGATATTATTGGCGAGGGGGCCAGTTCGAATTCCGGCCAATGAACCGGCTATCCTGACTTAAGTTTATCGTGGCTTTACTCAGTACCTGGATAATGTCGTGACTAAGTCAAGACCCATTCCATTTTATTGTTCAACAGTCACACTTCTGTTGCTGCAATGTAGTTTGAACTAATGGCAAGACCTTGAAATAGACAAAAATAATGATATTATAGACAGGATTTGACACTGTCTCGTGGAAAGAATACCGAGTAATATAGATCCAATATAATAACAGTAATAACTGACTGATTGTGGCAGTTGTGGCACTTGTGGTACAGGCAGCATGGTATTAATAGTGGCAGTAAAGGCAAAGTAAAAGTAAAGGTGCCCCTGTTCGCACAATGCAGGTGTGTGTAACAGTAGAGGTATGGCTCCACATATTCTTTTATATGTATCCCACAAGTCTATTACCTTAAATGTTGTTTTATATGCTTTTAGGGTGGAGAATGACTATTTCTTGGATAAGGTGTCATGAATGTAATTCCTATATCTGGTTGGTAACGTGTAAATTCATTTAAATAGTTTTTAAAAACTCGGTTTCTGCTTCACAGAAAACATGGCCTCCATATTATAAAGTTCAGCTTCTTAGTGCTCCCTGGAAAAAAATAACTGCTAATTGCAAGAAAACATGAAACGAGTAAACAGCGTCACCTAGTCGGAAATATTCAGAGTTCATGAATATAGAACCGCTATACATTTAACGGTTTGCCATTTGAAGCGCAGTGGTTACTTTATGTACCACCATGTTTAAGATTAAAAAATTTTTTCCGTTTTCCCACACAGTGGGTTTATGTGTTTTGTGTGGATCTCAGAACAAACAGCGATTATTTCCCTATACAGCATTAACTGACTGGTTTTTATAACCGAGACGGAGTGTGTTTACTGCGCGTTACGGACTGAATCTTTAAATATACGTTCTGCCCACACAGTGTATTTATGTGTTTTGTGTGGATATCAGAACAAACAGCGATTATTTCCGTATACAGCATTAACTGACTGGTTTTTATAATCGAGACGGAATGTGTTTACTGCGCGGTACGAGCTGAATCTTTAAATATACGTTCTGCCCACACAGCGTATTTATGTGTTTTGTGTGGATCTCAGAACAAACAGCGATTATTTCCCTATACAGCATTAAATGACTGGTTTTTATAACCGAGTCGGAGTGTGTTTACTGCGCGGTACGGACTGGGTCTTGGAATGACACATGTTACGTTTCCTTCTCAAATGGTTAATTACTGGTGTAGTGTTCCATTTATTTCAGTAGGCCGTCCTCTAGTATTACCAGGCGTATGGATTTCTCTCTTCCTCCTAACCAATTTTACTGGCAGTCTGACGCTGGGTCGTTTACTGTGGATAAAAAAACATTTTGTTGGTGATTTGTTGGAGGATGGGCAAGTTTGCAGGTGGCTTTACAAGGTGTGCATGTGTGTGTGTGTGTGTGTGTGTGTGTGTGTGTGTGTGTGTGTGTCGTAGTCAAGTGACGTAAGGCCCATGTTACTGACGCTGGAACAGTGCTCCACCGTGAAGAACTAGACAGATTTAGTAGACTTGGTTTAACCCAGCTCGCCACCTACCGTGGATACTTCCCTAATGGCCGTACCGCCATTACTAATCTCGTCAGCAAGAAATACAGGGTGTGCACAGCTTGAAGTGGGAACCGCTCATAGCTGCACTGCTGCATAACGATGACTCCGCCCGCTCTGCAGTACCAGGTTTCATGAGTCATGCGTTCAGGCGGAAATGTTCGCTGTAGAGCGGACGACATCAATTCCTGTATAGCGACTGATGACGTCCTGGCGTGCAAGAAAATGTGTTCCTTCCTGTCATCTGTGGCTCAACACATTCCGGTGGCAGGTAGGCCTCCGATCTCAGTGGTATTTATATGTACCACAGGTTTTAACGTTCAGAAAGTTTGCGTTTTACTTTCGAAGTGAATTTGCGTGTTTCATATGATTCTTCAGAAACACGATTATTTCCAAACACATCATTAATTGGCTGGTGTTTGCAATCGACACGTCTGTGTTCTGTTTAAGGTACAAACTGAAATTTTTATATAAAAGGAACTTGTTGCTAACTATCTAAATAACCAACCAACCAACCAACCAACCAACCAACCAACCAACCAACCAACCAACCAACCAACCAACCAACCAACCAACTAACTAACTAAGTAACTAACTAACTAACTAACTACTAACTAAATAACTAACTAACTAACTAACTAACTAACTAACTAACTAACTAACTAACTCCATGGAGCAGAGACCTTGTTGAGAAGCTAACAGTTTCTCAGCTAGTCAAGAAGTTCCCCGCATTTTGTGGAACCCGGAGGTTCATTACCGCATTCACAACAGCCCGCCAACTGTCCCTATCCTGAGCCACATCAGTCCAGTCCATGCCCCATCCCACTCCTTGATGATCCATTTTAATATTATCCTCCCATCTACGCCTGGGTCTTCCAAGTGGTTGCCTTCCCTCAGGTCTCCCCACCAAAATAGTGTATGCAACGCTTTCCCCATACGTGCTACATGCCCCGCCCATCTCATTCTTCTTGATTTGATTATCCGAATAATATTTGGTGATCAGTACAAGTCATTAAGTTCCTCGTTATGTAGTCTTCTCCACTCCCCTGTCGCCTCGTCCCTCTTAGGCCCAAATATCCTCCTCAGCACCCTATTCTCGAACACCCTCAGTCTTTGTTCCTCCCTCAATGTGAGAGACCAAGTTTCACACCCATATAAAACAACAGGTAAAATTATAGTTCTGTATACCCTAATCTTTGTGTTTTTGGATAGCAACCTGAAAGACAAGGGGCCGCGGTGGCGCAGTTGGTTGAGGCACTGCGCTACAAACCGGCAGGTCGCGGGTTCGATTCCCGATGGTGTCAGTAGATTTTTCATTGACATAATCCTCTCGGTCGCACTATGGCCCTGGGGTCTAACAGAAATGAGTACCAGGAATATTTCCTGGGGGGTAAACGCGGCCGGTGCGTAGGGCTGACAACCTTACCACCTTCAAGCGCCAATTGTCTAGAAATCTGGGAGCCTCGACCTCCTGGAACCCTGTGGGCCTGTCCAGGCCTGTAGTGGGACTGCTTTACCTTTTTTACCTGAAAGACAAAAGATTCTGCACCGAGTGCTAGCAAGCAAACTTGTCGCTTACAGATGTTTAAAATATTACTGATGTCCAGTCACTGTAACCTTTCTGAGCACAGTGGTTACGAAGCACCCCTTACGTTAACATTACAATTTGGCATGTTTTACACGCTGAAAGGGCTCAGGAATGTGTATTATGGTCGGCTTTAGAAGTTTCTTGTTACACTTAACGTTCGGATTTTCTTACTAGCACGTTAGTTGGTTCAGAAGTTAGTTCACACTATACCTGTGTTAAATTTACTTTTTCCAATGATGGCTTCGTGTGCGTAGAAACATCCCCAAATTAAAGTCAAAACAGATATTTGTAAAACCTGCCGTGCCAGGGTGTTCAGATCAAACTGTCAGAGAAGGGGCAAAGTTGAATACATTTAGAAACTACAATAAGGTCTCAGAAGATTTAAGAATTTTCTTATTTTTCTTCTGCTTCCTCCTATTTGCTTATGTGGACATGACACGTAGAAAATTGCACCATGAATACATTAACTCATCCTGTTTTTTTTGGTTAAAATACAGTATTTGTTTTCGTATATATTCGTGAAATTTTGAGTTATATTAAGGGGTACTGCTGGATATTCTTTGAGTATATTGATGGAGGTCAATATGAAAACGGCTTGAGAAATATTTCTGTTATGATTTGTTTAAAAATCATAAAATCATGAGGTAACTAACTGTTACATTACAACGACGCTTCCTCTGTGTAGGCAGCCAGGATTCTGACGTCGTCGCTTCGCAGTGGCAAGTGCAGAAGGACAAGGATTTGGGATGAAAAGACGTTTAACTCCGTAACTAATGTACCGCCTCGTGTTACGTTAATTCAGTGCACCGTACATTATTCCTATAATGGTAGACATAATTTCTCTAAGTAGCATTAACAGCTTCGTCTTTGTAATGCGAGGCGGACTGTGTTCTCTGTCAAGTAGGATTTTAATGTCTACATATAATTTAGAAGAACTGAATGCTTGACTCGACCATTTCATGACTGAGGCGGTTGGTCAGTGTTTGATCCTAGATCAGCCTATTTGGGGGTGTTAGTTGATATAGCTGTAGTGGGAGAGAGGGTTTTCCCCGAGTACTTCGTCTCTCGCTCTTAGTGTCAGCCAAGCAACCACGACAGCCATATTCATCTCATACAGCCTTATCGAAAGGACAAGCGGGGAGAAGTCCGTGAGCATGCAAACAACGCCGTGCTTTCTCTTGCCGATTCATGCAAACACATTCCTTCGGCTTACTTTCACATATTTACATTCTTCACTTTAGCAAAAATTTGGTTGTTATCCAAATTTCACTTTGTGGTGTATGCTTCTCATTAAGCCCTTTCCGCCTTCACTGCAAAATTTGCGCCCAAATACGACACTACCGACTTTACCGGAATTTCGTCAATATGCAGACTTTCAAATACATAATTCAAAATTCAGCCCAAATTCCTTCCTCAGCGCCATAGTCAAACAGTTCAACTTCTTTGTTTTCCAGCGCCCTATGTTGCCACCAGCCTACCTTTGCCAGAAGGACGAGAGGACATGGCCTAGAAACGTTCAGAATATTATATTTTCTGTTTACGTTCTAACAAATATATTGCATGTAACTGTACCCGCTTTTTCTATTGTTGCCCTCGCTCTTAGCAAATGCTTCACAGTGTTGAAGATCATGTAAGCACAGACGATGGGTTATCTCGCTGTAAGTGTTTGCTTCGATCCCCAGTATCTGACTAACAGGGTAGCGCCACGAAGAAGTTTTAAATTCATGACAGCGTCTGCGGTCAAGTTATCGTTCACGATTGTGTTAATATAGATTTTTTGATTATGGGTGTATAAAAGATTTTTTCGAAAAGAATATATTCATAACAATTTTTTATGAATGCTATCGTTGTAATTATTTTCGTGTATTAATGAGTGTGAGAACAGTAATTTATTTTCTTCGCCAGTCCAAGGTACATCCTATTCATGAGTTCATCCGCGGAAAATTTCTTAGTAATGAAAGCAGCGGTGGTGTATTTCTTTACTGATCTGTGCGACGTCAGCATACCTTCTGCAACATGTCTGTGAACCATCGTCTTTACTGTTACGGCAGCAGTATGTTCCCTTATTCAAGAATGTGTCCAATTTAAATTTTCGCAGCCCCAGTAGGAGTTTTTTTTTTCACGGATTGGCCAACATTTTTTTTTTTGCGAATGAATTTACCTGCTGCAGAGATTTAGTCCATAAATGCTTTCCATCGCAGTTATTTTATTCATGAATCCGTGTAATGTATTTTAGTTCAAGAATACAGCCGCTCTAAATGGGTTTGCTTATGATCGCAACGACGACGACGACGACACTTCGAAGGCGTATTTTTCAAGAGAAACTCGAGTATTAGTTTCGTAATTTTTGTCCGTCTGTCCGCCCATCCGCATGCAACAGCCCAGTTCTTACCGGATGGATTTTCGTGAAATCTTATTTTTGAGATTTTACTAAAATGGCCCAAAAATGACCTGGCACGGCCTTTCTTTTCTTAAACATCAAGTGTGAAGAGAATTTTGTGCCACTCTGTGTTTACTTATTTTTATTTAAAATCTGAAAGGGAAAGACAGTTTACAACAGTACGTAATGACGCTTATGATCTCGCGCCATTGGTGGTTCTCACAATTTAGACAGACAATTTAGGATTGAGCACTTTCAGTTTTAAATATACAGTATTGACCTTTAATGAATATCAATAGTAAATCTGTCCACTCAGGATACCTCGAAATATACCCATTGTAAATCTCCTGCCAAGATGCGGAAAAATCTTTTAGTGTGTCTTAAAACACAGGGTGTTTGTTTTGTAAAATTTCGATGAATTTAATAATTAGAGACAACAACAGAACTAAAGCGGTGGAAAGGATAAGCTTTGATGAAATTTCCTAAATATTTTTTAATGAATTTACCAACTTCCCCCCCCCCATGACTGTCCTCTGCCTTTGTTTGTTTATTAATGTGTCCACGACAAACTTTGTTAAGGTCAACAGCTGTGGACGACATATTCGTTCCTCTTGGAATAAGACTTCCCTTGCTTCGTACTTTAAGAGCGTTCTTGCCCTAGCCGTTAAATAAACTCCAGATAATGTTACGTATCGGAAACTTCATGATAACATCCGGTGGCAAGCAACGTTCTGCAGTAGAAACTTGTACGTGTAGAAGGGTATGGGCAATGCTAGACATGACCAAGTAGCTTATGGATATAATAAAATTCACTGAAGTAGGAAGGCATGTTGTGTTTCGAACATCAGATAAGACGAAGTTTATGATTGACCGAATTGGTCCATAACATCCTACTGGGTGCAAGATAAGTTACACTCTGAGAGCAGTACCTTAGAAATGTGAGGAGACCACCCAGCATTTATTCCTTTGAGAATTTAGCTTTTCCAACGACTGCAAGATATTTATTTTCGAGTTTCGTTATTAACCAGTTAAAGACGAAATGTGTCTGTTTTATATATAAGGAACCAGTACGTACCGCACAGTAAACACATTCCCTCTCGGTTATAAAAAACCAGTCTGTTAATGTTGTATAGGGAAATAATCGCTGTTTGTTCTGAGATCCAAAAGAAACACTTAAACGCAATATGAACACCACGCAGAATTTTTGAATATTCAACCTGGTGGTACGTAAAGTTACCGCTAGGCTTTAAAAGGTTGATGCAGATCAGTTAAGATTTTAAAGCATAAAAAACAATGTGAAAAACATTATGAAAACAATGTGAAAATATAAAAAGGATGTGAATAACAGTATGAAAAGCAATACGAAAAAGAGAATGAAACAGAATATGAAAAACAATATGAAATACAATGTAAACAAAACAATGTCAAAGCAATGATTTGGCGTTGCTCCCCTGTATCCGAAAACTATTGCGTTTTTTTGAACGTGCCCCTGCTTCTGCCGCTTCCCCTTCTCGTAAGTATGAAGTATTAGCGCAATGATACTGACTGGGAGAAACCTAAGTGCCTGGAGAAGAACCTGTTTAATTGCCCCGCTTTGAAGTACAAACTTAATCTAAAATATATATATATGAATTATTTTTTTTATGTTATGATGAATATATGGAGCTTTACAAAGACCAGTGTCTCACAAAAACACTAATCACCAACAAATGCACAAAGAGAGTTTTATCACTCCCACACTCCAACATATTTCGACACTGCTGAGTCATCTTCAGGGAGAACTTTTCGTTACCGTTACACTAAGGTTGCACTTTACAGTTGAGTGAGAATGTGCTGTTGACTGTGTACTGCGTTGTTTTTGGAGGCGTGAACTCTCTGTGGTCCGGGCCTAAACATGTGGGAGTGTGTTACGATTGATGACAAAACTCTCTTTGTGCATTTGTTGGTGATTAGTGTTTTTGTATGATATAGTGCACGGACATGGAACACGTTAAACCAGCCTCTCAATCCAGTGTAGGGAAATTTCGCGGAAATTTTTAAAAAACCACACGGTATTGCAACTTAACCTTTTAAAGCCTAGCGGTAACTTTACATACCACCAGGTTTAACATTAAAAAATTCTACGTGGTGCCCACATTGCGTTTATGTGTTTTGTACGGATCTCAGAACAAACAGCAATTTTTGCCTTATAAAACATTAAGAGATTGGTTTTTATAACCGAAGTGGAGAGTGTTTACAGCGCGGTACGCACTGAATCCTTATATAAAACAGATGCGCTTCTTCTTTAAAGGGTTAAAGGCGACAAACATAACACTGAATAAATGTTATTCGCTCCTCTTTGAACTTATTGCTTAAAGTTATTTTATGGTAAAAAATCCAAGATGTGACAAAGCGGAGTATTTATCATATGCTGAGAGCGGGACAGCGAAGGAAGGCAGAGACGTTGAGTGACCTTCACAGGTAATATGCAGGAATCCCAGATATAATAATGGGAACCGTGACATGTTGGTAATGGTGACCAGAAGACAGGCGAAGCCCACCGGTAAACCACTTTAACTCATGAAAACACAGAATGCCTCCTGCTGTTTTCTGAATGATCACTCCCACAATAAGAAGTTATGCTTAGAAAAAAAGAAGAAATAATTAAAAGAAAAAAAGGGGGACCGTAAGATAGAATGAAGTAATGGAGAATGTAACGTTAAAATGAAACGATGTTGTTATTGTTATATATAGGGACAGCTTCACGGACCGTTTGGTGCAACATCTTGTGACTGCTTGACATGCAAGTTAGTTGGGAATTTTTTAGACCCTGTTAAAATGTGCGGCATCTCGCTTGATTATATTTATGTGTGGGGTGGTGGTGGTGGGGGGAGGGGTAGGTACGTAAATGGAACAAATGTCTTCGTAAAAAAGACAGAAAGGTTACATTGAACTAACTAGATTAAAAACTTTAAAATACTTGGAACGTGTTTATAAAAGTGCAGTATGTAATTAAATTTACTTGATATTCACTAACGTGCGTCGTTTTCTGCATAAAATCCTTGTAAACGTTCTCACGGGTCTTGTATGTGTACTTTAGTATTGACATAACATATGTAAAGTCGTAACATATACCCAGTTGCGGTAAACACTGCGAAAGTTTGCCTGTTTCTTGAATGTGTGTGAAAATTGGTCTGTGGAACTGCGGGGAGGACTTGCCCTGATGTGCTGGAAAGGCATTTGGGCCTGGGAGGAAGGAAGTAACCGTTGTCTGGAGGAACCTGTAAAATAGGGAGCTTCGTGATTTGTAATTCTTACCAAGCATCATCGGGATAAATAAACGAAGGAGGCGCAATTTGTTGAGGCACTGCGCTAAAAGCCGGAATTTTGCGGTTTGGATTCCCGATGGTGTCACTGGAATTTTTCATTGACATAATCCTTCCGGCCGCACTATGGCCCTGGCGTAGATTCAGCCTTTCACAGAAATGAGTACCAGTACTATTTCCTGGAGGGTAAAGGCAGCCAGTGCTTATGGCTGACAACCTTACCACCTTCATGTGCCGATTGTCTTGAATTCTGGGAGCCTCAACCCCCTGGAACCCTAAGGGCCTGTCCAGGTCTGTACAGGGATAAATTTATTTTTGTAAATTACGTATTTAATACGTTTTCAACGCCAAGGGTATTTCGCAAAGGCCTACCACTGCTCAAGTGGGTTAGTAACTGCCCACCTCTGCGCATGGGGCAGATGGAGACGTGTACTAGAGGATAGGCCATTATTTGTATCATAACCTCTCTGCTCTCGACGGCCATTTTGCAATATGGCCTCTCTGCCGCTCCAGCTATAAACTGAATGACTCTACGTATTGCCACGTTGTGTATGTGGGGAATGGATTCATATAAATAACGTGGGGAATACGGCACAATATTAAGTGCGGTGTTTATGTGATTGTTTGGTGTTGCCTTTTGGAGTGAAAATTCCAGCGTCATCGGAATAGAATGTGACGTTACTTCCTCTGACGTCCTCGAAAGGTTTCAAGCTCGGCTTATAGTATTTTATTCCTTACTGTACACAGTGCAATGTGGTACTGCAGGAGGATCAAGAAGAGCAGTTGCACTGATGGCGTGAAGAATGAAGAAGTATTACACAGAGTCAAGGAGGAAAGGAATATCCTACATACAGTAAAACGAAGGAATTTTAACTCGATTGGTCACATCTTGCTTACAAACTGCCTTGTAAAATACGTTTTTGAAGGAAAGATAGAGGGAAAGAGAAGATGAGGAAGGAAACGTAGGCAGCTACTGGATGGTCTCAAGGAAAAGAGAAGATACTGGGAATTGACAGAGGAAGCACTAGATCGCACTGTGTGGGGAGCTCGCTTTGGAAGAGGCTGTGGACCTGTCGTAGGACGGAGGATATAATTGTGATTCTGCTGCTGCTGCTGATGATGATGTTAATTATTGATGCCGCATCCATCTTTACAGTCCCGAAAATAGAATAGATCCCTGTCAGTGTGCCATTTAAATTCTGTCGGCGTGTGAGGGAAGAGAAATGAAAGCAGAAGGTGTGATGGCGAAATCTCAAGAAAAAGACATTGAAAAACGCGGACCAATAAGCGCTTAATTCTTTAACACCAAGTGTAAATCTGTTGAGACTCAAAAATTATGATTCTGTAGGAGAACGTTTTGTGTTTCATCGAAACATACGTAATGGAACAAATTAAATCAATATAAATGTTGTTTACAAAGGGATATATCCCCTGGACTGTGGCAAACAGGTGTAAGCATTTATTGTAAGGTCATGTGGCAGGCCTGTCTAATTTCTTGGGACCTTGATCGCGGAAAATGTCAAACTTAAGTAAACACAGACTTGAACCTCAGAGGCCGCACTTGGCTGGTCACATATTTGCTCGCTCTGAGTGCTCGTTTTTATGTATAAACATGGCGGAATGCAAATAAGCATTGTATATTCGTTTGCTGCATCGATTGACTGTGCGGCTGAGAAGTTCTTAGTACGCCTGCAGATATCAGTGTGACATCAAGCTGTTTTGCGTTGGTATCTGTGGCAGATTGAAGTATTCTGCTTACGATTGGTGATACCTGTAGCAGGCAAAATAGTTCTGTCTCAGATTTTGACACCTGTAGCAGACCGAATAGTTCTAGCTCAGAGTCTTGACACCTACAGCAGGTGAAAATAGTTCTGGCTCTGGTTGTTGACGCGTGTAGCAGGCAAAATGGTTTTGGCTCAGATTTTGACACCTGTAGCAGACCGAATAGTTCTAGCTCAGAGTCTTGACACCTACAGCAGGTGAAAATAGTTCTGGCTCTGGTTGTTGACACCTGTAGCAGGCAAAATGGTTTTGGCTCGGATTTTGACACCTGTAGCAGACCGAATAGTTCTAGCTCAGAGTCTTGACACCTACAGCAGGTGAAAATAGTTCTGGCTCAGGGTGTTGACACCTGTAGCAGGTAAAATGGTTCTGACTCAGAGTTTTGTCACGTGTAGAAGTTGAAAATAGTTCTGGCTCTGGTTGTTGACACCTGTAGCAGGTAAAATGGCTTTGGTTCAGACTTTTAACTCCTGTAGCAAGTCACATAGTTCTAGCCAAGTCTGCTGATATCTGTAGCAGGTTGAATAATTCTAGACATGAATGTTGATGTTCGTACGTAACCATTTCTCTATTAATTTCAATAGAAACGCAGGCCTACGGTACTGTTTAATGTTCGTTTAAGTTTATGTATTGTATTTCGGTAAAAAATACAGGACTTTATATTTTTATTTTTATATTTTATATTTTACGTTCTCGTACTAGATATGACACAATACAGGTCTTTAGGCCAATATAGTATTTATTTAGGTTTCTATATCAGTTTTCAACAAAAATGCAGACATACGGGTCTATATAAGGTTTGTCTTTAAGTTTTATAACGGAGATATGAAACACGACGTCTGTCGTGCATACGTGGCGGCACATTGCTCCCCCTCTCTCTCCTTTTTCTTTGTTTGTTCCCCTCTCTCCCACCCTCTCAGCCATTCACGTGTCTGATCATTCCGAACCCCGGAAACACAAACCTGTTAACCAAAGAGTCCATCTCTTGTAAGCACAGTTAAGGATGTCTTTGTAGGCGGAGTCAGCAGGTCTCCCATTCTGACCTCGGTAAGAGTAACAACAGTTCGAGCAGCGATGCTGCGTGTCACTTGCCTTTTAATTAGCGTCGCTCCTGAGGCGTGCCTAGACTGCAACTGAACGCCATTACCTCGCAGTTCACAGCTGTTTTGACTTCTATTTGATTGTCGGAACTTATAAAGCAGGACACGTTGTACACTGAGCTAAGGTTGATTATTATAATAACTAACACACGCACCACCAAACTTCGAAAATCTGCGTGTTTGAGTACCATGCATAGACATCAGTGACGTAGCACTTGAGGGGTGAGAACCACTGTTCTCTAGGTTGGGTTTTATAATGTGATTTGTAGAAGAAATAAGATTACAAAACAAAGGCTTGCAACTTACCACAAGCAACACTTACTGCGCATGCGCTGGAGGATCTTCTATGCCGCTAATGAGTAACGATGCGTCTGAGATCAAAGGCCAGCACATATAAAGCCTCTCTCTTCGGTCAAACACTTTTAGGTACCCCTTTAGCATAAGTAAAGTTTCTAACAACATTTGGAGGAATAAACGCGTCAAGTTAATGTTTACAAAATGGAGAAAACTGATTTTTCCCTTCCTGAAAATCGAGGCAGTAGGTTCTGTCAAATTTTTTGTGAATTTCTGCCAATCTATAGGCCGTAACATTTCGTGAAATTCGATATTTTACAGTTAGCGTCATGAGATAATCATTGCTCGTAAGTGATCATTTGATGAATGCAATCGTTTTTTAAAATCTTGTCGGTTTCATACGGATTCTGAGAAAGATAAGTGTCAGTAGTCTGGAACTTTATGCCTTTGTCATTTTCGTTAATACCTGTAAGCTACAGGAAGGTTGGAATGTCGTAGGTTTGTAGATTTTATGCACACATAACAAATGAAAGTTATATCCACAGTGTTAAGAAAATGCCCACTCCCATCCTTGTCTCTGTTTCATTATCACAGTTTAATTTTCTCCTTCCCGTTTTTCCTTCGGCTCTTCTTCTTCCTCATTACCACTCTTTATTCCTTAATTTTACATCTCTCTACTTAGCTTTGTTTCCTTTCTCGCAGTAATTCCTGTTTTCTCTCCAGTTTCTTTGTCAAATTATTTCTGTCCCTCTCTCTTTTGATTCTTCCTTCATTCCTTTTCCTTCACGCTTTCCTTCCTTCTAGAACACAAAGAAAGAAAGCTTCAAAACGGTCAGTAACTCGATACTGTGTCCGGTGTAGCGAGGTAACGCCCGCCTGTCCAAGTCATTCTCTCCACTTGCAACAACTTGTTTGACCCATGAACTGCGCGCGATTCTGGCGCCGGCCGGCATCTTAGGCTAATTAGCGCTCACAACGGGGCCAACAATGGATGATGATGATAAATTATGACGATGATGACGATAACAGCGCTGTCGAAGTGTAAGACATGATCGCTAGGTGTCAGCACTTTCGTCTATCGACGTCAGCACGGTCGCTTCCTGTTTCTTTCCGTCCATCTTGCTGGCATTTGACGCCCCTCAGCAAGTCCAGACACATTTACTTAAATACTTAAATACAGGGTGATCTCATGAACTTAACTTTACTTAAATACAGAATGATCTCGTAAACTTACCTTTACTGAAATACAGAGTGAGCTTATGAACTTACCTTTGCTTGAATACAGTGTGAGCCCATGAATTTGCCTTTACTTGAATACAGGGTGTGCTCATGAATTTACTTTTACTTGAATACAGGGTGTGCTCATGAATTTACTTTTACTTGAATACAGGGTGAGCTCATGAATTTACTTTTACTTGAATACAGGGTGTGCTCATGAATTTACTTTTACTTGAATACAGGGTGTGCTCATGAATTTACTTTTACTTGAATACAGGGTGAGCTCATGACCTTTCCTTTACTCGAATACAGGGTGAAATCATGAATTTACCTTTATTGAATGCAGAATGAGCTCATGAACTTAACTTTAAAATTGAGGGATCATCATTCTGTTGTGTATATAATCGACTTGTCCCGTCTTTTGTCAGAGTAAACATAATACTTCTCGCATGTAGTGTTTTTTCTCTACAACATGTTTCGCCCTCGTAAGCCGGCCATCATCAGGTAGAAGTTACAAGATCATGAAATCAAAAACGTATGTTTACTTGAACACACGAATTTACCTTCACTTGAATACAGGATGGGTTTGATACACTTGCCATTACTTGAATATAGAGTGGGCCCATGAAATTACCTTCACTTCAGTACAGAGTGAGCTTAACATTTTAAAGCCTAGCAGTAACTTTACGTACCACCAGGTTTAACATCAAAAAATTCTACTTGTTGCCCACATTGCGTTTATGTGTTTTGTACGGATCTCAGAACAAACAGCAACTTTTGCCTTATAAAACATTAAGAGACTGGTTTTTATAACCGAAGTGGAGAGTGCTTACAGCGCGGTACGGACTGAATCCTTATATAAAACAGATACGCTTCGTCTTTAAAGGGTTAATAAACTTGCAATGACTTGAATACAAGAAGAGTAGAGAAGAATTGAGTCTCACTGTTGTTCATTGTAAAGCAGTTACTGTAGATGCAGCAACCGAGTATTCCAACATTAAATTTAACCCTTTAAAGACGAAACGTAATCTGCTTTTTATAAAGACTCAGTGCGTACCACGCAGTAAACACTTTCAACTTCCGTTATAAAAAACGAAAGATTTGCTGATGTTTACGGTAAAAGTTGCAGTTTGTTCCGAGTTATGTACAAAATACATAAACGCGATTTGAGCACTATGGAGAATTATTGAATATTAAACTTCGTGGTACGTAAAGTTACCGCTAGGCTTTAAAAGTTTAATTTGTTAACTACATAACAATTGTAGCTTCATGTCCAAAAGTTCAGGTGCTGTGTTTGCCTACTTCTACTAATGACGTGGGCATTTGTGTTCACTCTTTAAATTGACAAGTAATTAGCCTGCAAATAAACACTCAAAACGGTCTTTTGCATTATGCCACTTTGTGTTCTGCTAAATTTTACAAGTAGTTATCACGGAAATATTTGTCATTACCTGGAAAACAACTCGCTAATTTTTACGCCTTTCGAGTGCGTTCGCAAAGGAGTTGTGTATAAAGGGCATGGACGTGGTCGTGTCCGTCCGTCCTTCGGCCTGTCAGCGTGGAAAAATTAGACGCCCCAGCAGAAGGATTTGGTGAAATTTCATATTTGGAAATTTTATTAAATTTGTATATATATTCCGATTTTTTTTAAAAAAAATTTGGACACAAATTACGAACACTTCGCTTGAAGACCAACTGGCGTTTATGACGACATCTTGCCGTGACTGGTCTTTGTAATGGAGTGAGGTAGGGCCTGAGGCCGAAGAAAAAGTTGACGGTTGCGGTGAGTACAATAAATAAGGTACCTTGCCGTGTACGAAATATTCGAACACGACAAACTGTAAAACCGTTTTTAGGATGTGTAAAAAATCTTATACTCTGTGTTGTGTAAAACATTTTAATGCCCGTTTAAAATACTCGAATTTTTAATGTTTTTTCGCAAACGATACTAGTGTCAAATCTATGTACAGAAACAGGGCAAATATGCCAGAAATGTTACACGCTGCGGACAAATTACAAATTGTTAACGAATGCCATTTCGAATGGAAACCTATTTGTATTTGGCCTGTGCCATCTCTCAGGCTGTTAGTTGCCGGCTTCTAACTGCGGAGGTTCGAGTTCGAGCACAGAACATTTCATATGAGTTTTAATGGCGGACAAAGTGGTACTGGGATTGGGTTCTCTCCTAGTACTTCGGTTTTCCTCAGTCACAATCCTTCCACTAATGTTCCTTCTTCATTCCCCCACCTCCCACACTGTATTATGACAGCAATTGACACTGTCGTGTCATTGTAATTGGGAGGTCCCTGGTGCCAATATTAACCTGGGGGATGATTATGCCATCTTGCCATTTTAAACATTCCCCCGGTCAAGATTCAAACTCGCTGTCTTCCGATATTTTACTGTTTGATCTAATGCATTCATTGGACCCTTTTTTTTTTTGCGGGAGTCGGTGCATTCTACGGACTTGAATTCTTCACATGCTGTCGTTCTCGGTGCACCGTACTTTCGTGAAGGAATCTTAGCGGGCTATGAATTTAAGTGCAGGAAAAACAACCGTCAGTCAAAACATTCTTCATGTATTGATTTTATTGTGCTACATGTTCCGGCTCGGGTATGGCGCCATTAAATATAAAATGTGAATTTAAGACTCCTCCATCATGGGCAGTAGTTAGAAGGTAAACCCCCGCGTCATTGAAGGATTAAGTTACGTGCAGAATTGTGGCCTGAATCAAAAAGAATTTAACTGGGCAGGTTAGTGTAGCAGTAAAATTTTATAATTTCGTCCACAGTAAAATACAGGCCAAATCCCTTTCAGCATAATGTTTATGTTTAGGTAGAAACGTTCTGTACCTTCCACGAACTAAAGAAAAGGAAGCGCCGGAGTATTACCACGATTAGTCCACGTTCATTTCTGACCAAATCCTTTCTATTTCATCACCCACGCATCATCATTCTGTAATAGTGACAGTCTCATGAAAGGAAACGCGCCCGTACGCACACAGACACACAAAAGAGAGATGGATTTCAAAACATACGCATTCATTGGATACAGCCAATAAGGTCAGTGGTAGCCTGTCCTGTTTGTTTTGAAATAGAAATTAAATTGAATAGCTTCTTCTTCTTCTTCTGCTTCTTCTTCAGTTTCAGCGAGCCTGTTGATGTAGAGGAATTACGTGGGAGAGCTCTGTGATTGTTGAATCACGACTCCGCAAGACGCACTGTTCTTTCTGCATGCCCTCTGCATTCCTTGTGATGGTAGCAGACAGGCAGACAGGCAGACAGACAGACAGACAGACAGACGTGTCTCAACACGATTCAGCCGGATTACCATTTCTAAACTTCTAACATTGCGCCCCTTTAAGTAATATTAATGGGTAGGCCAAAATGCTAGAAATTAATACGTAAAACTTGTCTGACAAGACACCTGCTTTTAAAGACTTGTTGCCATACCATCTGCACATCAGCGACTGCATGCCTTCTTCGCTTAACCCTTCGAACCCTGATGATGATGTTGATGATGATTGTGATAATAATAATAGTAGTAATAGTAATAACTCCATGGAACAGTCCTTCCTGAGAAGCTAGTCGGTTTTCAGTTAGTCAAAAAATTCCCCCTGCCTTTGATGGAACACACGTGTTCATCACCATTTTCATAACAGACCGCTACCTGTTCCTATCCTGAGCCCAGACTAATCCAGTCTAAGCCGCCCATCCCACTGCCTGAAAATTAATTTTAATAATAGTATCCCATCTACGTCAAGGTCTTTCAAGTGGTCTCTTTCCTTCGGGATACTGAAAAATGGGCGGCAAGACATTTATATTCGGTCAGTACCGGGTATCTCTTTCTCTGGGGTTAAGCGGCAGGGACTTGCGGCAGACTGCTCACCTTTGTCTATCGTTGAGGTCAAGAAGGAGTGGAGCTGTAACTTTACTCCCCCTGTACGCCTTCGTAGTGTGCACAGAGACAGTATTACCGTTGGCATTTAACCCTTTAAAGACGAAGCGTATCTGTTTTATATAAGGACTCAGTGCCTACCGCGCTGTAAACACTCTCCACTTCGGTTATAAAAACCAGTCTCTTAATGTTTTATAAGGCAAAAGTTGCTGTTTGTTCTGAGATCCGTACAAAACACATAAACGCAATGTGGGCACCACGTAGAATTTTTTAATGTTCAACCTGGTCGTATGTAAAGTTACCGCTAGGCTTTAAAAGGTTAAAATTCCCTCTGTTGTGAAGCATGGCGTTACTTTGTTACTGTAGAACAGCTTAAGGCTTATAAATGTGACAGTTACGAAATATTTTCTGAAATGATGTAAAGTGATGGTTGTGAAATGTACTTCCACGAGAGAAGTCTCTGAGACCAAGTAATGTATGTGTAGAGAGGTTTGCCGCTCTTACGTTAGTTAACCACTAATCCACGCTACTTGTGTGCCTTAAACGTCCTCAGTTTATATAAGGCACTCGATGACGCTCGCACGCCGTGACTGATCAACCTTGATGCTCGTGTTCATTACAGGTGACATCACGTGAGATCGCGAAGTGGGAGTCCAGCGGGGTCTCCTCCCAGTTTATTCGGTTTTCCCCTGCTAATCATCACTTCACCATTGCTCCGTGTTTGTCTGTCACTTCCCGCTGAAATGAGACCTAGCCCCCTCAGTCAGCACATTGTTACACGCGTAATGTTAAGTTCTGCCTTCACGTGCCTGATTTAGCACTTGACTGCTAGCTAAGGAAGTGTTTTGGAAAGGCGCATTTGGTTGGTCACGCGACGTGTCTTCGGATGATAATGTGATTAGTGAAAATTACTTGGAAAACTACAACTAACGGGGGGTACGCGGTGGTGCGTTTGGTTTGAGGCACTGTGCTACAAACAGTAAGGAAGCGGTTTCGATTTCAAGTGGTGTAATTGGAATTTTTCATTGACATAACCCTTCCGGCTGCACTATGGCCCTGGGGTCGACTCAGCCTTTAACAGATATGGGAAGTAAAGGCGACCGATGCATAGGGCTGACAACCTTACCACCTTCATGTGCCGACTGTCTTGAAATCTGGGAACCTCAGCCTGCTGGGTACTTCAGGGCCTGTCCAGGCCTGTAATGGGATTGCTTTATATTTTTTTACGACAAAGGAAGATGCCGTGGCCTAAATTACTGTCAGGTTTTTTGTCTTTATTTAGTGAAAGAAATAAGCATCTCGGTAGACCTGGTTACCAGCCCGAGGTTTGAACTCTGGAACTTTCAGATACAAAGCAGGTGTGATAATGATTCCAAACCGGCATTCGCTGGTGTTGAATTTTTCTCTCAGCTGCTACTATTACTTATTGTCAGTTTCTTTGGCTTTTGACGACTATGGCTCTTAGCTTCGATAAGCGATCTATGCTTACGTTTCCATATGGATACACTTTCATAATTTTAATGTTAGCCAGTGAGGACGTTGGATATTCTGACGTAAATATGGTCGGCATGCATTCCGATTCTGTTGTAAGTGTCTTGCTGGCGGGCAGGCAGCGCTAAATACTGATGACACCGTCTGTTCTCCAAGAGTAGTGCTAACAATTGCATATCAGAAGGTCTATCTTTAGCTGCTGAGATGACAAGAAGAGTTAACGTGTTTTCATGCTGAGAATAATGACTCTCATAAGCAGCGAGTGAGCATCTATAGCGACTGGGGTGGTCGCATGGCGCTTGTGCTGCCATTCGATCCCGGAAGGCAGAAATCTGTATTTGGCACTGTGTGTGTGTCTGTCGGTCTGGCCTTTCTCTTAGAGGATGATTTGACAGAAATATGAAGAGAATAGAATTGGGAAGGAGAGCAAGGGAACAGATAATGTAGTTAAGAAATGAGGAAATAAATGTTTTAGATGATGAAAGGAAATGAGTGAGGTTAGTGGAAAAATGAGAGAAAAAAGATTAAATTTAAATCTCCAACAAAACGGAAAGTGTTATGGAAAATCAGAAATAAATGCAGAAAGAAGGACTTGAAACATTAATAAAAAACAAAGTACAGCAGAAGGGAAATAAGAAGGAAGTGAGGAAAGGAGGGAAAAGCAAAAAATAGAGAGAGAAAGGAACAAGCAGGACACAATCATAAACTCATATGATAAGACTGAAGACACGAAAATAAAGAAGAGAATGTGAGAGAGAATGAGAGAGAGAGAGAGAGATGGATTAGCCTACACGTCCATTTTCGAATTCTGTTTGTGTTGGCTTTATATTCGTCAATCCCCAAGCCTAGTGACTGCTGTATATACTCACCGGGTTTAGCATGAAGCGCTCCCTTTACTAATGCCCTCACTGTGTGGTTACGTGTTCTGTGTGACTCTCTCAACAAAGTGAATTTACTCTCCTCTGCATGAATAACTGACTGGTCTTCGTAACCGAGAGAAAGCGTGTTTACTGCGCGGTACAAAATTCGTGTTTAAATACAATCCACGTGAATCGTAGCCTTCCAGTTTTGAACATGCTTTTGCATACACGGGTTTTTTAAAATGTACCATGTATTGTGCTTCTTTCTACAAAATTACAGCAGTGTCTGGTATCATGTGTACGTTCGTAGTTTTATCTATGCTGATACACAATGTTTTCTGCGGTAACTTCCTGGCTATGGCTGCGGTTTCGAATCCCGCCTGGGGCATGAATGTCTCTTCTGAGGGTTATGTGCTGTCAGCAGAGGTCCCTGCGACGGGCTGATCACTCCTCCAGAGGAGTCCTACCGATTCTTGTGTACCTGAGTGTGATCGTGAAGCCTCGATAATGAGAAGGCCCTGGCCCACTGGGGGCTGTTGGGCCATGGGCAGAAGATACGTAATGTTTGTATTCATTAGTTGCCCTCTCGGTTTTGACAGTCTTGGTCAATTTTGAAACAACCACCACCACCACCACCGCCGCCGCCGCCGCCGCCGCCACCACCACCACCACCTCCTCCTCCACCACCACCTCCTCCACCACCACCTCCACAATCGTCACTGCCACCACCACCACCGCCACCAACACCACCGCCACCACCACCACCGTCGCCGCCACCACCACCTCCACCACCACCTCCACCACCACCTCCACAATCGCCACTGCCACCACCACCACCATCGCCACCATCGCCACCACCGGCACCGCCAACACCTCCACCATCGCCACCGCCACCACCACCACCGCCACCGTCACTACCGACACCACCACCGCCACCACCACCGCTGCCGCCACCGTCACCACCACAACCACCGCCACCGCCGCCCCCACCACCGCCCCCACCACCACCGCCGCCGCCATCACCGCCACCACCACCACCACCACCACCACCGCCCCCACAACCACCACCACCGCCACCACCACCACCACCACCGCCCCCACAACCACCACCGCCGCCACCACCACCGCCGCCGCCGCCACCACCACCGCCGCCACCACCACCACCGCCGCCACCACAACCGCCACCACCACCACCACCACCCACTTTCGTTTGACCATGACCAATGTCATCGTCAGTATTACACGTCACACTCATTACGTGTAAAGTGCGTTAGTTGTCCAATAAACAAGGCACTCGGTCAGTTGACAATTCACGATACCCATACAGTGCTCTTAGCACGACAATTTCGTTACTTAACACTCAGTAACACTTCATTTGCCTGCATCTCATTTATGTAAACGAGATTGCGTTTGGCTACTTGTGGTGACGTGTCTTTATCTTTAAGCAAAGTGGGTGTTCCTGATTGGATGCTGGAGTTTCATCTGTTGTAGAAGTGACACCGAAGGTTGAGTGCAGATTTGTTACACTGCACACGTGCAATTTATAGACGGCTTGTTATTTCCTTTNCACCCCCCCCTCCTCCACCACCACCACCGCCGCCACCACCACCGCCACCACCACCACCACCACCCACTTTCGTTTGACCATGACCAATGTCATCGTCAGTATTACACGTCACACTCATTACGTGTAAAGTGCGTTAGTTGTCCAATAAACAAGGCACTCGGTCAGTTGACAATTCACGATACCCATACAGTGCTCTTAGCACGACAATTTCGTTACTTAACACTCAGTAACACTTCATTTGCCTGCATCTCATTTATGTAAACGAGATTGCGTTTGGCTACTTGTGGTGACGTGTCTTTATCTTTAAGCAAAGTGGGTGTTCCTGATTGGATGCTGGAGTTTCATCTGTTGTAGAAGTGACACCGAAGGTTGAGTGCAGATTTGTTACACTGCACACGTGCAATTTATAGACGGCTTGTTATTTCCTTTACGGTTGCTAATCATACGTCTGTTGAAAGCCCCATAGATTGATAAGCAAAAGCGACTAGCACAGATATATAGACAGTGTAAGCAACCACAAGATTTAGCTTGAGGTACGTGTCAGTTACTGCATAACTCATAATTTAAAAGGTATTATTCTTATTTTTATTTATCTTTGACCATTCTTTGGATTGTTCCGTGATTGGTATGCTTATGCACTAACGGCAGGTTTATTTCGCCGTACCTTGGGGATCCACCGTGAACAATAAATCGTGTATTACGCTGCTTCTTTCGTTACTGTTAGCACTCTAACGCCATATTTATTGTGGTTTTCGTGAACAGTTTTAACCCTTTAAAGACGAAGCGTATCTGTTTTATATAAGGACTCAGTCCGTACCGCGCTGTAAACACTCTCCACTTCGGTTATAAAAACCAGTCTGTTAATGTTTTATAAGGCAAAAGTTGCTGTTTGTTCTGAAATCCGTACAAAACACATAAACGCAATGTGGGCACCGCATAGAATTTTTTAATGTTAAACCTGGTGGTACGTAAAGTTACCGCTAGGCTTTAAAAGGTTAAAACGGATTTGTCTTAGAACCTGGACAATGATACCTAGGAGACTTACCACGCACTGTACCAGTAGGTGTTGAAATGTGACCACTTGATTCGCTGTTACCATCGTCTTCCCCTTTCTGCGAAGAAAAATATATTGTTTTGTTGTCTTGGGAAATATTGCCACTGTACAGGCCTGCATGAGTGACATCACGAAAGATTACTTTCAAACAGACAGCGCGTACGTATAAGATCGGGGAATAAGGTAACCCAATTTTTGGAGAGAAGGATTCCAATTGCACGTTTAGAATACTGCGGCACACTTTTGTGATATTTTTCAGTATAGTACCCTTGCCTTTTAATGCATTTTTCTCACTGTGTGATCAGGTTATCCGTACCTTTGCACTAAGAGTCTGAACTCCACCCTTCAGTGCTGAATTCGGTGCACTGTACAGACTTTTATTTATGTGTGTCTAGCCGGTCAGGCTACACTCTAGTTTCGTGACGCATTTAAGGTACATGTAAGTTCAAGACCACTCCGTCCTGGCCAGTACCTGGAGTATGACAGTATCATTACTCAAGTGTTCAGAGCTAGGTGGTTACTATATATACCGTCTGCTTTAACATTATAAAATTCTGTATTTTTCCCACACAATGTACTGATGAATTTCGTACGACTTTCACAATATATACAGGTATTTCCCTAAATATTATTAACCTTTTAAAGCCTAGCGGTAACTTTACGTACCACCAGGTTTAACATTAAAAAATTCTACGTGGTGCCCACGTTGTGTTTATGTGTTTTGTACGGATCTCAGAACAAACAGCAACTTTTGCCTTATAAAACATTAAGAGATTGGTTTTTATAACCAAAGTGTAGTGTTTACAGCGCGGTATGCACTGAGTCCTTATATAAAACAGATACGCTTCGTCTTTAAAGGGTTAACATTTTAAAGCCTAGCGGTAATATTACGTACCGCCAGGTTTGACATTAAAAAATTCTACGTGGTGCCCACATTGCGTTTATATGTTTTGTACGGATCTCAGAACAAACAGCAACTTTTGCCTTATAAAACATTAAGAGATTGGTTTTTATAACCGAAGTGTAGAGTGTTTACAGCGCGGTACGTACTGAGTCCTTATATAAAACAGATACGCTTCGTCTTTAAAGGGTTAACATTTTAAAGCCTAGCGGTAACTTTACATACGACCAGGTTTAACATTAAAAAATTCTACGTGATGCCCACATTGCGTTTATGTGTTTTGTACGGATCTCAGAACAAACAGCAACTTTTGCCTTATAAAACATTAAGGGACTGGTTTTTATAACCGAAGTGGAGGGTGTTTACAGCGCGGTACGCACTGAGTCCTTATATAAAACAGATAGGCTTCGTCTTTAAAGGGTTAACCTGTTTTTATTTATAATGGAGACAGCCTGTGTTTTCTGTGAGGTAGGGGCTGACTTTTGTATGTTATTAGCGGCCACCGTATGTGTGACGGGCTCAAAATAAGACCCGCGTCCTAGCCTAGCCTGTCGCAGTTTAGTTCTCTTGTAGCTGTTTAAATCCGGGTGGTGGCGTCAGTTGCAAAGCAAACTGTGTTGTAGCCATGGAAACCAGAAACCAGACAGCTGTGGAAAACTTTGTGTGACTTCCGTGGTTTCAGTCTTTGAGCGCGACGTTGATGAGATGTGCGCGCTTCTGGGATATTGCGCAGCGTCGAGTGGTAATACTTTACCGACGTTTCGGGACAACGTATATCTCCCATCTTCAAGGGACAAGAAGTCCATGGAGAAGAAATGAAAAAAATCTTGACCCTTGAAGATGGGACCGATAAGCCGTCTCGAAACGTCGGTAAAGGTTACCGCTCGACGCTGCGCAATACTTCGGAGGAGCGCAGTTCTTTTTGTGACTCACTCACTCTAATCGAATCGAAACAAAAAAGTAAAAATATCCCATTACAGGCCTGGACAGACACTGAGGATTCCAGGAGGTTGAGGCTCCCAGATTTCTAGACAGTCGGCACATGAAGGTGGTAAGGTTGTCAGACCTATGCAACGGCCACCTTTACCCCCAGGAAATATTCCTGATACCATTTCTGTTAGAGGCTGAGTCGACCCCAAGGCCATAGTGCGAAAGAAATGATTATGTCAATGAAAAATTCCAATGACACCATCAGGAATCGAACCCGCGACCTAATCGAATCAAACCCATAATGTAATTTAGATTTAAGTGAAATTTTTGGGGGAGACAAAATGGTAGTGGAAGAGGATTTTCTGCTAGTAATGCGTTTGCTTTCTGTCAGGACCATTGCACCATTGCTCCGTGCTTGTTTTAGGACAAGCGTAAGTGGCTTTCACAACATTAAAAAAAAACAGCGTTCTTCCAGTTATCGATAATTTTGAAAAAATCTTACTTTTTCCTTGCTTCAAAGAACCAAAGCGAGTGGCACTTGGAGGAGAGAAGGCTCGGCATTCAGTTTGGCTCTTTCAAGAGATCTGTTTTCAAACAGTGGTCGCCATACTTTCAGACACTTCTGTAGTACACAGCTTGGAAGTTAGCAGCGTTTTCTCTTTGTTTGGTGTAGTAACAGCTTTAGGCTAAATACACAATTAAGCAGTTGAAGGCATGGAAAAGTAGTAAGAACAACAAGGAGAAACAAGACAATATTTACTTCCCTCCGGGTGTAAGCATGTGGATTGATCGTGGTGTCGTGGATAGCCTGAGAATAGGTAGGCCTATGTACTTCTGAAATGTATCTACAGTTTTGGGACACTTTTGCGTAGTCGCGGGAAAAATCCTGCCGGCTTCGTCTTGTCAGTCCGTCCGCATTTATCAGCAGGGCTCCCTCTAGAAGGATTTCCGTAAAATTTGGTATTGGTGACTATTATGGAAATCTATGGAGAAACTCCAAAACTTGGTTAAAATCGGACAAAAATGTGGGAAAATTTGCATGAAGATCGAAGTACGTTTTGTCGTTACCGGCGACATTAAATCGCCTTAAAAGTGCTGTCTTCAAGTGAAATCACGGGCTGTCATGGTAGCCGAGGTGGTATAAATATCAGGCGAACTCGCCACGATGTTACCTTATACGTACACTTCCCCTCTTGATAAGAGTGAATCCATGGTAAAATTCTTTTTGATTTACGATCCATCATATTAGTTTGTACTTTCCAGAGAGGCTACTGCAGTATAATTCGACATACACCTGTAGAAGTTTGTATCTGAGAATACAAGGAGAGTAATCTGCTTATCTTCTTTTCAGTTCTGCCAGTCTAAAGCAAAGCAGTTTTGTTAAAGTAAAGTTTAGAGGGCGTTGCATGTAATCTCCAGTGGATGGCAGTACAGTATGAAGCTGTTGGCCCGTAATTAAGTTATTTCGTCTCACTTTCTTTCATGGGGCATTTCGTTCACATAAAACAATTTTCCTGTCAGTATTAGTGTTTATAATGGATGTAATATTTCATACGGGATGAAATTTGTGAAAAGTTGTCTTCTGTTGCTGTTTCACGACTGTGTGTACCGTACGGTAATGAAACTGGTAATTCGCTTAGATGATGCGTCCCCCTACCCTCCCCCCCGCACTGAATTTTGTGGCTGTAAATCAAATTCTTACACGTGATGTACTTTAGAGTTTTAGATATTGAGAATCTTTCTTTTAAGCCTTTAAAGACGAAACGTAATCTGCTTTATATAAAGACTCTGTGCGTACCGCGAAGTAAACACTTTCAACCTCGGCCATAAAAATGAATGAGTTGCTGATGTTTACGGCAAAAGTTGCTGTTTGTTCCGAGATATGTGCAGAATACATAAACGCGATTTGAGCACTATGTAGAATTTTTAAATGTTGAACCTGGTGGTATGTAAAGTTACCGCTAGGCTTTCAAAGGTTAGACACTGAAGACGGTTCCATATCGTGCAATGCAGCAATGGAATCCCAGAACACACACACACATGCACGCACGCACACACTATTAGTGTTTCAACTAATTACGAAAATTAAGAAAGTCTTGGTAAAAACTGCTAAATGAATCCTCCGTATCTTTAGCTGTTGAAGTAATATTTTAGAAGTCGGTTGTTATCTGATAGAGAACACACGCCTTCTGCATTTCAAACGTCAGTTTGCTAATGTTCCCGCAAACAACCATTGTCTGTTGTAACAATCAGAACAAGTGCATCAATAAACTGTTAGGTTTTCCATGTCCCTTTGCAGGGAATTTCTAATTTGAGACGCTAACAAACAAACAAAACAAAATAAAACGAAACAAACAAATAAACAACAAACAAATAAGAAACATCGAGGGAACTGACTCCATGGAAGAGACTTCTTCCTCAGAAGCTGACAGTTCCCTATCCAGTCAAGACATTTCCCTGCTTTATACCACCCGAAGGTTCATTCTCGTGTTCACAATATCACGCCGAATGCCCCTGTCTGAACCAAAAGACTTCTCCCACGTCGTCCAATTAGCTCTAAGATCCATTTTAATATTATCCTGTAGTCTACGCCCATGTCCTTCAAGTGGCCTTTTTCCTTCCCAGTAAACAGTGTGGACGAATTTTCGTGTTATTTAACACTGAAGAACGTGGTGCACATATTTACCGCTACTGTGCAAGGGGTTACAAAACGTAGTTCGGCTGTCTCTGTTACAGAAATTAACAGTCTTAAACCAAGATTCTCATACTGTCCCTGATAAAGGTTTGACTCCGTCCGCCACCTTCACTTGATAGATATATACATAAATATATATATAAAGTTACAAACTCCTTAATTTCGGATAAATTCTAAAAGGTTTTGACGACGGTGTATAATACTGTGTGCTGACGGGTTTATGGACTTTATCCAGCGTCCGAAGAGTAAAATATTAAAAATATTAAAAAATTAAAATCACAGCGTTTCGGAAGTTGGTTCTACTTCCGTCCTCAGGTGAATGGAGGGGGGAGAAGAGAAGAACACCTACTCTGTTGGGCCCATTAGACACAGCTAGCCTCCATCACTCCAGTGATTTTAATATTTTACTCTTCGGACGATGGATAAAGTCCATAAACCTATCACTACACAATCCTTAATTTCAGCCCATCAAGTGACCTTCAGAAAAATGTATCTGGTCTTGGTGCGTGCAACACAATATCAGCTTTGTATAAAGTTTCAAAACGAATACCACAAAGGATCTGTATATCTCCGCGTTGTTAATGACATCTACAAATATTTACGATTTTTTTTCTTTATGTTTTCAGATCCTTTGAAAAGACCGGCATTTTTTACTGTCCATAGGTAAGTCTGAACCCCACGTTCTTTAATTTTTTTCGGAAATTGCTTTGCATACACAAATTGAGTTGGACTTCTTAGCACTTCTTAATAGAGATGGATCTTTTTGGTGCTCTGTAATTTTGGATATGTAATGTATGTTACGGGAGATGGGTTAAAATTACGTGTGGGTGTTACGTCGGTTACCAAGGAAACACGTGTGTTTGCTGTACTAACTGATGCAAAGGCTCTTCGTTAGAAAGTGTAAGTCTTGGCGGATAAATGTGCAACTTATTTGTTCCAACCTGAAACAGATCAAAGTTAAGAAGGAAGAGGGGGGAAGTATGAATGGGACAAAGGAAAGAAAGTGAGATGTAAGGAAAAGAAAGGGATGATATCGCGTTTAATGGAGACAAATACATAGAGGGTTTTGATGGGGAAAAAGACGCTTGGAAGACCTAGACATAGATGGGAGAATTTTATTAATGTCGGTCTTAAAATACAGGATGGGACAATGCGGAATGGCTTAATCTGGCTGACGATAGAGACAAGTGGCGGATTGTTTTGCACACGGTAATGAGCCTTGGGGTTTCCATAAATTACAGCGAATTTTTTGAAAAACTGAGCAACTGTTGGCATCTCAAGACGGAGTCTACTGCATGTACTTAATTTTTACGCTGGTACCCCTCTCAGTTGCGGTGGCGCAGTTGGTTGAGGCACTGCACTACAAGCCAGAAGGTCGCGGGTTCGATTCCCGATGGTGTCATTGGAATTTTTCATTGACATAATCCTTCCGGCCGCACTATGGCCCTGGGGTCGACTCAGCCTCTAACAGAAATGAGTACCAGGAATATTTCCTGGGGGTAAAGGAGGCCGGTGCATAGGTCTGACAACTTTACTGCCTTCAAGTGCCGATTGTCTAGAAATCTGGGATCCTCAACCTCCTGGAACCTTGTGGGCTTGTCCAGGCCTGTAACGGGACTGCTTTACCTTTACCTTTACCCCTCTCAGTTCGTGCCACCTTCCCGTTCCGAATGTAGAAACTTCTGTGTTTTTCTGACACTTACGAACTCTGTCCCATTATGTACGTGCTTGCAGTTGTTGTTCTTAAGAAACTAGTGACGTCATACTGCAGTACTGAATGGAGGGTCGTCACAGGTAGTTGCTGGCTGCAACGCGTCGGTGTGACTTTGTCTTTAAGTTGCGCATGTAAAATACTGTGTTCGCAAGCAATAAGCAAGCATATTCTTATGTCTCAGCTTCAAAGAAATTGAGGTTTATTACCTTTTAAAGTACTGACTTGGAATCAACAAAAG
The DNA here is from genome assembly GCA_013340265.1 of Coptotermes formosanus. Taxonomy (NCBI): domain Eukaryota; kingdom Metazoa; phylum Arthropoda; class Insecta; order Blattodea; family Rhinotermitidae; genus Coptotermes; species Coptotermes formosanus. Next base: position 917,736 of record BLKM01000376.1, on the reverse strand, counting down.
CGACCAGGTGTAGGGCCTCCAGCTGCGATCTCGGGTTTTCTAAAGGCGAAACGTAGTATAAAGAACAACAGGCTGAAAGACGTACAGTTCTTATTTAGATGCATTTCGGAGCAACAGTGAGCTAAGCCAAGTAGATCCTGATGTATTAAAATTGAAAGATAAATTCTAAAAGGTTTTGACAACGGTGTATCATATTGTGTGGTGATGGGTTTATGGACCTTATCCATCGTCCGAAGAGTAAAATATTAAAAATATTAAAAAATTAAAAAATTAAAATCACAACTTTTCGGAAGCTGGCTCTGCTTCCGTCCTCAGGTCAATGGAGGGGGAGAAGAGAAGAACACCTATTCTGTTGGGCCCCTTAGACAGATCTAGCCTCCATCTCTCCAGTGATTTTAATATTTTTAATATTTTACTGTTCGGACGATGGATAAAGTCCATAAACCCATCAACACACGAAAATTGAAACGGTTTGCCATTTTGCTGTGTGTGAGGAATAGGGGTGGAAATTTACCGTCACTTGCCATAGAAATTAATGGCGTAGGCACAGAGAAAAGTACTGATCTGTATACGTATTTATTAACGCCCCGGAATAAAGAAACTACGAGATGTAGACACAGCGAAGTGTCTTGTATCTGTCAACATCTTCTGCTTGATGATCTCAAAGTGTCATATGATTGGCGGAGAAAGTTTGCTGAACGTAAAACACACGTTGTATTTTTACCTAAAACTTTGTTTTGAAATGGTAGTAGACGCGACAAGTGTTAGGTGAGTTACGCTGGTGAAGCTGTTACGCACGCGTATGAATACTCATTTAGTGTGGCGTTGTTGTTCGAGTTCAACCAAACTTAAATTATTTCTACAACGTTTTAAAATTTCACCTTGAAATTTTATAGAAATAAATTCAACTATTTTGGAGATTTGGGGTCTTTTGGGATATCACGCAGCTTAGAGTGGTAATTGTGTACCGACGTTTCGGGACAACGTGTCGGTCCCATCTTCAAGGTTCAAGAAGTGCAAGAAGAAAATATTTCTTGGACTCCTTAACCCTGCAAGAACGCAGATGTGAGCAACATCGCGGCGGAAGCCTGAAATCGCAACTGTTTCCAAGTTGTTACATACGGTCAGACAGATGTGGCAAAACTAAGAGGTACATTTTTTGTTTCGTTGTAGAATTGCTGAAGTCGATGAAATTAATGAACTAAACCGGAAGCAGTTTTATTCTTAGCGTTCAGAAAGTGTTGTTTCAAAATATTAAAATATTTATTTTATATTTTGTTCACTTTTGTTTACTTCTTGTTTGTTTGTTTGTTTGTTTGTTTGTTTGTTTGTTTGTCAGTGGGTTAGTATATGCAAGAACCGTTTTCTCTTTCTTCAAAATTTAGGCTTGCTTGTACAGTTCCAAACTAAAATTGAGATTTCAGATTATTTCAGTCCCGTAGTCATTTTACTCCATGTGTTTGTATAGAACTGAGAAATATAGAGTATAACCTTACATATATTTTTTATACGTAGGCTTTCAGTCTACGAATCGTATACATATATATATATATATATATATATATATATATACAGGTCTTAGATATTGAATTCACATGCAATACACAGAATGATGCAGAAGTCTCTCGGCATGCGATATTTGAAAGTCCCATCTAGTGTGAAACGACATCTGCGTTACCCTGTGCACTGTTCTCAGCAGGGGCAAAGAATTTATGTCTCATCCACCGCGTCCAGACCGACTCTGGATCTCATTAGACCTCCTATTTAATGGGGACCTCTGGATCTTTCTCTGGGGGTAAGCGGCTGCAGCGCGAGAATTAACACTCACCTCTGTACACATAATGACCATATTAGGAAGGAGATTAGCCTTACTGTTCTGTCCACAATATGCCTTCATGGCTTCGACAGGACGGCTTTACCATTACACACACACACACACACACACACACACACACACACACACACGCGCGCGCGCGCGCGCGCGCGCGCGGAATCGAACTCGGTTATAACGTTATGAAAGGATCTGAATACGCTGCGTCGTTATAAACAAGTGTCGTTGTAACCGAGGAGTATAGTGTTAGTGTTTTCTGGGATGGAGATAGGAAGTAGCCTAGTTGTGAAAGGTTGTTATATTTCTACCAGACTACACGGTGTCAGATGGAGGCAGCGTATACCTTTGACTCACAGGGCTGTATCTGCAACGTTACAGAACATTACGCCCTGCACAATGCAATCTTTATGCTGGCGAACACTAAGAAGCCAATGTCACGTGGTCTTTACTCCCCCCCCCCCCCCCACACGGTTTCTGTGTACACAGACAAGAAGTCTGAGGATACGCCGTTCGGAGTGTTCCCATAATGTCTTCGTCTTTCAGTTGCTTGTTTTACAGAGATAAACCCGTTGAGCTCAGAGCGAAGTTTCACACAATATGCGGTACTTTTGGTGACAAGATTACTGTCGTTTTAACGCGTCTGGACGTTTCGTTTTTGTAATGTGCATTAATGCCTAAAGGTGGTCAAGTATGACTGAAAAATGTAGCGTACGTTAATAAATAAATAAATATATAAAAAATTATTGTTTCTGAACGGAAAGGTTTAACTTACTGTCAAAATTACTGTCGTCCGGTAACGTGATCTCATGCGTTGTCGTACATATTTACAAATGTTTCGGATTAAAATATCATTCCCTTCTTCAGGGTAGAAGAGTGTTCTATACAGATAGAAGAAAGTCAAGAGGGGAAGAAGGATGAAAGGGTTACATATCAAGAGAGATGGACCAGCTTAGGAACTGTGTTAACCCTACGTATACATTTTTTTGCCTGTACCTTCCATTAGCGATGATAGCTTGTTTGAAGGTTATTAATTTAATAAACGTGGATGAACCCCGCCGCTGCAAATCGTACGACCTTCAGACCTTGTGTATGTATATATATATATTTCATTTAGAAGAAATATGAGGCCCGTTGCTTCCCTTCAAACCGACCTTCATATGTCCGTGTCCTCGACACAAAGCAAAGCAATATCTCATATAATTTGGATGAAACGAATTATTAAAGCTGACGTTTTGATGTCTGTGCATTTGTTTTCCTAACAACTACTGTATGTATCATCGCTAATACGGAAGCGTTCTTGATCATGGCTGCATGTTATCGGGGTTTAGTGAACTGTATTTATTGAAGATTCTATTTATTATTTTAGAAACTGTTAGCTTATTTGAAGTGACACCACGTAGTCTGGTAGGGATGCTTGGTAGAAATCGCATGTCTCCTTCTTCAGTTAGACAAAATTGCCTATTCTAAAAATGAAGAATGATTCTTCCAGCAAGTCAGTAAGTTTCTATAAGATCCTACGCGGACACAACAGAGATCAGTTTTCTTTAAAGTCACTTCATGAAGACTCTGAAACTTTGCATATTTGTATCCTACATGCAATCAAAGAAGGAAAGTGAAACACGTTACTGAAGGATGGGAGTGACGGGAAGAAGAGGAAGAAGAAGTAAGCAGCTACTGGATGACCTTAAGGAAAACTGAGGATACTGGAAGTTGAAAGAGGAGTTACTAGTTTGCAGGCTGTGGAGAACTCGTTTTGGAACAGGCTGTGGACCTGTCGTAAGGCAGACTGCGAGATGAAGTTCAGTTACTCTGTTGGAACTCAAAATATGGAACATTGAAAGGTGGGACGCTGATTGAACAGCGAAGTAGAAAAGACGTAGAAGAAGCCGTTATCCCACAAGGTAAAATAACATCTCGGCAGTCGTCTGCAGGAACTGAGGGGCAACCTAAAAGTTATGGGCCAAGACTGGAACCGAAATTGGACCTTCAGAATGCGGAGTGGGTGTGCCACACATTTGACCCGCTGCTGGTGACACCTGCGTCGAAATAAACTGATTACATTTCACGTAATTGGATTTATCTGTGTATATAAACGTAGCAACCTGGATCAAGCAGTAACATGTGTGTGGGTGATTCCGGTTTCAGTGCCAGGACAGAACACGCTACACTGTGTGGTGTTAGCAAGCAAGAAGGGAGTACAATATGGCCTTTACAATATGGTGTTTTGTGTTTCTCCAAAACTTTTCGTTGGGGTTTGCAAGTAGCAGACACATAAATTAATTTTTATTCTGCCACTGATAATCATTTGTTTTTGTTCCATCTGTTCAGCCATAATATGGGACTTATCTATTGGTTCTGTAATAATGTGAAGGTAATTCCCCTGTTAAGTAGTAAATTAGGGATGATTCACCAATTTCAGCCATAAATTATGGTTAATTTTCTCTGTTAATAAATAAACTGGGATTGATTCACCAGCCTATGCCATAAAGTGGAACTCATCTCTTCTATTTCAACAACAAATTGAGAATGGTTGTTACTGTTTCACCTGAGAGACTGGACGGATTAACCCTGGTTCAGCCACAATTTGGGCTTTCTCTTGCTAGAAATATGTTTAGAGTGCTCCAGCAGTAAGTTGGAATTGATTCCCTGCGGTTTAACAACAAGTTTGGACTAATTACTCCGGGTTCAGCAGTAAGTTGGGAGTGACTGTTCCTGGTTTAACAGGAAGTTTCATATAAACCTACCTGCTTCAGCAATAAACTGCAACTTACTACTGCTGGTTCAGGAATACTTTTGTACTTATTCCCCCTTGTTCAGTAATATGATTAGACTGATTTACGCTGGTTCAGTAATAGGTTTGGACTGATTTGTTTTGTTCAGCAGTAAGATGGCGATTCATTCCTTCTGCTCCAGCAATAATTTGGGAATAATTCCTCCGGAGTCCCACACACTTCTTTACAGAAAGCCATCGTTTTCACCTGTGTTCACAAGTAACTTTTGAAAATAGATAGATGGCGTGGAAATTTTAAGTATCACTTTAAAATTACATTTTATGGGTAAAGAATTAAGTCGTTGTGGTCGCTTGAGTCAAGTGAGGAATTAAGCATCACAAGAGGAAATCGTTGGAACTTCAACCTAAATTCAGAATACTTCACGGTGGGTCACTTGGACCACTTTTGGTGCAAGAGTTTATGTTGCATCATGGGTGCGTCTTTTAGTGAGCAACAAACGCGAAGATTGTCTTAACTTCGGCGGTGGTCGGTTGGCGGAAGAAATTAGCACCGATTTTCATCTCTTCTCTTGAAGACAAATGATAAAAGTGTATTCATCCGGCTTTGCCTCACCTTACAGGCACTCCGGTGTGCCTAATCTGCCGTGTAAATGTGAACACTACGCACTTTGTGTGTGGGGGAATGAGCGCTCCATTGTGTGGTATGCGGGCAACATCTGACGGTATCCAAGCCGTCCCGTTCCTATGCGATAAAGAATACGTGACAGGGTGGAACCCCACGCTCTTTAATAATAATAATAATAATAATAATAATAATAATAAAGAGTAATTTGAGCGGTGTTATGACGCATTCCTGGTAGGTACTTCAGCAAAGAATTGCATACAATGACCATCCCCGTAACAGATACCTGTATGAGAAAAATACTGATGTGGGATTAACGTACTTTGAAAAGGAAACTTTTTCCATTAGACTATTACGTGTTAAACATTAGAGACGAGATGTGACCTTGAATAATTGGTGTGTTACCATGTGCTGCGGTGTAGAGGTAGACTGACTGTATTCAGTACCATTCCTCTTGAGAAGGTAGTATTCTGAAAGGTTTTGACGACGGTGTATAATATTGTGTGTTAATGGGTTTATGGACTTTATCCATCGTCCGAAGAGTAAAACATTAAAATATTAAAATTGAAACTCACAACTTTTCGGAAGCTGGCTCTGCTTCCTTCCTCAGGTGTAGGGAGGGTGAGAAGAGAAGAACACCTACTCTGTTGGGCCCCTTATACAGAGCTAGCCTCCATCACTGGAAGTATTTTAATATTTTACTCTTCGGACGATGGATAGAGTCCATAAACCCATCACCTGACAAGCTAGTAGTTGTTAATGAAGTCAGTTTTTCTTATTTAATGCATCCTGATATTTCATCACACTGTTCACAAAAGACGCTAATGTACCTCAGTCCTGAGCCATAAGAATCCAATCCATGCACAGGCACCTTATTTCAATACCCCTCATCTACACTTAGGTCTTCCAGTTTCTCTCTTTCTTCAGGTTTCCCTGTCATAAACTAGTATGCATTTCTCTACTGCTTCATTCATGTTAGATGCTGCACGCATTTCTTCCTACTTGACCTTGTCACTTTAATATTTGGTGAAAAGTATGATAACGTGGCTCCTCATTATGTAGTTTTCGCCATTCCCCTAGTCCCTCTTTCGTATTACGCCCACATACTCTACTCAGCACGCTGTTCTCAAACACCCTCAGCCAGAGAGCTTCCCGTGATGTCAGAGACGGACCGCGTGCGCGGTAGTGAACGTGTGTTGCTTTAAATAGCGTTAGTAAGCAAGGCGAGTTCACAATTGGATCAGACACACGAATTTGTAACGACGTCAGATAGTCGGCCCGTGTTTATAGCAGTTTCGGCAAACATCAGAACGTAGTGGCTCTGAGCGAAACACGTCAAGTGTGTGAACGTGGTGACAGTCTGTACCCCTAAGTGGTGTACCCTCCTTTTGGGAAAAGGGAAGGTTTGCAGAGGCCTCGCATCGTATCATATCTACACACACACACACACATGCACACACACACACGCATGCACACACACACATACACACATGCACACACACACATACACACACATGCACACTCACACGCACACGCACACTCACGCACACTCACACACACGCACACACACTCACACGCACACGCACACTCACACGCACACTCACACACACACACTTACACGCACACACACTCACACACACGCGCGCACACACACTCACACGCACACTCACACACACACGTACACTCACACGCGCACACACTCACACGCACACACACACACACGCACACACACACACGCATGCATACACACATACACACATGCACACACACATACACACACATACACACACATGCACACTCACACGCACACTCACACTCACGCATACTCACACACACGCACACACACTCACACGCACACTCACACACACACACACTCACACACACACTTACACGCACACACACTTACACGCACACACGCGCGCACACACACACTCACACGCACACACACACGCACACTCACATGCGCACACACTCACACGCGCACACACACACACACACACACGCACACACACACAGGCACAGTCGTTTGATGCCTCTCTCAACAGCCCATATTACCATGTACACGTAGGTCTCTCAAGTGCATTTCCTCGTTATGATTTTCGAACCAAAACCTTACCTGTGTTTTATGTATCCCATGCTGTAGCCATCTAATTCTGCTTGATTCGATCACCTTAGTAATATTTGGTTACGGCTACAAATCGTGAGGCACCGCCTAATGTGTTTTTCTCCAGACTTCTCCTGCTGCTGTCAGACCTACGTCCAAATGATCTCCCCCGGGTCCTGTTCTTCAAAAATTGTTCTAATTTTGTCCCTCATTAGGCATTACACAAACGTATTCTTGTCCGAAAATAACATAGTGATTTCGACTAGTTTTTTCTGTGAGACGTAACTTAGTAGGTGCCTCCATTGCTTTTCACCTGAGGAAGGGAGAGTATTCATTTGCCGAAAGCGCGGGGTTTTTATTTCAAGAATACAGTGTGACGGATAGAACGCGTAATGACAATGATGTTAAACCCTTACGCTGTAACGCATGTATCACTACCAGCTGTTACACTAGAGTGAAGTCCAGTGTCAGAAACTCTATAAGACTCCCGCCACGTTTAGGCGTAACTTCAGGCCATCCTCAGGGGTTCACACAGAGCACCTAAAAATACATTTCAAAATTCACAAGCCTAGTTCGTTTGGAGCTTGCTGTAGAATATGTTGTTAAAATACTGCGTGACGTCTTGTGTTAAAATTATACAAAAATTGCTGATTCATTGCAAATTATTCAGTGACGAATGTGCCAAGAAATGTGGTGCAGCAGAGTAGACTGTGTTTCTCCCTTAAAACCGAAGCGTGTCTGTTTTATATAAGGACTCAGTGCGTACCGCGCTGTAAACACTCTCCACTTCGGTTATAAAAACCAGTCTCTTAATGTTTTATAAGGCAAAAGTTGCTGTTTGTTCTGAGATCCGTACAAAACACATAAACGCAATGTGGGCACCACGTAGAATTTTTTAATGTTAAACCTGGTGGTACGTAAAGTTACCGCTAGGCTTTTAAGGTTGATATGATAGACCAATTTTGATACCCTCAAAAAGACCTATAATTATTTAATTTGAGATTATCTGACCGATACAGACCGATTTTAGGCCTTTCAGACTCTCAACACCAATGACCCTCTCCTCTTTCCTGTGCAACAGAATCCTCTGAAGGAGACTGTAGGCAGTACGTTAGTTGTTGCTAGGTGCATTCACGTTGCTATATGTTCCCATGTTTAAGAGCCATATAAAAGGTCAAAGTGCGATAGAGAGGAGCGGCTGTGTGTTCGTTTGTGTATGTGGGATGCCGTTGTTCCTATGATATGCACGTGAATTCACAGTAACGCGTCTCAACAATAGATTTAAAATGGCGACCGTGCTGACACAGCGGCTGCAGGTGGAACTAATGTCCGCAGTTGAGCTGTCTTCTCATTCACGTATGCCAAGATGCGTCGTTAATGCATTAACCGACACTAAATTTCACTTTACCATCGCCTAGAAATTTGTTTTTTTCCCCTCTGTTATTTTATGACTGTTTATCAGTTGTTGAGGTTACCTACCTTTGAACGAAACACGTAAATGGCATTGTAACGGACGGTGACAATGTTGCTGAACCTAACCCTTGTCGGGCATAAAATTCAGTTGTTTTTGTTTTAATATAATAAAACATTTAGTGATTTGTAAAATTGTAGCTAAGTACATGAAGCAGAGTCTTTCGTCAGAACGTAACAGTTTCTCAGATATTCAAGAAATTCCCCACATTTTATGGAACCCGGAGGTTCATTACCGCATTCACAAGAGTCCGCCACCTGTCCTTATCCTGAGCCAGATGAATCCAGTCCTTGCCCCACCTCCATCCTGCTTCTTGAATATCCGTTTTAAAAATACCCTCCCCATTTGCACTTAGGTCTTCCAAGTAGTCTATATCCATCAGGTTTGCCCACCAAGGCCCTGTATGCACCTCTGCTCTCCCCAATACGTGCCACATGCCCCGTCCATTTCATTATTCTGGATTTTATCCCCCGAAACAGAAATTTGGTGGAGAATTTGTAAAGTACTTACTTAGAACAAAGTGCGTGGAAAAATTGCACGGCTTACACGTTTTACGTATTTCCGTATAATGTAAATATTCTTCAATTTTAATTGTGATTGGCCGTTTAAGAAGTCGTTGCTGTTACGTGGATGATTCTCATTGGTTGTCAATATCATCGTATTTCAGAATTTGAACTTTTGTAGTTGAACAGTAATTGAACAAATCTTTGCGGCCACGAGATGATGGCGAAGTGGAAACACTTGTGACGCGATTGCTGATACCACAGGGCACGGACTGATATCAGGAGGGAATAGGAAAGCTAGCCTGACCTTAAAATAAATGGATCAGTTTAGAAGTTGTGTATTTAAAGTAAAGGGATAAGAGTAAAATTAACCCTTTAAAGACGAAGCGTATCTGTTTTGTACAAGGACTCAGTGCGTACCGCGCTGTAAACACTCTCCACTTCGGTTATAAAAACCAGTCTCTTAATGTTTTGTAAGGCAAAAGTTGCTGTTTGTTCTAAGATCCGTACAAAACACATAAACGCAATGTGGGCACCACGTAGAATTTTTTAATCTTAAACCTGGTGGTACGTAAAGTTACCCCTAGGCTTTAATAGGTTAAACACAAAGTGTTCTCAACCAATATGCTTGCATTGTTAACCTGTTTTCTGACCGATCCTAGTAATCACAGGTGTTGAGGCATACGGTATACTGAAGTACGGAAACACTGGTGGCTGCTGAGTGGAACATTCATGGCTGAGTAGGAAGTGGAGGCAGACATGTTTGATATTAAAGACCCTGCTCACGTAGCCACACGGCGCACGAGTGAAGCAAAACAGAGAGATTCACACACCTCTAATAACTGGACCCTCTAATTATAAATTAAGTGCAGCCCCCAGTACGATGTGTGCACACTCACTCTGTATCCTCCCGTTAATTAGGCACAACTTTTTATAATGCCCTTTTAAAGCGTTTCTTGCTCAAAAAGGTCATGCATGGGAGTAAAGATTTTTAGTGTTATTACTTTTTATTATAATTACGCATTAAAGAATGGATGTTCACCGTGTGTGTCGTAAGAAAGCTGTTAATATGGATGCTCTTGTTTTGGTTAGAAAACTCAAAGTAGTCTATTCACAAACAAGTAAGGCTCTTCGTGTCTTGTTATTCTTACAAGTACAGAAAGGCTGTGCTTCAGTAGGATTGACGTCTCCACTTTATCATATGTGGGGCACGCGGTGGTGGCGCAGTTGATTGAGATCGCGGGTTCGATTCCCGATGGTGTCATTGGAATTTTTCATTCACGTAATCCTTCCGGCCGCATTGTGGCCCTGGGGTCGACATTTCTAACAGAAATGAGTATCAGGAATATTTCCTGGGGTTGGGGGGGGGGGGGAAAAGGCGACCGGTGCGTATGGCTGCCAGGTTTACCACCTTCATGTGTCGATTGTTTTGAAATCTGGGAGCCTCAACCTCCTGGAGTCCTGTGGGCCTCTCCAAGTCTGTAGTGGGATTGTTTTACCTTTACCTTATTTTTTTTACTTTACCTATAATTTCGTCTTTAATTTCTCTAGCCGAGGAGAAGAATTTAGGGTGGAGGGGGCAATTTTGTACAATATGGATTTTGATAAAAATTGCGGTATATTTAAGTTACTGTTTAAATTAATTAATATTTCGCCGGAGATATAAAGATCTGAAGTACTGCATGTTGCAGTAGAATAATTTGTGTTCACACCCTTCGGTAACTGCCGTTCACAGTGAACATTTCATATTGTGATACATAACGTAACGTGTAGACATTTTACTACTCTGATTCAACTACAGACTCTAGTACATAACCAGATCTATGGACGGTGTTTGAGATTTTTGCCTTTCCAACAGAAATGGCATAATCATGGTGCCGTGTATATTTTTGTTTCAATGAAAGAAGAAGAATAACGTGAAGTCACGGGACGGACATCCCGAATGATGGACGGACAGACAAAATAACAGTGTGTGATGTGGTCAAATAAAGAACAGTTCATATTGTTGACACGCTGGTTGCAACATTTCTGACAGACTCCTACTGACTTACCGCACTGTATGATGTTGCAATTCATGATATTACAGCATGAATCATTACACTGTGACGACCTCGTGATAATAAATTGAAGGGGTACTTCGGAACTCTTAAAATCTCCATGTTACTGCCCGTATGTTTTGCGTGTATGATGACAGATACGAGTTTGCACTAAACTAGTTTGGCCTCGCCACAGACCTGCAGTTTTGGCTTACAAGGCGCAGCAGGTTACTTGTTCATCCGGGTTACACACGTGAGTCGACTGGCGCGCTGAGGAAATCCTTGTTCCACACGCATATTATCAGAGTGCAAATAGCCTGAAACCCGTACCTCTTATACCACAGGTCTTAATATTCAGTGATCTCAGAGATGAGACTAGATAGTATGTACCTAACCTTCCACTGACAATCACGAGTGCACTCGGCACACAGGTATTCTTTCTGCTCAAGAAACCGAAGAAGACGAATGCGTTATTTAGAAGATAAAATGAATTGCTGCATGTCTAACTTTCCAGGGGCAATTTTGGAAAAGCTCGTAGTTACGCGCTCGAAGTATCACTTCTCGTGACATTTTTAGAAGTTCCATACAGCCAGCCAGCCAACCAACCAACCAACCAACCAACCAACCAACCAACCAACCAACCAACCAACCAACCAACCAACCAACCAACCAACCAACCAACAAACCAACCAACCAACCAACAAACCAACCAACCAACCAACAAACAAACAAACAAACAAGCAAGCAAGCAAGTAAACAAACAGGCGAACAAACAAACAAACAAACAAACAAACAAACAAACAAAAAATAAACAAACAAACAAAGACGACTGCGAAAAACAACGACGACAACGAAAAAAACAAGCAAACAAACAAAAACACAACAAACAAAGAACGACAACGAAAAAACAAACGACAACAATAAAAACGACAATAAAAAGACC